>CM076571.1:526261086-526450036 GCA_034641835.2 Pinus albicaulis | reverse complement strand
AATAAGTGTTTAAGTCCTAGTAGGACTCTTAGTATTATTTCGAATAGGTGTCAGTCCTAGTTTCTAGAATCCAGTTTATGGTTAGATTTAAGTGTCAGTTTAAATTTAAATGGTCTTGCCACTTGGCAGACTGGTTGTAAAGGCTAAAATCCTATAAATAGTAGAAATTTTGATGTATTAAGGGTTGGAAAATGTTATCAGAACAATCTATTTTTGTAAATACTTTGGAGGAGTGTTGGGTTCTAAAAGGTGCCTTTTAAAACTCCTATTTATCCCACATTAATTATCAACCCGAGCAAGACCTCTTATTTCAAGAGTGTACACAATATGTGCACATTATAATCCCAGAGAGTAATGTTTCTTAAAATGTAGTATAGATCTTTCAAACACAATAATAAACGGATACTTGAAAATAAAATCTAATTGCAATTACAAGAAACTTAATGCTCTAAAACTAAATCATTCATTCAGCAAAGTAAAAAAAATTATCAGTCGAGGATACAGTAGCAATAACTCATTCCTCTTTTAACTGATGTAAACTAATCAAGCATAAATAAGATCCTCAATCTGAGAGCTTTCACAGCAATAGCCAATGTTCTTTACAGTTGTTGATCTTGCACACAACACACTAAATAACCAATTGGAAATGATAACTGAATTAAATTAATAATGCTGCTAATGGAAATGGAATAAACACGCTCACTACAATAATATTCTAAAGAAAAACCAAATACTTGCAGGAAATAGATGAACAGTGAAGCTTATTTAGTAGTAATGAACAACAAAGCTATTTAATAGAATGAACAACAAAATCCGCAATGAACAACGAAGCTTTATACTTGAAATGAATAGCATAACAATATAAGATGCAAAGGATAGTAATCTTGTTATGGTGGAAGGGAACGGCAACGCAGTTCAATCACAACTTATGCAATAAAATGATTTCATAAAATATTGAAACAGTAAACTATAAAACAGGGAACTGTAAAGCAATGTGATTAAGGGAAATGAAAATTAAAGAAAACCATCACACGATTGGAATTGTAAAGTAATGGTACAAATAGCAAGTGAATCCACCAGGGCCAGGCCCTTTGCCGCTAGTGAAGCACTGCCGAACTACTCCAGTATCAAATAATGGTATACAAACCGAATTACATATTAATCATGTGTAAAGAAGTTTATAGGAAATCGCACTCTGTTTTAACCAATGAGAGTCGATGATCAAAGTGAAAACACCAAAGGGAAAATTTGAATAATGGAAATACATGCTCTCCTTTTATAATTAGAAAGATGAGAAAGTAAATAGTAAATGTGATCCCTCATAACAAAATTGGATTATTCCCAACAACTTGATCAGTAAGAAAATATATTTCCATCAATCATTCAACAGGAACAAGTCAAATTTGGTATTGCAATTGACATAATTTGGAAAACGGCCGCAACAGCGAATCTGTGAAAATCGTCCTCAGAGAACCTTATGTTTCTCTCAATACAGGCCAAATTTGGGCAAAGTTTTCTTTGACTAAAGTTAATTTGGTTCGTTCTGGACAAAACCCATGTTTCGGATTTTCCATATTCTTCTCCATTTTCCCAATACGTCCAATGCAAAACTATCACTTCTTATTCCAGTGAATTTCTGAGTTGGCATATTTAATGATGAGCTGGAGATCAACTCTGCAATCTGGAAAATATCTTGGAGGCTAAAATGGTGAGTGATCTTACAACAAATTTATTAATATACCATAATTTGTAAAATCATGCATAGTCATCAATTTATTAAAAATAAAGGAGAAGAAATAATATTTATCCATAAGAGCATAAATAATTATAAAATGGAATTATATGATAAATTATGATAAATGACATGATAAAGAAGAGTAGAAATGGATGAAATAGGTGTTGAAAAGTGATAATAATAATAACATATTAGCGGTCCAACATACCTTCAAACTGAATATATTGCATGTCCTCATGCAACCCAAAGACAAAACCCATGTGTTAACCAAGCAAAAAAAATTGTTCATCCCAACTCATGAAATGGATTGAACAAATGAATTTTTCCTCAAATAATGAATATTCAATTTTAGAAATCTTGATGAAGGCGTAACAATTTTTACAGTTGACGTTCAACTATATGTATATGAAGTTGCAGAAAAATGTGATATAAGTAACAGCAAAATTCATTAACCATTTTCTAAAAAATCAGATCATTTTGATGAACGAATCATGAGATATAAACAAAATGGTTGTAGGTGATAGTTCATAATTTTTGAAATTTTATGAACTAATTTAGCGTGAAATTATTTGGGTTTGTGTATTATAATGATACCTCTTTGTTATCCAGAAATCACAAGAATTCAGTTCATAGTTTTAAAGATATATGCAAATCAAAAACTGCACTGTATAAAAATGAAATTGTATGTCTCAAAAGAGAAAGAAAGTAGAAAACATCCATCATGTGTAGCAATTCCTCCCCCAAACTGAAGAATTAGCTTGTCCTCATGCGATGCTAGAAAACAAAGAGAGGTGGTTGCTACAATCTGTTGAAATCTATGCTTGGTGTAAAACATGGAATAAGGGAGGTGTTGAGAATGAATAAGAATATCAATGGATGATAAAGAATATTACTGACATGGTCATAAGAATGAAATGAAGGAAAGCAACACTCCCCGAAACTGAAAGTGATATGTCTCTGAAAAATGGGAAGTGGTAAAGATGTGGAATGAATGATGATAAATAATGCTCAATGGATTTTCATGAAATTCTCCTAAATTCATAATAAATCAGAAAATTATGCTATTTTACCTCGACTGTTACCTCCAAAAAAAAATGTGGAATGACATGTAGGAACTGGAATTTGTTGAAGCTGATGTAGGCTGAGTGGATACTGAAAGTGATGCAAAAGGTGGAAGCCATGCAAGCACATCATGTCTGAAGAATTGTGCGCGATTGCGAGTTGCGCAAGCCTTTGCTGTTAGTTGCAATAGTGTGGTCGTGCTACGAATAGAATTCCCCCCCATACTTGTTGTTCTCCTGTAACCAAATCACGATTCTGCATGCAATTTTCTTGAATCCACAATGTTAATTTTGAAGTGCAACAGATAAGATGTATGCCAAAAGTTCAATAAAAAAAACTTCTGTAGAAATGCAGTATGAATATTGTGGCAAATCAGCAAATTATGGTAGAATTCTGTACTTATATCGCATGCTATCCGTAAGGCATACATTCCCCCTTCCAATTGAAAAAGGGATTCCATGACCATAAAGCATAGAAAAAGTGTTGTGCTGACGACAAGGCAAGGGAACGAACAATACAGCAATAAATGAAGCAGAGTACACATATCAAATGATAGGACAGCAAGAGGTATGGTTATAATGAGGGAAGAGTGTATAAATATAGTTATGAATAAGAGCTAAGATGTTTGGGTTGATGATAGGTAATGTGGTAAGTAAAAAGGACAGCAATATGCAAGAAAATATACCTTGTTGATGATATTATGTCTGAAAATGATATGACTGCTTAAAAAACATTAACTCATGCGTAAAGGTTCATAGTAGGAAGAAATTAGGGAAATAATCTCTTTGATAAAAAGAAAAGTAGGAAGAGGGTATTATAATAGTTATTGATGTTGAAAATAGAACTTCAATACCATAAGTAGTGCCTCTGCTGCCAGCAGGCATCCATAGCCTTGGAAGGGTTGCTTTTTAACCCATATGAGCCAGGATCCTCAATTTATAGTTGGAGAATTCCATTGTTGTTCTACAGAAGAGATCAGTGTGTTGGCGTGGTAACCAGATAACCACACTGCCATTCACTGGGAAGTAGCAAAAGTGATCAGGTCGGCTCGTGATGAGACCTCCTGTTCCAAGGTTATTGTGGCTATCCAATGGATCATAACCCTGGTGTGGTGACCATAGTGGGAATGTCACTTCGCTACAACCTTATGAACATGGTAGGCTGGCTCTTTAATGAGACCCCCTATCCTCTATCTGTAGACAAGATTTTGTTGTTTTTACGCCTTGTATGATAAATAGAGGGAGGCTCAGTACTCCTTAAGAGTGGGGATGGTGGAAGAAGTTTGAACATGTCAATAGAAAGACAATATACACATAATCTTACTTATAATAGATAGAGAGAATTGTAGCCAGGAGAAGTGGAACCATCATGGTAAAGATGATCAATCAGTATCATATACAACATAAATCAATACAGTAAAGTAATATATAAATAATTGTGTCTCTTTTGTTTGTTTTTAAAAAAAAAACCTATCATCAAGAAGCTCTCTTGTTAAAGATCATAACGTCAAGGATATTCACCTGCTTCAATAGACTCCATAATTTTTGTCCTCATAAAAGTATTGTACTTCATGCGATGCAAGGGAATCAATAAAATGTGGTTGAGATGAATTAGGAATAATTGCACAAGAGGGAGGAAGGGTTGTTCTCGAAAATATTCCCAAAGTGTTGTTCCCTTGAAGGAACAACAAAAACACTCAAAAAAGTGTTGTTCCTTTTAAGGAATAGCAAAAATACACCCAAAAAAAGTGTTGTTCCTTTTAAGGAATAACAAAAAATACACCCGAAAAAAGTGTTGTTCCTTAAAAGGAACAGCAAAAAAATACACCCAAAAAAAGTGTTGTTCCTTTTAAGGAATAAAAAAAAATACACCCGAAAAAAGTGTTGTTCCTTAAAAGGAACAGCAAAAAAATACACCCAAAAAAAGTGATGTTCCTTAAAAGGAATAGCAAAAAAATACACAAAAAGTGTTGTTCCTTTTAAGGAACAGCAAAAAAATCAACACGCGAAATTGTTGTTCCTTAAATGGAACGACTGTTGTTCCTTAATAGGAACAGTAGTTGTTTCTTAAATGGAACAAAAAAAAGACAAACACGTGAAACTGTTGTTCATTAAGAGGAACCGATGTTGTTCCTTAAGAGGAATGACAAAAAGACAAACACGTAAAACTGTTGTTCCTTAAGAGGAACGACTGCTGTTCCTTAAGAGGAACAAAAAAGAGACAAACACGCGAAACTTGGTGTTCCATGTAGGGAACAACAAGGGAAAAATAGAAAAAAAACTAATGTACAATATATTATCTAAGAAAATCCAATCAAATAAAAAGGAAAATTTATGTACAGGCTTCAAGTAACTTTTTACAAAATCGGTGCTACTGAAGAATTGCCCTCTGTAACTGAAACTTGCATGGTGGAGTCCTCATTGTTCAATCGCTAATGGAGCGGAAACTACAATTTGAAGGTGTTAGCACTCAAATCTACCTCAGGCTGAAATGAAGTAAAACTCAAGGCTACATCAAACCACGCTCAGCCTCGTAGCTAGCCCTACGAGGACAGGAGAGGGCTCTCTCCGTCAATCTCGAGAAAATGAGCAATAGGATGTGAGATGACTTACAATAAGAACTGATTTTAGGCTAGTAAAGAGATAGGTATGTTTGATTTTTGGTTTTTTGGGTTTTCGCTGGAGTAATGGGAAAACAAGTTTTGGGTCCAGGGATAAGGTCAGACCTTTGCAGAGTTCAAGCTGGGGCGAGGTAGGTGACGATCTTGATGCTTTAAATTGGATTTATGGATAGATTAGACCGACGAGGAGCTGAAGAGGGCAAAGAAGAACTTGGATCCTCTCCAAACAGCTGAAAACATATAGAACTAACCGAATTCAAAGGCTAAGCACTGTAAACAATGGATTCAACCTTATTTCACTCATTCAATTTAGTTCAGAAGCATAATGAAAGGATGGAAACATTAAACATGGAGAAACTTACAGTAAACAAAGGAGAAACATCATCAAGAACAGAACACCACAAGGATCCCAACAAGTGCCGCAAAACCCCTGATCTTTCCTTAGCCAAAATATGAAAAGTATGTACAATGATATCAAAAGTATCCCAAGAGTCCAACCTGTAAAATGCCTCAGAAATTACAATATATAGATCACTCTAACCCCTTTCACCACCTCTAGGGGTCGAATTCCCTCTTCGGGGATCAGTTTCAACCAATTCTAATCATGGAACTACAATCTAGGCAGCTAACAACTTGCCTCTAAAAGAGTGGAAACTGATCCATTACATGATTTTTTACTCATTTGAGAGTGAATCTTCTAGAAGGGATAAAAACAAGCCAAAGTTACATGCCAAACATGAATTTACATCATAACAACCCAAAAATTCTACCCATAAGCAAAACTGGTCCATAATAGGCGAAATACTGAGCTGGCAGCTGAAAACTCAGAAAAATCTCTAGGTGGCTCGCTCCTGAACTGCGTGGGTCTCTCATGTTCCAGGCTGATTTTGAGGTAGCTCCTGACATCCAAATTGAGCTCATGATATCTCGTTGGAAAGCCCTGGATGTCTACTTTCCAACCCAAGTGGAATTTCTGAATTTGGAGTTGATTTGACCCTCCAAAACCGCATTCTCCCAGAGGTACTTCCTGCTGGTGCAAAAGGTGGCAGCAAGGTGATTTTCATGGTGTTTTTGAGCTGTTTGACCATCCAGATTTTGTTGAAATGCTAAGTTGACTTCAGAGGATGCATAATTAACCATGAAAAATCAAAAAATGTAAAAATCTCCTCCAGCAAGTGTCCCAAAAAAAAGTGAGCGCATGAGCGCGCGACCCACGTAACTGCAAAACCTGTTTTTTAGACCAAAAATTTGAAAATGACAAAATTTTCTCCGAATTTGCCCAAATTCGGAGCGGAGATCCTCCATCATGTGTCCTGCCCAGTCAATGAAGCCTCGGCCAAAATCCGAAGTGGATTAGGCCTTTTCCGCCGTCGAAGTGCCTTGCGCAACCTCCTCTTCATGATCTTCATCCTCGCTTTGCAAACATGCATGCGAGCCCAGTAATGGCCTTTCATGTGGCGAAGCATGTCTTTGTCTCGGTTGGCCTTCGCCAACAGCTTCTCCAGATGTATATTTACCCGAGTGAGTACAGTATCTCGGTCAGCTGGTGTCATGTCACCGGGCCTCTTTCGATTCCACTGCCTGTCCTCACGGATTTGGCGCACCTCATAAAATGTGAGCTCATCCTCGAGATGTTTGTTGCGCTGCTCCAAATAGTTAATCACCCACTGAGCCTTCTGCAATTGGTCTTTCAGCTGGTCATTCTCGGCCCTTTGCTCCTGGATGACTTCCCTCGGCTTCGAGCTAGGAGAGCCCGTATCAACATCAATGACTGTCATATCGGTGTCCCGGCCTCCTGATGGGCCCTCATCATGCATGGGCCTCTTGCCTGTCTTGTGCCTGCCTGCCTTTGAAGAAGAAGCGAGACCCTCCACATCACGTGGAGATAATACTCGCCGTGTCGATGAAGTCGGCGGGGACCCCTTCCACCTCACGTGGAGATAGTGCAGGTCGTGTCGGCGCGAATAAGGCCACGTGGCCTCGGCCCAGTGTGTCGGAACGAAAGGAGTGATGATATGCCCTCAACCTCAAGCATGGGTGAGTGTGGCTCTCACCGCATCATGAGCGCCTCGGGAGGCTGCGATCACACTACGGAAAAAGGAGATCTCACAGAAATGAAATCTTCCCAAGTGATGCCCTGCTCTGCCAACTGATGTGACACCAAGATTTTGATCCAAGCGAAATGATATATACTCTTGTACTGCTGCACTGGGCTCGTCTTCTTCTGCACAAATTTCACCATCCTCTCTATGTTGCGGTGTATGAAATACGGAATATTCATCGTACGCACCCTTGTGAAGTGCATCAGCAAACGAACATGATATGAGAAAAGACGGGCATACCTACCCTCACAACTAACATACTGAATGATGAGCCTCATGAGTGGTGCATACTCATCTCTCAAGAATCCGAATGGAAAAACTCTGCTCAAGTAAGCCACATATCCAGTTTTAATGTATGGCTCATAGTGAAATTTCTCTAACTGCCTACCCTTGCTCCATTCCTCGCCTATGTTCGGTATGCCAGTGGCTTGAGCAATAGTCAAAAAGGATGCTGATAGAAATCAGCAAAGCAAAGGCTTACCCAGATCATACCACGAAACAAGAAATGAAGAAACGAACGAACGTGCTAATTCCGTGGTAGGAGTTTAGCCTGTATCTCACAAAATACGATGTAAAACAAGAGGCAGAAACAATCCATAGCTAATGGACATGCTGCCAACCAAGCGAAGAAGTAGGCTCCTCTCTGCCGATGATCACCCCTTCTATTTTCTGCGGGAACCCGTGGCACATTACCTTCGGCCACGAATCAACGCACGACCCTGGCTCATGTCCACAGCCTACTGTCTACGACATATCTCACGATCAAGATTTTGGCAATGTGTATACTGTTATGAATGCAGTGAAAGCAAAATTAGGATGTATGTTTTAACACCCAACCAATATTCCCACCGTCCAAACACCATCAAGGAATCAAATCATGGATAAAATCTCAGCTTTAAATGGATTGGAAAAGGCACAATCTCTGTTTTGAATGCAAATTAAATTTCGACCAAATAGGAGCAGGCAACCTTCAAAAGTTTGAACACGAGGGTGAAAGAAGTATAGCGTGTTATATTTTATGTTTATGCATGAGTAATGATCATAAAGGTTTCAATGGGCAATTTGAAACAAAGTTATGAGCATATTTTTACATGGGGCAGTGAGACTCATTACAAACACAGTCAACATGGCACAAAGGGTTTTATCATGGTATAATAATAGCAATGGTTAATATGGCTAAATGGGCATGAGAGCAATATGATTTTAATGTTATATGGAAGAGAATTTGGACATATCAACGCTTTAAGATAGCAAACACATTCTTTCCACCATTCATTTTCATTTCAAAGCCTGAAACCAATAATACTATGACTGTGGGGTTGTAAATCCTCCATCTGAATATTTGAAACCACCAATGATGCCACAATGCGTTCAAAAACATCAAACACTGGATAGAAACCTGTTTGAAGGCAGCTTGAGTCGATTCCAAGCCAAACTGGGCGCTCAAACTAAATTTCGAAACCCTGTCTGCGTGGGTCGCGCAGCCTCTGCGTGGGTCGCTCGGCCCAGGTGGGTCGCGCACCTTGCAAACTTACAACGCTGCTGCACTGACTCTGCGTGGGTCGCGCTGCCCAGGTGGGTCGCGCTGCCTCCACGTGGGTCGCGCAACCCCAAAACTCTGTCCACGCACTTCAAAACTCTGAAATCGGACCTCCACTTTGCAAACACGATTTGGGAGCTATGAATTGGTTCAAATGAAACTTGTTTGGCTTTTATACATGTCACAAAGATCTTCACAATCAGATTTTATTTCAAATCAAACTTCAAACCCATATTACAAATGTTTTTTGTAATTTAACTTTTGGCTTTTTCAAATACAAACTTCCTTTGGCTTTTTTGAGGTCGATACTAATGATTTTGCTGTCTTCTTGGAGGGATATGGCTATCTTGGCTAGAGAAAAGACCAGGGCTCTGCTTTTGACAATGTCTTCATGGCGGAACAATTACAATTTATTACAAAATGATAATGACAAACTTCTAGTTCCAAAACAGAGTTTTGGACTAGAAATATATTTTTTTTTTAAAATGCTGATGATAATAAAAAATAGAAATCACAAGTACTGGACTTTCCTCACCTTGCAAGCTTTATGACTAGTATATAAATGACTCAAGAACCCTAGACACCACGACCTAGGACACTTATTGACATTTTGAATGACCATATATATAATGACAATAACTATGAATAATTTTTTGAGGAAAAGTTTTTTTTAAAAATAGCGCTGCAGGTATAAACATGAGGAAACATAGGACGACAGACCCCTTCGTCAGTTCATGGCATGATCCTAGTGAAATGCAACGAAGTGGAACAAGCGAGACACCTAATAATGAATATGCAAAAGACGAAATGATCACTGACGGAGGGCTGCAAGGACCGACTCTAACAGAAGGAAGCAACACCTGAAACACAAAAACATAAGAGAAATCATAAAAGAAACAACACTTTATTTAAAAATAGGATATAAATAAATAAGTTAAGTTACAACATCTATGATGTTATTTCCTAAGGGAATATCAATCCGTCAATGGAAAAAATGATCTTTTGGAAAAATGTATTGACAGTAGTGACATGAATCTTCAGATGGGAATCAATTTTTCATTTTTCCTATTATGAATCCGTTGGGTAATGAATTGGATGAAATTCTCTTGTTTCATTAAAATTTCTTTCAAGAATCTCTTGTCCATAAATTGACCTTCTTTATTCTCCTAGGACCTGCAAAAAAACGAGTGTCTACCTACAATAAAACATTAAATAACGGAGAAAGAGAGGTGATCAGGCTCCCCTAATCCAAGAATTATGCAAAAAAACTAACAAGTAGTTACTCTGTAGAACAAATCCACGGAAAAAAAAAAAAAGTAAAATTAATTTATTACCTACGGGAGAGCAGTGGCCAATCATGCTATCCTGCATTGTTTTAATCATAACTTCTTTTTTTTCATCCAAATTAAGTGATTCTAAATCCATATGAGAGCTAATTCAAAGGCATATCTCAAATTAAAACATGTTTTAAAAATTCCATGATATGATATGTCAATGTTACTTAGAACAACCTGCATAACAGAGTCATTTTCGATTTTCCAACTCAGAACAACAATTGATATTTCAAGCATAAATTTTTCATTTGATGACGGATTAAGCTGATTAAAATTGAAAATGAAAGTAGATTCATTTATTTATCTCCAATAGAAACATGTTTTGAAGACAACAAGAATTGATGGGTCAAATACGCTAGTGAACAGCCAAGAAAACAAAGTTTCAAGAGTGCTGATTTATGATAAGCAGTCAGTATTTTGGTCATAAATTTCTTATACAATATCGAAATCGCGTGATTAAAATTACGTTGTAAACTGGATTCATAGAGGAATATATCATAGAAACATATTTTAATAATATAGTAATTTAGGCCTCCAAAAACTGACTGTCCCAACTCTGTTCCTGAGCTTCCTACTAGACACCCTGTTAATGTTTTGGTTATAAGTTTTTCTTTTCAAATCCAAATGGAGTGATTAAAATTGGGTTGGAAAGTAGAAATCAAGGGCTACTTAGGATAAAAACAGGTTTTAAAAATATTCACTTTTGGTCCCTCAAAACATGACTGTCCCAACTCTGTTTTTAGCGATTTTATCAAGCCCGCAAGCCAAAAAATATGATATTCAAGCAATTTTTCCATATTGGTGATAAAAATGAATATGAGTGTTTGTAGAATTTTTATTTTCAATATAATGCATCTACATACACAAAAAAATTAAAATATTTATCACCAATGTTGATATTCACAGCGTGTTGCAACAAAAACAATTTTTTTTTAATTATTTATTTATTTATTTATTTTTTACATAATAATAAAAATGTATTTATTTATGTCCTTATTTATTATTTTCTACACTAACCTACTCTTATTTGAAAATTGAATATGCTTACGTATAATAGTACTTCCATTGGATCCATTTTCGAAATAAGGCCTCTAGTATATACATACCCAAATTTGAAAAATGCATGTTAATAAATAGTACGGTATGAGAATCCAACTTCCCTTGAAAAGATGGTGCCAAAAATTGTTGAAGTATGGAGTGATGCTACAAACAAATGGAGTGAAACCAATCTTCAATGTATCCCTTACTTTCTTGATTTCCCATAGCCATCATATCATGAAATTTCTGAGTGTTTAAAATGGCTTGTTGATGCAAGCTAGAAGAAACCTCATTTTATTTCATAACCTCTACAATTTTTGGATTTGATACATTCTGAATCTCAGTATAAGTTTTCTTCAATGGTGCATGTGAGATAGAATGGGTGGGAAGGGTGGGTAAATTTTGCAGTTCAACACTGTAAGCATGTTGTACTGGTTTATTATGGTGAGTGTGTGGAATGAGTTGAGCAGGAAATTGTGTAGGGAATGGAGCATTTTGATGATGTAGTCTTGGGTTGAATGGATGATTTTGATGGGAAAGCAAGATGTTGTGGAAGAGCTGGAAGATGTGTTTGTGCTACAATATGAGGGAGAGTAGTCATGCAATCATAAGATGAACCATGCCAAACTTGCAAACAAGATTGGTGGTGGTTATATTGAGATTGGCATGGCTACCCTAACATATGAGTATTCCATAATGTATTATGAAAGTAAGAGAATGGAGAGGAAGTGTTTTGAACCATACCTGTAAGCCATGATTTCCATGGTTTTGACCTTGTTGCAGCTTCCCCATCTCTTTGATATGCTACTTCCATCCTAGATAAGGAAGAACAACTATCTATGGGATGCTCCTTTTGGTAATGAGGGAAAAACACTTCATCAAATTCTTGATTTTTCTGAACCTGCAAAACATTCAATTGTGAATTTAGAGAGCTAATGAAATCATATTTAAAATTTTCAATTTTCAAATAAAACATTGATTTCAGCTCTTATGTCTCTTGTTCTTGTAGTAAATTTGGAAAAGAAAGAAGAAACTTCTCTAGAATTCTTATTAGCCTTGAAAATTCCTCTTGAATACCTTATGCACAATTCAAAAACATCATCATATGATAACTGAAAAACATCACCTTTTCCTATCAGATTTAAGAGTTCTAAAAATTCATCTTTGATTCCTTTGAGTAGGCGTGTTTTCAAGATCTCTTTTTCCAAATGCTTATGCTTTGATTTTTGAAGGTTATATTGAAATCGCTCTACATAGTCCTCCAAGCTTTCATCTTCCCCTTCTATCGTATTGAAAATATATTCATCGGCCTTGCAATAGTCTTGGTACTTCTTAAAGAATACGTTCTTCATGCCCTCCCAAGTTTGGATGCAATTCCCACCAAGGTTCATGAACCATCAGAGAGCTGCTCCTTTTAGAGTAAGAGGAAACACTTTCAATCTTCGATCATTAGTACAATAATCATATCCTCTACAAAGTATTTCAAAATCAAATAAGAATGTATCTGGATCTTCATTTGTCAAACCATGAAAATTTGGTAGAGACGATGGGGAAATTATGTGCATTTGTGTCACTCCTCCTAGATCTTTGAAAGGGAATTCAAAAGTTGAAATGTGAGCCATTTCTTACCATAATAGAAGATGTTCTTCATATGTTTCTTTAAGGATCCTCCTTCCAATGTTCCTATCAATTGGTTAGTGAAATGGGTGGTGCTTACATCACCACTCGAGTGGAACTACAAGATTTTTTTTTCAAAATTTCTACCTCTAAAATACAAACGTTAATTTCTACCTTAAATTCCTAGCGAATCTGCTGGAAAGCAGGTGGGGGAGGAAGCACTTTAATTTCTCATTACGCAGGTTCTGACCTTCCATTTTTAATACTCAATTATTTCCCAAAAACAAATATCAAACATACATCACTCTCTGTGAAATGGCAACACTCTCCCCAGCAATGGCACCAAAATGTTGGGTGCTAAAAGGTGCATTTTAAAAATCCTATTTATCCCACATTAATTATCAACCCAGGCAAGTCCTCTTATTTCAAGAGTGTACACAATATGTGCACGCTATAATCCCAAAGATTAATGTTTCTTAAAATGTAGTATAGATATTTCAAATACAAGAATAAACGGATGCTTGAAAATAAAATCTAATTGCATTTACAAGAAACTTAATGTTCTAAAACTAGATCATTCATTCAGCAAAGTAACAGCAATTATCAGTCGAGGATACAGTAGCAATAACTCATTCCTCTTTTAAATGATGTAAACTAATCAAGCATAAATAAGATCCTCAATCTGAGAGCTTTCACAGCAATAGCCAATGTTCTTTACAGTTGTTGATCTTGCCCACAACACACTAAATAACCAATTGGAAATGATAACTGAATTAAATTAATAATGCTGCTATTGGAAATGGAATAAACACGTTCACTACAATAATATTCTAAAGAAAAACCAAATACTTGCAGAAAAGAGATGAATAGCGAATTTTATTTAGTAGTAATGAACAACAAAGCTATTTAATAGAAATGAACAGCAAAATCCGCAATGAACAGCGAAGCTTTATAATTGAAATGAATAGCATAACAATATAAGCTGCAAAGGATAGTAATCTTGTTATGGTGAAAGGGAACGACAACGCGGTTCAATCACAGCTTATGCAATAAAACAATTCATAAAATATTGAAATAGTAAACTATAAAACAAGGAACTGTAAAGCAATGCGATTAAGGGAAATGAAAATTAGAGCAAACCATCACACGACTGGAATTGTAAAGTAATGGTACAAATAGCAAGTGGATCCACCAGGGCCGACCCCTTTGTCGCTAGTGAAGCACTGCCGAGCTACTCCAGTATCAAATAATGGAACAGCAACCGAATTATATATTAATCATGTGTAAAGAAGTTTACAGGAAATTGCACTCTGTTTTAACCAACGAGAGTCGATGATCAAAGTGAAAACACCAAAGGGAAAATCTGAATAATGGCAATACATACTCTCCTTTTATAATCAGAAAGAGGAGAAATTAAATAGTAAATGTGATCCCTCATAACAAAATTGGATTATTCCCAACAACTTGATCAGTAAGAAAATATATTTCCATCAATCATTCAATAGGAACAAGTCGAATTTGGTATTGCAATTGACATAATTTGGAAAATGGCCGCAACAGCGAATCTGGGAAAATCATCCTCAAAGAGCCTTTTGTTTCTCTCAATACAGGCCGAATTTGGGCAAACTATTTTTATCTAAAGTTAATTTGGTCTGTTCTGGACAAAACCCATGTTTCGGAGTTTCCAGATTCTTCTCCATTTTACCAATACATCCAATGCAAAACTATCACTTCTTAATCCAGCGAATTTCTGAGTTGGAGGCTAAAATATCTTGGAGGCTAAAATGGTGAGTGATGTTACAACAAATTTATTAATAAACCATAATTGGTAAAATCATGCATAATCATCAATTTATTAAAAATAAAGGAGAAGAAATAATATTTATCCATAAGAACATAAATAATTATAAAATGTAATTATATGATAAATTATGATAAATGACATGATAAAGAAGAGTAGAAATGGATGAAATAGGTGTTAAAAAGTGATAATAATAATAACATATTAGCGGTCCAACAAGGAGCTGATATATAAGGAAGCAGTTTAACTTTTCTGAAGCTGAGATTCTTAGTGTACTTCAGTGAGATTTATCTTCTATCATGTGTTTTACTTCCATAGTTTTGATGCTTATTACTTAGAATTCATGGGAACATGCTTTGACTTCCTTTAAGTGTTAATTTATGGTGAATTGAGTTCTTAGGTCCTATTTGTTGATGGTTTTACTCAATGTGTGATGCTTATTACTCAGAATTCATGGGAACATGCTCTGACTTCCTTTAAGTGTTAAGCTCGGATAAATCTCTGTTAAATACTTTCCTTTCAATATCTTGATGTATCATGACTCAGAATTCATGCACATATGCTCTGATTTCCTTTGAACCTCAAGATATTGAGACTTTCTTGATTGTGTCATCCTTTTATTGAAGTATATACAAGCCTCAGTTTTATAAGAAGAGCTATTTTGTTATCTTATCCCTATCACTGAGTCCATAACCCAATGGTAACTTGTCTTCATCTTTCAACCTGCAAACATACAAAACCACAAGCATAGAGTTATCCATCTATCTTTATACAAAATCATTAACCCTTGAGAGAGCCCTCTCAGGCTGAGGAGGCTAAGCCTCAACTAAAATATTGGTTTGAAATAGTTAAACTGAGGTGGTCTGATCAACAGCCTATCAGGGTCCTATTTTGGTGATAGCATGGTGTGTGGTGCTTGTTGATGACTATCGTGGTCTTGCTACCTCATTATTGAGGTCCCTAGTTTTGGTTGTAAGTGCCATATTTGTCTATTGATGTAAAGGTCATGAAAAGGCCCATGTTTTAAATCATTATGAAATTCAGTCATGTATGGGCTATTGGGATCAAGTCATGGTATGTATGTAATCCCATTACTTTGGGAAATTTATGTAAAATTTGGGTCCAATATGTACACCCAATATGTTGGGTGCCTGATGTAATCATAAGAACATAGAGTCATTGGTGACAGGAAAGGTCATATTTTGTTGAGTCATAAAGTCTTGAATATCTTTAGTAGGTTCAGCATATGCTCAGGGGGACCATGGTTAGTATGCATATTTCATATTTTCATTTAGCTTAAATCAACCCTTTTCCCTTAATGTCAAAGGGGGAGAGAATATTGGTGTTTGGAGATAACACTTTGTGTGTTTGGAGAGAATAATTAATGTTTTTAGGTGTGTTTGCAGATGTTTGTAGATTATGTTTTCACGTGGTTTCAAAACATAAAAGTGATTTCCATAAAGTACAAAGGGGGGTATTGTTGGAATTATGGATAATGTGTTGTCATTGTTGGAAACCTACTTGAAAATATGCACTTAATGTCAACATGGTGATAATAAGATGATTGTGGAACTCATGTAGATTGGTACATATGTTGTGGATAGAGAAATGACATTTCAGTGACAGATGGATGATAAAATTAAAGTTTGAGAAAGTGTACATGGTTCCTATGAAGAAGGGTAGCATACATATATATTTCCTGTGAGTAAAATTCACGTACATAACCCGAACCATGGTAATATGGATACCATGGGTCATTATATGGTATTGGCCAATAGTAATGGTTGTGACAACATTTATTTGATCTCATCAAAGAATAATAATAAAATTACCAAAGTATTTACCTAATGTATTGGCCAAGGCTAAAGCTATCTCATTCTCATTCAAGGGATCATCTGAATCCAAAAAAACTAAACCAGCGAGACTTTGAATACATGTACAGAGATTAAACCAAGTTATCATTGGCTTCAGAAGAAGCCCCAAAAGCTAGAAGAATGCTTTGATACATTTGTTCTGCAAGGTTGAGGGGAATAGAGTCACCAAAACTTTCAAGTTGGCCTGGACTAGGAACAATCCATGGATATTGAATAGATGATATCATATTAACAAAGGTAACATTAGGAGGTGGGAGTGGAAAAAATTCTTTGAAAATACGTGGGGTTGTTGGAACTCACCTTGAGGTAGTTGTTGGTATTGGACACTAGGCTGATTGGGGTAAGTTCTAGTCTGACCCAGGGGATAGTTTGGACTAGATTGGATTTAAGGACCAAACAAAGGATTTGTTGCAATAACACCCAAAGGATTTTGGGGTTGTTGGAAATATAGTTGTGATACATTCAGTCACTGAACATACTGATATTGTAAGTTTTGTTGTTGAACATACTGATATAGTACATTCAGTTGCTGCACCTGGGGTTATTGAACCTGAGGGTACTGAACATGGGGATGTTGATAAACAAGTTGAGCCGAAGTCAATTCACCACCTTGTAGAGAGGTTCCTATGACAACACTTATTGGATGTGAAAGCAAAGTTCCACTAAGACTAGTGGTAGGTTGTCTCGCCCCTAATATAGTTCCAGAGTTTACATTTCCCCCACCCAAAGAGGGAGGTACATATAAAGGATGTGAATGCCCCCCAAAAACAGAAAAAAATATATATTTTCCACTCAAAGGTGGAATCGTAGTGATCATGGATAATGACAAGGGAGAAAATGATCCTAGTGAAACAATCATTTGACCTACAAAAACCACAGGTTGTGAAGCAGGTTGTGAAACGACAGCCACATTTAAGAAAAATGGGCCAGAAGATGGGGAAATTCCCTTTGACCAAACGGGATGGTGAAATAAATAGGTATCCCCAAAAGCTCCCGAAACAATGTTTCCAATAGAAGTATATGTGGGTGGAAGCATAGATGTGACTTGAAAAAAGTAAATACCCATCCCACTTCCTTCATCATGTGGAGTGGAGACATACGAAAAACCCTCTGGAATGAACATAGACGTGATTTCAACTTTTGGGATATCGAATGCAGAATTTTCCAGCGGATTACTCTAATAGGTACTCACAAATGGAATATTTTCATCACTTGATTCCATGTCCAGTGGAAACAACTGATGAGAAGTAGTACAAGATGCTGCAGGAGAAGAATCGAGAGGAACATTCAAACTGTCAAAAGGACTATACAGACACTCGCAATTTGGAGGAAATACTATAAACTGTGCAGAAGGTTAAGTACTTTAAAGCTCAGGATCCTCAGATGACAATCAAAGTCACTCATCAAGCGGTGGTCGAGGCAATATCAGTTGGAAACTTATGAAAATTCCAATTTCAACACCTTAAGCTTCAAGAAGCACAGGCAGAAATTGCAGAATATCAAGAGGAGGTCCTTGAGGTCCTTCAAAGGAGGAGCGAGGTGAATCTGAAGAGTCAGCCACGATGACCTTTAGGACAAGATCAATTAAGGGAAATGTGAATCAATTTTTCAGCAATTAAGATTTTTAATTAACCAGGCAAGATGAGGCCAGGAGTATTGAACAGGTAGGATGTTATCGTGGGCAGTAAATTTTAGAATTAAATAAATAAATAAAAAAGGGTAATCTATGAATAAAGGATTGTGAGTTATCTATGAACTGCAATATACAACTTGGAAAAATAAATTACCAAGGACTTAAGATATGGTAGCCAATCTCCCTGAATGTTGTGTTTGGTGTATCATGTCTACAAGGTGGTCGACTCGATTACCTATGGCAGTTTGCAACCTGTTGGGGTCTCCAAAAATATACTTGATGGTATTTGGGAGCTCATTTTGTAGTAGCATTTTCTAATGTGTAACCGTTCGATGAGTGCATATGTTAACACCAAAAAATCATACAGGAAAAATACATTAGAAAAATTTCAAGTAAAAGGTACAAATAAACATTTTCAAAGAAGAAATACATTAGGAAGGAAAAAAATTTAAAGTGTCTAAGGTTAAACCAAAAATTAGAGGACAACGCACCAACAGTAAAGGGTTTTTGTGCACAACGGGCCTATTCCTTTGATAGCCGCGTGGTCCCGGGTATGGAAATAAGTCACCATTTGGGACCACTTGACACACTTGGAAAAGATGATTCTCTACCCTGTATAGTCAAGTATAGCCTAATTCAAGCCACCTTGAGGAGGCATGTAGCCTGTTATAGGTCAATATGGGCATCATACCAAAACACATATCATAATCTATTAGGGTCCATAATACTCTAAATTTGTTGCTACATGCCCTAAACAAGTCATTCCATTGGTGGTTTTCCTTCATGAAAGTTTCAATGCTTAGATGCCAGTTGAAGTGCCCCATTGATCCATCAACGCACCCTTATACAGTTGTAACTGCTTTGCAGAGAATCTAATCCCATGCAAGGTTGTGTTGTAGAGAATCTAGGCCCACTTTAGAGTGTGTTGGTCGAATGGGAGAAAAAATTTCATTGGATTCCAGGAATCTTCCCAACCTCTAGTGACTTCTAGAAGTTGTTCCAGCTTTCACCTCATCTAATAGATTCGAATATGGAACCCATGTAGCCATTAAACCTCTTATCCTCCTATTCACATGAACAAGGAAACCTCTTCATCCATTTTTAGGAAAGCCATTCAATGATTCATTTATGTAAAACTACCTTCATCTACTTAGAAATAGAGCACTGATCATAGTGCACAAGAGAGCAAGAATTTGTGTTAAGTAGAGTTACGCTGGTGAGATCATAGATCTTGGAGGTATTGTGCATGTAATATGATGCTGGTGGATTGTTGACACTGGATGTGATGAGGATGGGACTAAATTTGGATGAGTGACAGTGAATCGATAAACTAGTTGTACTCTTCCTTATACTTCATAATAAAGACATTTGTTCCTTTCCTAATGCACGTGTCAATGATGTTATATGTGTATTTATGAATTTAATCGATTCAATTTGCTTAACTTGAATATATCGTATTGCCTTTATGTTGTTTTATGTCTTTTGTTAGCCATTGTAGGTATCAATCAAGCGAGTTAAGATAGATTGAGAGTGACGAAAGCGACGAAGGGAGGTGAGGAAAAGAAAAAATATTACAAGTACGTTTTACTCCCTTTATCTATTCATTTTAAGGAAAAGTTCAGATATCTTTCTTTTTGTTATTCTAAGTGCACCACCACACTTAGGGAAAGAATACTTATCCATAAGTTTGATTTCCATAAAACAAATTGGCGACCATACTGGGGATCAACAGATCATCCCTGGTGGTTTTTTCCTTGTCTGTCAACATCTAGTAGACTTTACCTGCTTATTTTCAGTCTTTTGAATGTGTCTTAGCAAAAGTAGTGTGTTTGATTTATTTTTCAGAGAGTCCTCTAGCACCAACGTACTATTTTTCTTGACACAGTGCTCTGCATAATACTGCTGGCTTAGGGATAGTGCTCTACAACGCACTGTCTCCCATTCATGGGTGCATTGCCCCTGTGACCAACCAAAATCTATCATATTTTTTCTTTTTCCAATTCATGTCAGTATCTTGCTTGCTGAAGTTTTGAGTGATTGATTCCCTCTAGAGACCATATTTCCTTTACTCTTCTTGCCTCACTTTGGATTTTTTTTATCAATGCTTCTTTTTTTTTCTTTTTCATTGTCGAATAGTTCCAAAGTTAAATTTACATTTGATCAATTCATTATTTTTGAAAAGAGGAATTTCCATTTCAGTCTTCATTTCTGTTGAAAGTTTTGAGTGATTTTTTGTGCATTAGTTTCTTTTTTGTTAATCTAAACTTAAAATAAATTGAAAAGAAAAACATGCATTTTCATATAGGGATTGTGATTGCTTCTTAGGAATAGTTTAGGGAAATTTCATTTAGGTGTAGTCATTGTTGATTGCATACAATCCGATTTCTCTATCCCTTGTAGCTAGTTTTTCATTGTCGAAAATCAATTCGAAACGAATGATTATCATTCTAATTGCATATTAGGAATTTTCAATACATCTCACTTTAAACTTGAAAGACAAACTGATAAGCAATATCAACATAAAATTTATCTGAATTTATCTAAGGAAGCATTGTAACATTAACGATAACATTTAGAGTTCTAGGCTAGAAGACGTGTTCTGGCATTGTTAAACATAGCAGTTGTCGTTAATTGTCTGTGATACATTCTCAATGTGATACCACATTCCACGTACATAAGTATATCAGAGCTCGTCCACATACTTTCGGGTATATCGGGCGGTGTTCTAGTATGAAAAGTATAAGGGGATGCTCTCATTGTGCGGTTTCACACTAGACGGTGCTAATACGGATTGAGCCTCCACGTACCTTCGTGTATATTTGGGAGGGAAACTTTAAGTTTCTTACCATCCATAGGTAACCAAGTCGGCTGCCTTGTACCTGTGATACACCGAACACAAAATTCGGGGAGATTTCCTTCACGTACATAAGTCCTTGGTTTACTGGGGCGGTATATTGCAGTTAACAGTTGCTTGGTAAACCTTTGCCTAGCAGTAACCTACTTTCTTTCTTTTTTGTATAAAATCAATCAACAATTGTTGAAGAAGATCAACCCTTTCCTCGTCGTTCGCGTAGGAAAGCGAATAAATCTCCATTACCGCCAGAAGCTACACCTAGTAGATGAAGGCGCGCTCGTCCTACTGATTCTGGTACCTCAAGAACTCTTGGTGCTACATCATTTGATATACTAGAGACATATGATCCTTTAAGTACTGAGTCTCGAGTCATTTCGACTAATCCCGATTTATCTTCTACTGTCGAGACAGAACTCTCACAGTTACCTGAGGACACTGAAATTCAATCAAGTGAAATGGTAAATCTAGAACCTGAGCTCGTTCAACTAGAAGTCGATCTGGAACCCATTTTTCTTTTACCAGAACATCTTGATCCCGAATTAAAACAACAAGAATTTGTTCCAGTGCAACCGTATGATCCTCAGTCACTCGTAACCATCGAGTCTTCCTCTTTATTGTAGAGTTTACCGCTTGAAATTTATCTCGGGCTTGACGGTGAAGTGATTCCACCTAGTTTGATTTCGATAGAGGAATAAATTTATGAAGAGAAAACCCCTTCAACTCCCACTCATTTTGGGTTAGGGCTTAATTTATATCAGTATTTTCTTCGTTTGACCTACTCTACTCATGTTGATCCTTTTCACTCTCAAGTTCCTATAGATTCGTTAGAGTATTTTCTGGGTTATTTAACCATGGCAGAGACAACATCCCAGAATGTACCATCTATTATATATGCGACATCATCTATTGTTGCTTAATATTCAATGTTTTCGACGACACCTGAGTCTCATCTTTACGATGGTTTGTCCGTCCCACTGGGTTACTAAGCTTTAAATGGAACCTACTCTGATGTCTCCTCTAGTCCATGGACTTCGCTCATGTCATCATCTAGACTTCTATCTAGTTCATCTCTTACGAGTACTATACGGCCTGATCCTTTATTGACATATGTCATCAGCTCAATATTAGGCTGGTCCATCCAATCACCGTCCATGTTATCTAGTATATGTTGGATACCCATCATATGAAAGTCAATATGTGAAATATCCTTATACTATGTATGATGGGGGATCACGGATATTCGGTCCATATGGCAGTACTCCATCGTATTTAGGTCAATCATATGCTGGAACACATGTACCAATGATAGTCTACTTTTCATGTTTAGCTGTAAATGGTTTTGTATCAATATCAACCAGTTCAACTTGTTGCATCTGTGCCTACTATGCCTGTTATTTCTTCTATGGATGTTGGTGAGTCTGCTCAGGCGGGTCCTTCTACCCAACCCTTAAGTTTCGGTTTTTACAGAATCGGCCTTCCTAGGCTAGTATTCAACAACCATCTGTATCAAGAATTTCGCAACCACAAGCTAGTTTACCTTTGTCACGGGCTTCTACTGGCCCTGTCTGTTCACAACCAGGTCTGAATTATCCTGGAAGGTAATTATTTTATCAGATTCCATGGAATCCACAAAACCATTCCCATAGTATCACGCTTATCCAAGTCCTGGTCAACAAGCCTACCAATATCTGGGTTACCAACAACGGAATCCATTTGTTGGTATGCAAAGGCCCATTTCCCATGTGATTCCATCTTATCCTAGTTATGCTCAACCTGACCTTAATCGACAGTTTCCATTTGTTGCAACGTTAGAGTTACCTGATTTAAATCAGCTCACTAATGATCACATTCATTATTTACTGTAATATTCCTTTTTGGAATTTTCGGGAAAATGGTCCTTAAGGATGCTGTATAAGGAATCCAATGTAAAAATAAGTTGAACCGGGACTTGGATCCCCTTTTTCACCCTTCATACACTACTCTTCTAGAAGATGATCTCAAATAAATAACCTTAGAAATTTTATTCAAATCCTCCAAACCTGTATGTCCCAAACAATGTTCAAAAGGGAGAGCTACAGCAATACATGAACTCTAACAAGTAATAGCTATGAAATATCAATACATGAGGTGAAATAAGAGTGAATATCCTTTATATTATGTGCATTTATCAATAGATATAAAAGAGTTTGAGGAAAAACCTCTCAAGCTAGGCCAAATCAGCCCTAAGACAAATGTACATGCAGAAATGTAAGCACCCAGCTACACTACCCAGCAACAAGCTATTACTGCGCAGTCTATAGAGGAAAATGACTAAAAACTGATATGTATACAAATATATTTCAATATTAGGCTCAAATAAAGTGAGGGAGCAAGATCTCAACCTCAGAAAACAATCCTACAACAATCCTCCGAGGGATTGGCCAAAATACACTAAGTGGCAAAATGCCGGAGTTGCTGGGTAGCAGAAGCAACTCAAATACAATACATAGATGGAGAAGGATGGAAATGTTTCAAACAATATAGAAACCTCCTCCACTAATATTCCAAGTGAAAGGCTACTCCTTTCACTAAATATTACTCCCTCCAATCCACAATGTGAATCCCTCCTGCAAGTGCCCACTGAAAATAACGCAGTAGGAAGAAGAGACTGCACTGTGCATGAGATGAAACATATGGTCTGATGCCAAAATATGAAAATAATCTCCAGGATCTTCCTCACTGATCTCCCAGAGAAGAATGAACTCCTCCTCTGCAAAACTAGCTCCAGAAGTGGGTGATGATGAATCCTCCCTGCAACCCCCAGCAACTCAGTGTTTCTGCCAAGCTGGAAAATGTTGTAGCTGAAGATGGTTACCTTGGCCTCAAGCCTAGATGTGTGGAGAATGAATAACAGGTCCTAAAAATCTTCCCAATGAAGGAGAGGAAACTTCTAAATAGAAATCTCCCTTGTGCTAAGCAGCACAAGCTATCTCAGTTGAACAACTGAAGAGAGAAAAATCGAAATCTTCAACATAATGAGCAATGGCTCTCCTTTACCCTTTTATATCAAGAGAAGGCTTCCTTGTCATGGACCCCACCCATTAGGGTTTCTCTCATCCAATAATATCTCTCCTATGAAAACTGTGTTGTCCCACTAGGTGACTCACTCCCTCCATGCAGCGCTGTTTGACTTGGTCAAACTGGACCTAGTCTTCTTATATTTTCCCCTTTTCACACTAGGAGATGAAAAATAAGCCACTTAAGTGACTTCTTTGCACATTTGGAGTGTTTATTATGCTTCTTCATGGGCCCCCTTATCCATTTTATTCTATTTATAAATAGGAAAGAAAAATTACTGTTCCAATTAACTCAATGAAAAATTTGGAACATTACAGTCCTCCCCTCCCAAAGATTGCTTATCCTCAAGCAGGTGCAAGGGTAGACTGATTCCTCTTCTCCTTTGCTGCAGCACCCATGTATGATGTTCTCCTCTGAGAAATAGGATGCTATCTCATCAATTAGGCTCCCACATTGCCTCTCCTCAGCATGTAAATTGGCTTCCAAGCCATCATCATGAAAGAGTGAAGTGCTAAAGAGATTGGAAAAGTGTTTTCTAGAGGTCCTCCCAAGGCATGGAGTGTGAAATATGTTGGGATACATTCCCCCCATGTGTATCCTCCATCCCCAAGCAATCAACCATGCAAAATGAGTCACCTTCCAACTAGGCAACTCCGGGAAATCATCCTCCACCTTGAGTCCATGTAGAATAGGTGGGCTGCAAATCTGATCATTGTAAGCTTTATAGCCTACCCCACACTGTCCTCTTCTCCACTTTTGATAAGTGTGGAGTGAAAGCTGAATTTGGGCTACAATAGTGTTGCCCTCAAGTGGCAAGATGAATTTTGGATCCCCAAGGATCTCTCCTTCAGCGCTGCAAATCAAGCTGGCCCAAAAAATCTCATATGTGATGAGTTGGAAGTCATCATCATATGGCATCCCTTCAATCATATGGTTCACCTCATGGAAAAACAAGTTTCTCATCATGGTGACCATATCATCTTCCATACTCCCCTTAGAGCATGTGCTACAAAAAGTATGGAGGTATTCCCCTCCAAATGGAACATCCTCCCGATGTGTCTCTCCCTCCTCATGATACATTTTGGGCTGCTCCTGATATATGGCTGAAACATAATGATCTTCAAGTGAGACCCAAGCCATCCCATCAAATCCAACACCCATGGGGTGCCTCCCCAAAAAGCTCAAGCTTTCCAAATGGCTTCTCCCATTTGAAAGCAAAAGGTGTAACATGGAAATTAAGGCTGGCCAAATTGTTTTTCTGAAACATGCAATGTGAGAAGCATGGGAAACCACACTCCCTATGGGCATTCTCAACTCTTGTGCCACTCCTCCAATGATGCTTCCCATGTCCAGCGTTCTACTAGCAGAATATGGAAGCATAAACATGTGAGAGCAAGGAGGTGAAACATAGCTCCACACATGGAACCAATGCAGGGCATCATTGGCCTGCCATAATATATAGTGCAACAAGTGTCCTTTCAGCCACTTGTTTTCTGCCACATTCATCCTACAAGATGAGATCATGAAAACATAATTTTGTGCCAATGGTGCACACCGGAAATCCTGTGGCTTTCCCCCAAAATCCACCAATAAGATGGCCATCATAGTTGCTGTAATGGACCATAAGTACAACAAAAAATGATGTGCAAGAAGGAAATATCCTCCTTGATATGATATGCTACTCAAAAATATAAGAGAGTGCAAAAAATAAATCAAATAGTTACCTCCCTCATCATGTACTCTGGTCTTTGAGCTGAAATGGCTCAAATGAAAAGTCTCCCTTACTGCAACAGAGTAGGGAAGTGGTTGTGCCAACCATATCATCATCTCTCGGGCTATGCATCTGACCATATGCTGATATACATCCATTAGGATTCCCTCCCAAGTGGATTCCTCCATCAACAAAGAGTATGCATAAGAATGCATAAAAGGAGAATCCATAAATGCTGCATGCAGGTGTCCCTCCTTGTGCTTGTGGACCCAAGCCAAGAATATCAAGGTATAGCAAGGGATGTTGCCATCCATTACTCCCTCATTCTCAGCTCCTACATGCCTCCAATGTACATCACTTGTGAAGTGGTTTTGGAAACACCTCAATAAGTAAACCCAACTCTAAAGTGACAGCGCTGCTAACCTGTGGAGTAGGGCCATTGTCATCTCAAAGCTCAATTCTTTGACATGGATCTTGTCAAACACTCTACTCATCATGTTGCTGCATATGTAGAGTTCCTCCCATGAATAAGGTACTTCTTGGGCACCTAAGACCAAGGAAAGTCCCCTTTGCACTTTGCCAGTGCCTCCTCTTGCTCCAGCAACATCTGAATATAATCTGAGAAACAAGAATGTTTTTTGCTCCTCCATACTCCCACCATAACAAATATTTGAAAGTAGCATAATGAGTGGTAAGAAGAATTCCATCTCATAATCATACACCCATTCTCCTCTCTGCCCCATGGTGTGAGCATCCTTCGAGTCCTCTTCCTTCTCCATTCCCCATGAAAAAGGATAGGTCTTCTCCCGGCCAAACACTCTCAAGAGTAGCCAACGTAGCATTGCCTCTTGCTACCCTGTATCATAAATCTGCAAAATGCTCACCATCCTCTTGCCTATCATCCACATCCACTCAAATCATAGTGGATGCCTTCCTTCACCCTGCATCTTGGCATCCTCCCAACAAGGACTACCATCTTCCCAAAACAGTTTCTTTCTTTTGCATTTCATGGGACATTGAAATGCAATCTCTTCCATGAAAAAGTTTCTAAACCCCAACCCCAATGATGGTGCATAACACATCAATGGTGTATAAAGGTGATGGCACAACGCAGTGAAGGTTCCCTCCTCTAGACAATCAACATGCATAGATATACAATCCTCCACAAGAAATAAATACTTCGGCAAACCTTGGAGAGTTTCGGAAGAATCTTGTGTTGCTGCAAGATTCTCTCCCTCAATAATGTCGGATGCCTCAACTGCTGGAGATGAGAGATACTTCTACATGACCATGATAGTGATGGTATGTGCCTCTACAACCAGTGCTGAGGGCTCCTCCCTCTTTTGACCAAATCTCCTGATCAATCTTTGAGAAAAATCAGAAAGAGCAGAAACCCTTGCATGGTCCCAATGGCTAACCCACCAAGTCTTTGCTTCACCCTCAAGGTGCAGCGCTGCAACTTCTACAACCTCTATGTCAACTACAAGATGTAGTAGGAAGAAATCCTCTAGCTTCCTCACCCAAACCTCTGCTGCACATGTGAGTGATCCATCAAATGTGGACAATAGAAATCTATTTCCTCTCATCATCCCATAGTTGTGGGGTCTTCTCTCCTCTTTCTGCTGAATACATTGTGGAAAAGATAGAGTCTCTTGGAAGGCTCTAGGGTTTTCTTAGTACTCATCCATATACTCACTTATAATTTCGAATTCCAAGTGTTTCTCATGCTCTATTCCTCCGTGGTGAGAGTAGGAAGTGCATGGTCCTTCCTCTTCTCTTTATTTTGTCTTCTCAACCTCCTTGGAGAGGCCTTTGCTGGATCTAAAAACTTATGAGAGTAATCTCATCCTCTGCATCATCTTGATCTCTTCTTTCTCTCCTCTTCTCTTCTCTGGTACCGTTGTAAGTTCCCTCTTCAGGAATATCAAAATTCTATTCTAGATATTGACTGCAGGGGCATTTACTGGATATGTCACCTTTGAAAAAAGGATGAGATCCAGAGGCTACCTGGCCATATGAAAACTCTGTCTATAGAGTTTTAAATATCCCTCCTTCAGGGAGTCATCACTTTGGCTTGAAGCCATAGGCTGAGCCAAAGATCATGCTCTGATACCACTGTAATATTCCTTTTTGGAATTTTCTGGAAAATGGTCCTCAAAGACGCTGTATAAGCAATCCAATGTAAAAATAAGCTGAACCAGGACTTGGATCCCCTTTTTCACCCTTCATACACTACTCTTCCAGAAGATGAGCTCAAAGAAATAACCTTAGAAAGGTTATTCAGATCCTCCAAATCTGTATGTCCCAAACAATGCTCAAAAGGGAGAGTTATAGCAATACATGAACTCTAACAAGTAACAGCTATGAAATATCAATACATGAGGTGCACAAAGAGTGAATAGCCTTTATATTATGTGCAGATATCAATAGATATACAAGATCTTGAGGAAAAACCTCTCAAGCTAGGCCAAATCAGCCCCAAGACAAATGTACATGCAGAAATGTAAGCACCCAGCTACACAACCTAGCAACAAGCTATGACTGCACAGTCTATAGAGGAAAATGACTAAAAACTGATATGTATACAAATATATGTCAATAATAGGCTCAAATAAAGTGAGGGAGCAAGATCTCAACCTCAGAAAACAATCCTACAACAATCCTCCAAGGGATTGGCCAAATACACTAAGTGGAAAAATGCCAGAGTTGTTGGGTAGCAGCAACAACTCAAATACAATACATATATGGAGAAGGATGGAAATTCTGCAAAAAATATAGAAACCTCCTCCAAAAATATTCCAAGTGAAAGGCTACTCCTTTCACTGAATATTACTCCCTCCAATCCACAGTGTGAATCCCTCCTGCAAGTGCCCACTAAAAATAACGCAGTAGGAAGAAGAGACTGCACTGTGCATGAGATGAAACATATGGCCTGATGCCAAAATATGAAAATAAGCTCTGTAATCTTCCTCACTGATCTCCCAGAGAAAGAATGAACTCCTCCTCTGCAAAACTAGCTCCGGAAGTGGGTGATGATGAATTCTCACTGCAACCCCCAGCAACTCAGTGTTTCTGCCAAGCTGGAAAATGTTGTAGCTGAAGATGGATACCTTGGCCTTAAGCCTGGATGTGAGGAGAATGAAGAATATGTCCTCCAAAGCTTCCCAATGAAGGAGAGGAAACTTCTAAATAGAAATCTCCCTTGTGCTAAGCAGCACAAGCTATCTCAGTTGAACAACTGAAGAGAGAAAAATCGAAATCTTCAACATAATGAGCAATGGCTCTCCTTTCCCCTTTTATATCAAGAGAAGGCTTCCTTGTCATGGACCCCACCCATTAGGGTTTCTCTCATCCAATAATATATCTCATATGAAAACTGTGTTGTCCCACTAGGTGACTCACTCCCTCCATGCAGCGCTATTTGACTTGGTCAAACTGGACCTAGTCTTCTTATATTTTCCCCTTTCCACACTAGGAGATGAACAATAAGCCACTTAAGTGACTCCTTTGCACATTTGGAGTGTTTATTATGCTTCTTCATGGGCCCCCTTACCCATTTTATTCTATTTATAAATAGGAAAGAAAAATTAATGTTCCAATTAACTCAATGAAAAATTTGGAACATTACATTTACCTTGGTGGTCGGTGATTCCTCATAAATTACCCTCATACATTCCGAAATTCAATGGAAAATCTGGAGAAGACCCATCTATGCATGTCAGGACCTATCATTTATGGTGTTAATCAAATTCCTTAAATGATGATTCTGTTAGATTGCATCTTTTTCAACGAACTCTTATTGGTATGGTTGTGAAGTGGTACATTGAATTACCACGAGCTTCGTTTGATAACTTTACAGCTTTAGCGACTACTTTCTTAACCCACTTCCAGATGCCCATCAGATATGAAATTGGAACGGAACTTTTGACCAGCTTTAAACAAACCACTTCTAATCATATATCGAATCATATACATGAGTGGCATCGTCATCATCGAATGATTAAAACATTTGTTCCTAATCAAATTTTAGCTGAGTGTTTTATTAAGTCCTTGTTGCCATCTATCACCAAGGATGTGGCCAAAGGCAGTTTTGTCACTGAAGAGAAAGTAATTTCTCGTGTTGAGTATTTGGATATGATTTACACTCAGTCTAGCACACTCTATGAAAATATTCCAAATGCGCCGCAACCAAATTTTACTATTCCTCCTGCTCCATTTGGTCAGCACATTCATGCTGACGATGGTGTGATTGGTTTTGCTAGCTCTCTAACAACAAGTCGACTATATGGTCCTACACTTGTTGTTTCAAATCAAAACCCTATTGCATATAATCCTACATCTTCTTTTGAAATTCATGCCATGTCATCTGACAAAGGAAAAAGTGACAAGTAACCTATAAATAGGAAGAAGGGGAAAGATAAGAAGAGATAAAATTCACCCCCACAGGAAAAATCACCTGATTCATCCAGTTCTTTTCGAAAACCTCCTTACCCTTGCTTGATATATAATGAGGAGCATTTCATGTGAGATTTTCCTCACCACTCAGAAGTCCCAAAGCTTCTTAAGACTTCTGTTGCATCTGCAGTGTTGACAAATCCTTTTCTGAACCTAAAAACACATATGGTTGCTACGGATCCTGCATCTAGTTCACAAGTGCTTATGTTATCTTCCACTAAGCCCAAAACTGATGATTTGGTGTCAACTTGATGTAAATATTACAATAATCTGTTGTCATTTTCAAATGGTTAGGCTACAAATCAACCTTCCACTTCGACTTCAACCTCATTTGATTCGGCTCTACTGCCTATCCTTCCAGAGTTAACAATAAATTTGATGAAGGGAGTAGTTCATAAGTCGACATTCAACCCTCGAGCTCATGCAGCTCAAAATTTTAATGTAGTGGAAAACCTGGCTCAGTCACCTTTTGCTATGTCAATGCTTGAGTTTCTTCATAATTTTCCCTCCCAGAAGCAGGCATTATTGTCTGTGTTTGTGGAATCGATCTGACAGATTCAAATCTTGTAGTATTTAATCACGCGGGCTATGTTCCACAATTACAAGCAAAACTAGCATTCTTGATTAAAGTACATGTTCTTAATAGCCTCATTCATCACACTATCATTGATGAAGGCACGTCTACTTGTATCATGTCAATGAGTTGCTAGAAGTTACTTGTCTCACCAACTTTGTCATAATCACCTACGACGTTGAAAGCTTTTGACGGTCGTACATATAAGCCTTGTTGAATTCTTAGTAACCTGCAAGTAGAACTAGGGGGGAAAATGGGTTACTATTGAAATTGAGGTTATTGAAAGACCCCTTGACTATAATATATGACTTGTAAGACCGTGGGTTTATGCTATGGCTGCGGTAGTATCTACTTACTTTCGTATGTTCATCTTCCCCCATAAAGGAAGTATCACAGCCATTGATCAACTATCTTTCTTTGCCTCTGGTTCCCAAGCAACTAGAAGCATTACATTTGTTAACAGAGCCCCACCTTCTCTTCAGAACATTGGTGTAGGACTCTTTAAGTATCCTTCCCTAATGGGCACCTTTTCATTACCGTTTCTTGCAACATCAGAGGAAATCACAAACATAGAGACCTACAATACGACATCTTCCACTTCATCTAGCTTAAGGAAGATTCTCAATGATTATGAATTATTTAGCCTTGAGCGACATCATGCCTCTAAGTCCAATTGAGCGAGAATAGTAATCAATTTTCTTTGCTTATGAGGCCAATCCAAATCCATTGCCATTGATCGTTTAGATTGATCGTTCTTTTGATTTTGGTACTTCTTCTGATCCTTTTTCACACGTATTCTCAACTGATGAGAGAATTATGGAATCCATGATGTCGGAAGAAGAACCATGGGAATCATCACATCAACGATCCCATCTTCCAAATTACAGTGAATATAATCCATCTAAACTGTATCAACCTACTGTTGTTGATTTCTTGACGAATTCTATTCCTATCCACGATGTCAATTCTAAGCGAAACCCATCAAATATCAAAGAAACCATTTCTATCAATATTTTTACCAAACAAGGTATTGTAGAAAACATTCATGTCGGTGCGTCATGTTCTCCATCTAAAATTGACACTTACCGTGCTATTTTTCATGAATTCCAAGATGTATTCGCTTGGTCATATGAGGAGATTCCAGATATCGACTCCAACATTGTTGAACATGAGATTAAAATGTATCCTAATGTTAAGCTGGTGCGACAAGGCCTTCATCCTGTTCACCTAATAAAGATGTTTCCATTAAAGCAGAGGTTGAATATCTTTTTCTTGTTGGATTCATTTACCTTGTTCTGCTTACCGATTGGGTTTCTAACATTGTTCCTGTCATGAAGAAACAGGGGACAATTAAAGTGTGTGTTGAATATTGAGATGTTAATCATGCTTGTCCGAAAGACAACTATCCCACTCCCTTTATCGACTAAATTATTGATGAATGTGTTGGATGTGAAATATTTTATTTCATGGATGGATTCTCCGGTTACAATTAGATTAATATTCGCCTAGAGGACCAATATAAAACCCCTTTTATCTGTCCCTGGGGCACATTCGCTTACCGAAATCTCCCTTCTAGTTTAAAGAACATTGGGGGAAATTCTAAAGGGAAATGAATTGTGCTTTTCATGACATCAAGCACATAGTTCAACTGTACCTAGATGACTTACCTGCACATTCACGGAAACGAGTTGACCACCCACTACATTTGAGAGCGATATTTTTACGATGCCGTCACTATAAAATATGCCTTAATCCACAAAAATTTGTGTTTTCTGTTGGTTCCATCCATTTTCTTAGATTTGTCGTGTCGAAAGACGGAATTCGGCTTGATCCATTGAAGGTCCAGGCCATTCTTGATTTGCATGCTCCTTCCAATCTGCTTCAATTACAGAGACTCCAAGGGAAGACTAACTTTCTAAGGAGGTTCATTCCTAACTACACCAAAATGGATAAATGATTTACTCGACTCTTGAAAAAGGGGATTCCCTTCCAATGGGATGAGGTTGCACAAGATTCCTTTGGTGTTCTTAAATATAACCTGATCCGAGCATAATTAATCTATCCCCCAAATTATTAGAGTGACTATTTCCTGTATCTCGTCGCTATAGATACAACCATCGGTATGGTTTTAGTCCAAGAAGAAGATGGGATTCAAAATCCGATATATTATTTGAGTCTTAATACCAATGATACAAAATTTAAGTACACATACGTTGAGAAGCTCACTTTGGCAGTCGTTCAAGATGTACAAATATTTCTCCATTATATCCATCTCCGAAAGATAATTTTCATTTAGGATTTTAACCCTATGACATATATTTTGGCATGTCAATTATTGGGGGGGGGGGAATATTCAAATTGGATCGTCATTTTGCAGGAATTTTATCTGGAATTAATCAAATCCAAGTCAAAGAAATCTTTGGTGTTTTTTGAGCTTATCTATGACCTTCCTTCAATTAGCAACGATCCTACTATGGAACCATCAATCCCATACGAGTCTTTGTTTCTGATCGAGTCTTCTTACTTGTGGTATCGATATTTCATCATCTATCTGCAAACTCAAACTTTTCATCCCAATACCTCTCATTCGCAACAATGACGTATTCAATACCAAGCCAAATATTATCTGACCGTCAGCGATACACTTTATCATCATCATGTCGATATGATTTTACATAGGTACCTCATGCATGAGGAGGCTGAAAAGTTCTAAATTATTTCGATTCTAGTGCATGTGGTGGACATTTTTTTGGTTATGCTACTACGCATAAGATTCTCCACACTGGTTACTTCTAGCCTACCATATTTTGCGACTTCATTATCACGGTTAGAAGTTTTCATGCTTGCTATATATTTTATCGTAAAACCCGCTTTTCGCCAGCACCAATGCATCATGTTGTTGTTGTTGGACCATTTGAAAAATGGGGCATTGACTTCATGACATGTAACCCCTGCTCAGCCGGGGGGCATGGGTATCTTATTTTCATCGTTGACTATTTTACCAAGTGGGCCAAGGAAATGCCTACATGCAACAACACAGGACAGAAAACTACATTGTTATTTTTTAACCATGTGGTTACAAAGTTTGGTGTACCGCAAGCCATAGTCACAGATCATGGAAAACATTTTCGCAATCACATGATGCATGAGTTGACTACCAAGTTAGGACTGTCACATGATAGTTTTACCCCTTATTATTTGTAAGCTAATGGAAAAGTTGAAGCTATCAACAAGATTCTTAAGCGTATGCTTCAACGCATGATTGGGGTTTATAAACGAAACTGGAATTTAATCATGTACTCGAATTTGTGGGCATATTGAACCTCAGTGATAAATGCGACGAGATTTACTCCCTTTCAGCTGGTTTATAGTCTGGAAGCTATCTTACCGATACAATGTGAAATGCCATCGTTGAAACTTGTGATTGACTTGCTACCTAACACTTCTGAAGAAGAAGCACATATATCAGATCTCATCCATCTAGATGAAACGTGTTGTGAAGCTGCATTGGCAAACTAAGCACATAAGAGACAAATCAAGGTGCAATATGACCGCAATGTCAAGCCTCGCACCTTCTCAAAAGGAGACGTGGTCATACTTTATGATCAGGAAGCTGATAAGATAGGAACAGGGAAATTTGAATCATTATGGCATGACCCCTACATTATCAAGCACATTCTGGCTAAGGGTGCCACAAGTTGGTATGCTATGATGGGATTCCATTGTCACAGCCTCGAAATGGGTTGTATCTTAAACATTACTAAGCCTGATTTTGCGTAGTAAACATTGTATTATATGCTTTGATTGTGTGTGTGTAGCAGTGTTCCTTTTAGATTTTTTTATGTGGTTAGTAATCCTCTTTGCATTTTTTGCAGAAGTCAGAATCTTCAGAACCATTTTTTGGATATGCTGAACCACCTATCCTTCCAGATTTAACAATAAATTTGTTGAAGGGAGTAGTTCATAAGTCGACATTCAACCCTCGAGCTCATGCAGCTCAAAATTTTAATGGAGTGGAAGACCTGGCTCAGTCACCTTTTGCTATGTCAACTCTTAAGGTTCTTCAAAATTGTCCCTCCCAGAAGCAGGCATTGTTGTCCACATTTGTGGAATTGATCCGACGGATTCAAATCTTGTAGTATTTAATCACGTGGGATATGTTCTACAATTATCAGCACAACTAGAATTCTTGATTAAATTACATGTTCTAAATAGCCTCATTCATCGCACTACCATTGATGAAGGCACATCTACTTGTATCATGTCAATGAGTTGCTAGAATTTACTTGGCTCGCCAAATTTGTCACAATCACCTACGACGTTGAAATCTTTTGACAGTTGTACATATAAGCCTTGTGGAATTCTTAGTAACTTGCAAGTAGAACTACGGGAAAATGAGTTACTATTGAAGTTGAGGTTGTTGACAGACCCCTTGACTACAATATATTACTTGGAAGACTGTGGTTTTATTTCATATGATCATCTTCCCCCATAAAGGAAGTATCACAGCCATTGATCAACTCTCTTTCTTCGCCTCTGGTTCCCAAGAAACTGGAAGCATTACGTTTGTTCACAGACCCCCACCTTCTCTTCAGAACATTGGTGTAGGACTCTTTAAGTATCCTTCTATTGAAGCCTCGAAAATTGCTGCAACAACATGGGGGATGACCACCCGGTCCAGACCTTAAAGTAGCTCCTTTTCCGTTTGGAATGGTGGTTCCGACTGGTTCAACTAGGTCCAGTTACCTTCTCTCAATCTCCAATGGCTTTAAAATATGACTTTCATTCATCAATGGAAAAGAGACATCAGATCAACCTTCTTGCTGATCAGGCAAGAAAGCGATCCTTAAGCTGATTTAGGGCTCAGCCAATCCACTACTAAAGTTTGCCTCTTTGGGAAGAGGACTTAAAAGAATGTAGAAATTAATCTAAATGCAAACTTATTCTAAGATGCAAGAAAAAGAAACTATCTTAATCCTATCTTAATTAGGCAGATATAGATCTAACCCAATCAAGAGCATGTATTTAAAATATTGAGATTGAAATATGTCTTGTTTATAATGAATATCAAGTTAATGAAATAGTTCAATTAACTGACATTATGGATAGCAAAACACATCCTATTGAGACCTTTTAACTAAAATAATCAATCAAAAACACTCAAGAAGAAGTTCTCAGAATGATCTTGATCATTTAATTAGTAACTTGAATAATTAAATAATAATATGCGGAAGAAGTTCACAACATATCACTATTTATTCATCCAATATTAAAAGACAGATTTATGAGTAAATAGCTACTCAGAAATCAGAATTCAGCCCATAAGAGCAGAGATAAATAATAACATAAAATAGAAGCAAATTACCCATACCGACAAAAGTGCACAAATATGTAAGTAAATTGACACCATTCTTGTTATCATAAAAATAAAACCAGCTTTTAAAATAATAGTATTCGAAATACCAATTTATTGAATCCATTTCTCCAGCTCCGGTCTCTAATAGTCCTTTACAATGCCTAAGCTTCTGCTTTCAAAAGCATAGCTACAATAGTGCAAACTCTGTTCATTATACATAACTCAGAATGTAAAAGAAAAACCTCAATAATCTCCAGATCTGAGATTCCACTCCTCCCACCTACAACTCTAAATCTCTATTACAAAAGTGCTTTTAGAATTCCAGAATTGCAGAAGAGAGCAGCCCCTTATTACATTCTGCAATCTGCTATTTATAATATTTGCACAGGAATTCTTGAGAGGAAAGTTTGTTGAGGAGAAATCTGTCCAATCCCATTTTATTTGCTCAAAAATCCCAATATTTTAGTTTTTGGAGCATTCTCATTGATTAAGATCTTTTCTTCATATCTCTTCTACCGTTTTCCTGCAAAAAGAAATCAAAATAAATTAAGATGCAACAATAAAATCAAAATACCATTTCTGGCATTAAAACAAATCCAATCAAATTCTATTTAAATAAATAATTGAAAATAAAATATAAACTCTCTATTGATGCCTGGGATGGTTTAATTGGCCAAGGATATTATGAATGAGCGGATCTGCAATTAGAAAAGGCTTAGGACAAATGAAAATGCAGAAAATAACTCAGAGAATTGATTTTGCTTTAGAAATTCGGAGCTTGATCTTCTGCATGATTTTTGATCAAATTAATGACTAGATCTATTAGTGAAACCTCCTCAAAAATTCTCTCCTTGATTTTATCTTTCCAATGAGCCGTCCTGGGCCTTATTTGGCCAAGTATAACTCAACCTATGAGCCTCCAAAGTTGATGAGTCAAAACTGGCATAATTCTGGAAATTTTGTTGCTGGGCTAAAAATCAGAATTTTTAATTAAAATTTTAATCCTAAATTAGATTCTAATTATCTAATAATATTAATTATTAACTAACTAATATATACAATTAATTCTAATTAATTATCATCTAATTTAGAAATTAATTAAATTACAAAATTAAATTAATATACAAATTATTTGAAAAAGTTAATTTAAATATAATTAATATTATAATTCAAATTATATTAAAATTATAACAAACATTATAATTATAATATAAAAAATATAAAAATTAATAAACAAACCATTGAAATCAATCCAAACCCAAAATCCAAACCCAAAATCCATAAAACAAACCATTGAAATCAATCTAAACTTATTAATTCATCCATGTGAGTTTGTGGAGGGGTATGGTGAGTGGAGTGTGAGGTGAGGGTGACGTGAGGGTGAGTGAGATGGAGGTACGGGAGGCATAAGGGGTGAAACAAAAAAAAAACCTTTGTATTAAAATCTTTTAACACATCGCATATCGCAAGAACCTTGGATTGGGGTTTTTCAAATGTGCATGTTATAAAAATTGCGATGGATCCGATATTGCGATATTGCGATATGCGATGTAAATTTTATTTTTTTATTTTTATATATATTTTTTAATATTAAGTTTTAATTTTTATTAAATTAATTATATTTTATTATAATAATTAATTTAATTAATCTCAAAATTTAATGTTAAATATCAGTTTTTTTTATTTTAGTTTTATTTTAATGATGTTTAGTTTAGTTATGAAATTTTTTAAACTATAGCCACTCCGAAAATAAATAAAAAGAATAAAAATAGCATTTTTAACCTAGACTTAGATAAATGATGGGACTTTAAAGGAGTACCATTTTCAAACCAGTTGACCAAATAAGGCGAAACAAGTGTCAATGGGAAGCTTATAAAAAATTGATTCTAACAAAGCAATCAAAACAAGAATCCAAAGGAAATAAAAAATTAACAAAAGCGTAGGATAATCAACTAAAATAAAAATATTAAAAAGTGTTTAGCCAGAATTTTTATAAAAAGGGTCTCCATTATTTGAAGTGAAGAGATCAATAATGGGGGGGTTGTGTTTTACCACAACAATGGCGACACACGAGAGAAGAACCAGTTATCTATGTTTGATATGAATATGATTTTCCTAAAATCAAAGTAAAACTAATTAAAGAAGAGAGAATTATGCTTGAAATGCTTGACTAGGTTCATTAGTCTGAATAAAAGCAAGAATCGTCTAACTGTAATTTTTCTTAAAATTCCTCATAAATTAAAATATTTCAAAACTCTATATCAATCCTTAATTAGTTGTAGAGATAAAGCAGGGGTCACTTTACAACTTAGCTTTTAAAATATACTCATTTTTCACAGGTAGAGCCACTGCTGCCAGCAAACATCTATAGTCTCGACCGGGTTACCTTTTAATCACCAATGATTCAGAATCCCATCTCTTTAAGAATTATTGACCTAGAGATAAATCCATTTATATTATTTTATTTTTTATTTTTATTTTTATTATAAATCTTAAAATCCATTGTCCTAGTTTGGTAGCTAGATGGTTGAAAATGCCATTCACTGGTTATAATTGGACTGAACAAGCTGGCTCGTGATTAGACCCCTTGTCTTATAATTGTTTGCAATCATAAGCCATTACCCTGATTTGTTTAGCAGTGTTGGTAATGTCAGCCTATTTTTCCCCTATGATCATGGTAAGCAGGCTCATAATGAGACCTCTTATCTTTTAAGTTTAAATATATCTCTGGATTATATTCTAGAAAAATAAGACTCTTTGGGACAGGGAGAATCATTGACTCCTTAAGAGTTAAGAATGACAATTTCAGAGTTAAAAGGTGCTTTGCTGTAAAGTGTCTTTACTTGGTTAAAAATAACTTTTTTTGTCTGATAATAGAACTTTGAAAGATCTTAATAAAATATTGAAATCTCAAAATGATTACAATTTTGATGAAAAAGAAATTTCTCCAGATTTTATGATACTTTGTCAACTTCTCTAAATTGGTAATCTCTTCCTTAAGTATTTCTACCTTTATAATAAGAAAATCAAACTTTACTAAGAGATTTAAAAAAGCTAATAGGTGACTATTAAGAATTTTTTCTCCATGTATGTTGACCATTGTTAGGTAACAAGAAGGTCTTCCATATAAATCATGGCAAAGTCACCAAAATCAAAACTGAGAATCAAAGGAAAAAAATTCTTATGCTAAAATAAGAAATAAACTAACAAACAAAAATAAAAATGAAGAAATTTAAAAGTGGAAAGGAAAATCCAAATTTCGTAAAATAAACTCAAACAAGAATGTTTATACCAATGTCTCAACAATATGAAGAAAAAGAAAATAATTGCATAATCATTCCTTCTTATGTCGAGATTTAGAAAAATCATACCTTGCAGGGTTGTAAGTATTTTAGGCTTTTTGGATAGTAGTGACGATAATATTCAGCCACAATGAAAACTTTCTGTCTGATATCAATCTTTTTGTTTCCAAGCATCATCTTAATCATTTTTTAATAAAAAGGAATGCTTAAATAAACATATTAAAGGTTCATAAACTTCCTAGCGTAGCTGTTTCAACGAAGATTATCGTTGCTTATTGAAATAAAGCTAGGATAAGAGTATGGACTTCGAAAATATGATCTGGTGGAGGATTGGAAGCTTTTATGAAGAGTTGCAAAACAGATTTATATATCAGAAAATCAAAACTGAAATTTAAAGTAATGAAATGGAAATTAATGAAAGTGGGTACATGAATCTTACCATTGGATAATTTCTTTTGATCTTATCTGAAAGGTATCAGTTTCTCCAAACTAGCCAACTTCTTATTTTAATTAATATTAAAAACTTGAAGAAGTCAAACTAACCAAAATCCTATAACCCAAAATCATTATTTATTTTATTTAAACTAAAGCAAGCAGTAAAATGTAAAAATGGAATGCTTAGTGTTCAAAGGAAAACAAATGCATCAGAAATGAGAATGAAAATTTGCAGTAATGACTGTTTCTCAAAATATTATAAGTTTCATATAAACTCCATGACTTTATATATTGTTCTAAATCAAAACCAAATCCAAGATAATAAAATTTAAATATGAAGATAGAGAGGACTTGAATTTCTTTTTTTAATTATGGAATTATATATTTAAAACTGAAATATATGAGAAATCAGAATGATTTGAATATGCCGCAAATTTATCATCAGCTGCTTTCTTACCATAGTGGTTACCCAAGCTCGCTTTAAAATAACACATTGCCGTATTGGATGATTCGCATCACATGTTTCTTCACCATGCTTCAAGTTTAATTTGCAAGACTTCACCTTTGTTACTATGCCATATATCGATTAAATGTTAATGGCTCAGAGGCATGCATTGAAAGCTATCACATCAGAGATTGCAATGGCAAATTGTCGATATGAAAACATGTAATGAGAACATGTGCAATGAAATGAAGCGATCACATCATTGAAGAAATATTATATCGGGGATCGGGGAATATTTACATTGTGCTTCCTACATTGCACAACGCACATCGCAGATTCTGAATTGTGATGTGAGCAAAAATAAAAAAGCGATGAAGTGATTGCGATATCGGTGATTTATAATCGGCGATGCTAATCGACGATTGGTGAATGTTTGGTACCTGATGTAATACAATATGATTCTTGTGATGCCGATATGTGATGAATAACGTGGCTAACTGGCGATCACGATCGGCAAACTGAAGCACATGATGTAACAATTCTCGATACACCGATTATGAAATGAAGAGTGGACCCAATAACTTTATGATGAAAATTTAATAACATATCGGATCTGAGACATCGACCCTTTTAAAGTTATTCTCCTACCATTATTTGCAATTGAATGGACACGATATTTTATAAACTTGATTTGAATTTCATATCGGGTCCGGAATTATGTGGTCATCGCAATATGGTAAAGTCGTTTATCGGAGATCGACGATTCATGATAATGGAAGTATATTCAACTGCAAACCACTGATATGCGAAATGCGATATGACATATAAGCGAGGTGATACATCGGAGATCTTTTATGAACAATTTGTTATCAAAAATGCTAAAAGCTACTTCCAATGAAATATTTCGCTACAAATGGTTGTGAAGTGGATGATGTGATATCGGAATGAAATTATTGACGAAGACAAGTGGGATGGTAGTATTGCAAACATTTTCACTGAAGTATCAACAATATGAAAATCAAGTTGAATCCTATGATATTGCTTGAAATTTCAATTGGGTTTTTTGATGGTTGAAAGCAAAGTTAAAAATGTTCAAATTCTAATGAATCTCAAAATAAAATTTCCCTGAACCTGTTGCAAATTTGAAATGGGTTTGCTGCTTACTTCAAGTTTTGAAAACAAATGAAAACCTGCAATTAAAACAGAAAAAGAATAAAAAATAAACTAAAGAAAAGATAAACTAATAATAGATGAAAATGAACTTGTAAATGCATACCTGGAAGGAAATTGTCTGTAGATTTTACCTCATGAATCTTCAAATTATTCCTTCGATTTATCAAAATTCTGAATTTGTTCAAAATCATCTCATTATTTATTCTAAATTGGAGTGAGCAATCAACCTAAATAAAATATGTTTATTCATGTTCAGGAAATATAAAATTTACCAGAAATAAATATCAAACTATGCTTCCCTTTTGAATTGCAACAACAATTTATTACCTCCGCACATTCCGGATTAACTTGAGAAAAATCTGTATTGTTATAGTGACTGTTCAATAATGCCTTTAGTAAATGAATATGATGCATATTGCAACATCAAATAATAAACTAAAGGTCCGAATGGGATAAAGCCACTAGTCGTGGAGAATATCAACACAGATTTAAATGTGTGCTAGGTGCATACTTAATTAAATTTTGTCAATACATTATTCAAAAATAGGCAGAGATGTATTCATGGGTAGAGGTATTGCTGCGATAGATTTTGATTTAAAAATGGGAAGGAAGAATTAGAAATTTTCTGATGAGAGGTAAATATTTCCTTGAATGTGTATATGATATGAGGAGGGCTGATTGCTTCCTTTATTTTTAATCTGCAGAATTATTAAAAATAAATTAACTACATAAAACAAACTAACTAAATTAATTCTACTCCTATTCTAACCATATACATGAAGTTGACTAGGTATAGTCATATTTCCAGTGTAACCATTTTCTCATTTTAATCCCTGCATGTATGTACAATTTAAATGTTCATAATAAAAATAGAAATCTTATTGAACTAATAAAATTAAATCTGTAAGTAAAATGCACAGTTAATGTTAGCAACTTAATGAAAATCTCTTTCTCTTGAAATTTCCTTTCCAATTGAATACCAATTAGATCATAGAAATCTGGATGGATTTCTATTAAGGATTGGGAAATATTCAAAGAAAGAGATAACAGGCCAGATTGTAGATGTGAGCTTTTAGATTCAAAGGCCTGGAAGAAACTGTTAGTGTTATGTGTAAATGTTAAGCTATTGACAATCTTCCATGAAGGAAAAGTTTCCAAATATTTTTCAAATGAATCAAACAAAAATGGATGGAAATCTTTCAAATGAAATGGAAAATTATTAATTAAATTGGATTGCCGGCAGATTTCTAAAAATACATTCTCTTGTTGATATTTCCTTTGAGAAGATGGAAGCTTTTGATAAAACATTAGCATTGATTGAAATTGAAATTGAAATAGCTTTTGATGCTCTTGATTATAATATAAAATTTCAATTTTCCAACAGGGAATGCATCAATTGAATGTTTGATAGTAAAGTGCTCAATATGCCAGCGTAATGTATCAAAAATATGTAAAATAAAATCTAAAAATAAATCTGATTTTATACAAAATAAGGAAATAAAAATAAAATGAAATCACTATTGTTACAACTAATGTTACAGCACAGTTGGGATTGTTTTGAAATAATTTATTTTTCACAAGGATTGGCCAGAATTATGGAATTTGAGTAATTTCGAATTCCAACTTGTGAATTAAAAAGGAAATTATGATTATGAACAGGAATGGAAGCTTGATCATGATATGAATCATAAATTGGAATATTTTCTCGAATAGTGAAATCATGAAGATGATTATCTGCTTTAGAATGATGATTAGTTGGAATAATTTCTAAATTGAAATGTTCCTCATTCTTAGATGTTATTTGAATTTTATCATGAGAATTTTCTTGAGAAAAATAGAAATCAACATCTTCTATGTCAGAGTAATTATCATAAATGACTTCACAAGATTCTTTAGAATTCCCTTCAATCTCATCCAATATATCCAAACAAGGAGGAACAAGAATTTAATGTTCATTAATGGCAAAAGAATGATCAATTATTGTTTCTCTATCTTGATAAAAAATTATTGGTAATTTATTTAAATCATCCTCTTTAATTTCTGAAATATCATTAATACCAACAGGGGAAAATTTACCATCATAAAAAATATCAGGATAAAGAGAAAAATGTGAATCTGAAATAATGCAATTAAAAATGTCTCGGTTTGAGAACTCTTGTGCATTATGATCATTATAAATTTCAGATTCCAGATCATTCCTTTGCGTGCGCATGCTTTCTTGAAGAAGGCTGCTTTGCTGCCCTGATTTCGGCATTTGTTCACCATGGAAAAATTCAGAAATTTGTACAGCAGTTTGCATTTTATTATTTACTTTGATTGTTGCTTGCACTTGTTGATTTGCAATCTTATTTTCTAAATTTAATGCAGAGAAACTTTTAGATTCTAATGCAGGTCTTTCTCCAAAATTGTTGTCATTGTCTTCTTGCATTTGATTAGAAATATTTTCCAAGCTTTGTGAAACCTCTTCATCACAATTTATTTGTACATCGAAATTGGATTTCTCATTTATATTGGAAGGGGATGGAACAAATCTTGAACTAATTTCATATGGATCGGGAATAGGAGGAAGAGAATAATTATGCTCAAACCAATCTAGTGATTCTTCTTTCATAGGTTTTGTTAGAGTCGGTCTTTACATGCCTCCGTCAGAGATCATTTTTCTTATTGCATTTCGTTTTCAGGTGTCTCATTCCGCTCATTCATCTGCATTCTGTTAGGGGCATGCCATTATCTGACGGAAGGGTCTCTTCACGAGTTTCCCTCATGTTTGTACCTGCTGGGTTGGTCGACATTTATCAAAATTAATTAAAGTTGATTTCAATCATTTATAGTCATAGCTGGTGTTTTGGTCAAAAAGAGTCTTTCAGACACTAAGGTCTAGGGTTTGGTCTTCAGAATGTCAAATAATTCCCACAGGCCATGAGGATGTCTTCAATAAGTTTTCATTTCAAGATTTTTATCGTCAATAATGCTCAAGGATGTTTCTTCTTCAAAACTCTGTTTTGAAGAAGAAATCATCAAATTTGTTTTTGTAATAAATCTGTATTTTAAAGTTTTTTCGCCATGAAGTACTTAAAATGCAGGCCCTGGTCACCTTGCTGAATCCAATGCCAGTCATCCCTGCAAAATTTGACAAAGAGTTTAATCATTCAGTCAAAAAATCAAAGTGGAAAGCAAAACAGAGTTAAGTGAAAAGTGCCAAAGTCTGCGAAATTGCAAAGGCGGGTTGTTTCAAAAGGAAAATCAAGGTCCATGATATATAAGACATTTTAGTGTTTAAACAATCCATTTATACATCAAAGTTATCAAAGAAGCCGAAAAAATCGTGGAGGAAGCAAAAGTCAGTGTGAAAAGTCGAGACTTTGTGTTGGAGTGTTGCGCGGCGCGTTGGGCTGGTGCGCGGTGCACATGGCCTGCGCGGCGTATAGAGCCACTCTGCACAGTGTAAAATTACACTGGTGTGGCGCATACAGCCTACGCGGCGCGTTGGGCTGTTACGCGGCGCACAGAGCCAGAACTCAAAATTTTTCCATTTGCGTCCAAAATCTTGAAACGAATTGGTCCTTCTTGCTCCAAAGAGGTCATATGATTTTCTATTGCCTATTAAACTCGTGTTTGGAGTGGATTATATGATTAATTATGATTTTGAATACATAAAAGACAAAACATAGAAATTCCTCCTTTGGGTTGTAAAATTGGTGTTTTAAGAAACAACTTTGGTGCCAAACCCTTTTCATTTCTCATCTCATGTTCCCTTTCCTCTCTGTTATTTCATTACTACAATCCATTCCCCTATTCACTTACTAAAATCACTTATTCCCAAAGCCACTCACATCACTTATTCCCATTTGTCCCTATCCCTTAATCCTTTCATGCCCCATCATTATCCCTTTCCTCATGTCGCTTATAAAATTCCCAAAATCCCAAAAATTCAAGTAGTTTTCCCATTGTCTCTACCTTGTCAAATCAGAAGTTTTAAAAGGGCAAATTACCACTTGACAAGACCCCATTGTCCACACTGCCTTATCTCCACAGTCCCCTCCCTTTGGCACACTTTTGGAAATTGAAAAAAGAAACCAAGTTCTAATTTCTCATTCTCAATAACCTAAACATATCATTGGCATAGATTGGTAACACCATGGAAGCGGAATCATATGACCAAGACAGTGACTTTGCAACTGGAACTGCATGCACCAGAAGGGCACTAAGGAGGCACGAAAGGCCTGATCCACTCCAAATCTTGGCCGAAGCTTCCTTGACTGAGCATGGGACATGATGGGAGACATTCACTCCAAATTTCAACAAATTTGGAGTAAATTTTGTCATTTTTGAAATTTTGGTTGCAAAACAGGTTTTTCTGTCCGACGCGTCGCGCCACTCGACACGTGCTTACGTTTGAGAGATCTTCTGGAGGAAAAATTTACATTTTTGGATTTTTTATGGTAAATTATGCATGCTCAGGAATGGCTGAAATATTTCATCAAGTTCTGGGTGGTTTTAAGGGTCAAAAACACTCCAAAAATGACCTTTCTACCACCTTTTGCACACACAGGAACCAATCTTGGGCGATTGACGTTTTGGAGGGGAAACTGACATCCAAATCCAGAAATTCCACTTGGGTTATAAAGTAGATAGGCAGGGCTTTCCAATGAGCTATCATGAGCTCAATTTGGACTTCGGGAAGTGCCTCAAAATCACCTCCAAAGTGGCGCGACGCATTGAGTTTTTAGGCGCGACGGATAGAGGACTTTTGTCTATTTTTCACCCTTCAGCTCATAATTTCGCCCATTTTTTACTAGTTTCACTTTTTGATGTAATTCTTGATCTACCTTGATGTAATTTTGGCACATATTTACTTGTTCTAGAGGATTCATTCACTAAAAAGTGAAAATTAAATGAATGAATCAGTTTCCTACCATATAGAGGCAAGTTGTTTGATTGCCTAGATTTCAGTTCCTAGTTTAGAATTGGTTGAAACAGCTCCTAGAAGGATGAGCTCAACCCCTAGAAGCATGGGAAGGGGTTAGGATGGTCTATATCATGTATTTTCTGAGACATTTTTCAAGGTTAGACTTCTGGGAATAGTTTGGCACCTCATTGTACATACACTTCTGCATTTTTGGCAAAGGAAAGACCACGGTTTTGCAGCACTTGTTGGGATCCTTATGGCTCTGAGTTTTGATGATGTTTTTCTTCATGTATCTGTAAGTTTCATTAATTTTTATGTATGCCATTTCCCTTCTCTTTGCTTCTAAATTAAACAAATGAGTAACTAAGGTAGAATTCATTAGTTTGCTAGTGCTCTGCCTTAAACTTTTGTTTAGTTTTATATGTTTTTGTTAGTTTGAAGAGGATCCTTGCTCCCTCTTGCCCTCTTCAGCTTCTCAATAGTATTTTCTATCCATTTCATCGAATCTAAGACATCAAATTTATTGCCTTCCCTGCCCCAACTTGAACTCTGCAAGAAATTGGCCTCATCCCCAAGCCCAAAATTGCCTTTCCCTTTTTCCAACAAAAACCCTTAAAAAATCATTTCAAATTCCTTTACTTATATACCTAGCCTAAAATTAGCTTTCATTTCAGTCATCTCAAGCCCTATTGATTACTTTTCGCCGAGATTGACTCGGAGAGAGCCCTCTCCTGTTCTGGTAGGGCTAGCTACCAGACTGAGCGTGGTATGATGTTACCCTGAATCCTGCCTTCTTTCAGCCTGAGGTAGATTTAGGCAATAACAGGTTCATCTTTGACATTAAATTTTAAACAATTTAAATGAAGTCGAATATTAAAATATCTAACAGACTCATTTTAATTTCGTAGATATTCAATTTCATCACATACCTGATCATAATCATAGTGATCAAATTTACAAACGAAATTATAAAAAATTGATCCCAGCTGTGAATTGAGGCAACCGAAAGAGTTCTACACCATTTTCTGGCTTTAGCCGCAAATGCGAGAGTAAAAAGTCTGCATAAGATGCCTTCATAAATTCCTTGAAAATCATAATTTGAAACATTCTGGATAAATTGAAGGACATGATTAAAAGCAGAAGAATTTCTCTTACCATTGAATTTTACCTGAGACAAGAGTCTTACCACTTCGGGAGGAGTATTGGAAGATGCACGTCCATGGATACAACTCCAAATTGGAAGTTTAAGAGGAGCCATCGTGATTGAATAAAATGTTAAAATTGAAAAGACTTCGATAGACAACAAGTTTCAGGCCCTCCTTCTAGCGCCAAAATTTTGAGGCCTCGAAAATCACTGCAAAAACATGGGGGATGACCACCCAGTCCGGACCTTAAAGTAGCTCCTTTTCCGTTTGGAATGGTGGTTCCAACTGGTTCAACTAGGTCCAGTTACCTTCTCTCAATCTCCAATGGCTTTAAAATATGACTTTCATTCACCAATGGAAAAGAGACATCAGATCAACCTTCTTGCTGATCAGGCAAGAAAGTGATCCTTAAGCTGATTTAGGGCTCAGCCAATCCACTACTAAAGTTTTCCTCTTTGGGAAGAGGACTTAAAAGAATGTAGAAATTAATCTAAATGCAAACTTATTCTAAGATGCAAGCAAAAGAAACTATCTTAATCCTATCTCAATTAGGCAGATATAGATCTAACCCAACCAAGAGCAGGTATTTATAATATTGAGATTGAAATATGTCTTGTTTATAATGAATATCAAGTTAATGAAATAGTTCAATTAACTGACATTATGGATAGCAAAACACATCCTATTGAGACCTTTTAACTGAAATAATCAATCAACAACACTCAGGAAGAAGTTCTCAGAATGATCTTGATCATTTAATCAGTAACTTGAATTATTAAACAATAATATGCGGAAGAAGTTCACAACATATCACTATTTATTCATCCAATATTAAAAGACAGATTTATGAGTAAATAGTTACTCAGAAATCAGAATTCAGCCCATAAGAGTAGAGATAAATAACAACATAAAATAGAAGAAAATTACCCATACCGACAAAAGTGCACAAATATGTAAGTAAATTGACACCATTCTTGTTATCATAAAAATAAAACCAGCATTTAAAATAATAGTATTCGAAATACCAATTTATTGAATCCATTTCTCCAGCTTCGGTCTCTAATAGTCCTTTACAATGCCTAAGCTTCTGCTTTCAAAAGCAGAGCTACAATAGTGCAAACTCTGTTCATTATACATAACTCAGAATGTAAAAGAAAAACCTCAATAATCTCCAGATCTGAGATTCCACTCCTCCCTCCTACAACTCTAAATCCCTATTACAAAAGTGCTTTTGGAATTCCAGAATTGCAGAAGAGAGCAGCCCCTTATTACATTCTGCAATCTTCTATTTATAATATTTGCACAGGAATTCTTGAGAGGAAAGTTTGTTGAGGAGAAATCTGTCCAATCCCATTTTATTTGTTCAAAAATTCCAATCTTTTAATTGCTGGAGCATTCACATTGATTAAGATCTTTTCTTCATATCTCTTCTACCGTTTTCCTGCAAAAAGAAATCAAAATAAATTAAGATGCAACAATAAAATCAAAATACCATTTCTGGCATTAAAACAAATCCAATCAAATTCTATTTAAATAAATAATTGAAAATAAAATATAAACTCTCTATTGATGCCTGGGATGGTTTAATTGGCCAAGGATATTATTGATGAGCGAATATGCAATTAGAAGAGGCTTAGGACAAATGAAAATGCAGAAAATAACTCAGAAAATTGATTTTGTTTTAGAAATTCGGAGCTTGATCTTCTGCATGATTTTTTATCCAATTAATGACCAAATCTATTATTGAAACCTCCTAAAAAATGCTCTCCTTGATTTTATCTTCCAATGAGCTGTCCTGGGCCTTATTTGGCCGAGTATAACTCAATCTATGAGCCTCCAAAGTTGATGAGTCAAAACTGGCATAATTCTGGAAATTCTATTGCTGGGCCAAAAATCAGAATTTTTAATTAGAAATTTAATCCTAAATTAGATTCTAATTATCTAATAATTAATTCTAAATTAATTATTAACTAACTAATATATACAATTAATTCTAATTAATTATTATCTAATTTAGAAATTAATTAAGTTACAAAATTAAATTAATATACAAATGATTTGAAAAAGTTAATTTAAATATAATTAATATTATAATAATAATTATATTAAAATTATAATAAACATTATAATTATAATATAATTATTATAATATAAAAAATATAAAAATTAATAAACAAACCATTGAAATCAATCCAAACCCAAAATCCATAAAACAAACCATTGAAATCAATCTAAACTTATTAATTCATCCATGTGAGTTTGTGGAGGGGTATGGTGAGTGGAGTGTGAGGTGAGGGTGAGTGAGATGGAGGTATGGGAGGCATAAGGGGTGAAAAAAAAAAAAAAAAAACTTTGTATTAAAATCTTTTAACACATCGCATATCGCAAGAACCTTGGATCGGGGTTTTTCAAATGTGCATGATATAAAAATTGCGATGGATCCGATATTGCGATATTGCGATATACGATGTAAATTTTATTTTTTTATTTTTATATATATTTTTTAATATTAAGTTTTAATTTTAATTAAATTAATTATATTTTATTATAATAATTTAATTATATTTTATTATAATAGTTAATTTAATTAATCTCAAAATTTAATGTTAAATATCAGTTTTTTTTATTTTGGTTTTATTTTAATGATGTTTAGTTTAGTTATGAAATTTTCTAAACTATAGCCACTCCGAAAATAAATAAAAAGAATAAAAATAACATTTTTAACCCAGACTTAGATAAATGATGGGACTTTAAAGAAGTACAATTTTCAAACCAATTGACCAAATAAGGCGAAACAAGCGTCAATGGGAAGCTTATAAAAAATTGATTCTAACAAAGCAATCAAAACAAGAATCCAAAGAAAATAAAAAATTAACAAAAGCGTAGGATAATCAAGTAAAATAAAAATCTTAAAAGGTGTTTAGCCAATTTTTTTATAAAAAGGGTCCCCATTATTTGAAGTGAAGACATCAATAATGGGGGGGTTGTGTTTTACCGCAACACCTTCCCTATTGGGCACCTTTTCGTTACCATTGCCTGCGACATCGGAGGAAATCACAAACATAGAGACCTACAATATGATATCTTCCACTTCATCTAGCTTAAGGAAGATTTTCAATGATTCTGAAGTATTTAGGTTGGGAGACATCATGCCTTTAAGTCCAATTGAGCTAGCATAGAAATCAATTTTCATCACTTATGAGGCCAATCCAAATCCATTGTCGTCGATCGTTTTGGTTGATCGTTCTTTTGATTTTGGTACTTCTTCTTATCCTTTTTCACACGTATTCTCCACTGATGAGAGAATTATGGAATCCATGATGTCGAAAGAAGAACCATGGGAATCGTCACATCAACGATCCCATCTTCCAAATTACAGTGAATATAATCCATCTAAACTATATCAACCTACTGTTGTTGATTTCTTGACGAATTCTATTCCTATCCACGCCATCAATTCTTAGCGAAACCCATCAAATATCGAAGAAACGATTTCTATCAATATTTTTACCAAACAAGGTATTGTAGAAAACATTCATGTCAGTGTGTCATGTTCTCCATCTGAAATTGACACTTACCTCGCTCTTTTTCATGAATTTTGAGATGTATTCGCTTGGTCATATGAGGCGATTCCAGGTATCGACTCCAACATTGTTGAACATGAGATTAAAATGTATGCTGATGTTAAGCTAGTGCGACAACGCCTTTGTCATATTCACCCTAATAAATATGTTGCCATTAAAGTAGAGGTTGAATAAATTTTGTGTGTTGGATTCATTTACCTTGTTCTGCTTACCGATTGGGTTTCTAACATTGTTCCTGTCATGAAGAAATAGGGGACAATTAGAGTGTGTGTCAACTATCGGGATGTTAATCATGCTTGTCTAAAAGACAACTATCCCACTCCCTTTATCGACCAAATTATTGATGAATGTGCTACATGTGAAATATTTTATTTCATGGATGGATTCTCCAGTTACAATCAGATTAATATTCACCCAGAGGACCAATATAAAACCTCTTTTATCTGTCCCTGGGGCACAATCGCTTATCGAAATCTCCCTTCTAGTTTAAAGAACATTGGGGCAACATTCTAGAGGGAAATGAATTATGCTTTTCATGACATCAAGCACATAGTTCAACTTTACCTGGATGAATTACCTGCACATTCACGGAAATGGGTTGACCACCCACTACATTGAGAGTGATATTTTTACGATGTCGTCACTATAAAATACGCCTTAATCCACAAAACAATTTGTTTTTTTTTTGTTCTGGCTATTTTCTTGGATTCATCGTGTCAAAAGATGAAATTTGGCTTGATCCATTGAAGTTCCAGGCCATTCTTTATTTGCATGCTCCTTCCAATCTGCTTCAGTTACAGAGACTCCAAGGGAAGAGTTACTTTCTAAGGAGGTTCATTCCTAACTACGCCGAAATGGATAAAGGATTTACTCGACTCTTGAAAAAGGGGATTCCCTTCCAATGGGATGAGTTTGCGCAAGATTCCTTTGGTGTTCTTAAAGATAACCTGATCCGAGCATCATTAATATATCCCCCAAATTATCAGAGTGACTATTTCCTGTATCTCGTCGCTACAGATACAACCATCACTATGGTTTTAGTCCAAGAAGAAGATGGGATTGAAAATCTGATATATTATTTTAGTCTTAATATCAATGATACAGAATTTAAGTACACATACATTGAGAAGCTCTCTTTGGCAGCCATTCAAGCTGTACAAATATTTATCCATTATATCCATCTCTGAAAGACCATTGTCATATAGGATTGCAACCCTATGACATATATTTTGGCATGTCAATTATTGGGGGGGAAATATTCAAAGTGGATTGTCATTTTGTAGGAAATTGATCTAGAATTCATCAAATCCAAGTCAAATAAATCTTTGGTGTTTGTTGATCTTATCTGTGACCTTCCAACGAGTAGCAACGATCCTACTATGGAACCATAAATTCTGGACGAGTCTTTGTTTCTGATTGAGTCATCTTACTTGTGGTATCGAGATTTCATCATCTATCTCCAGACCCAAACTTTTCATCCCAATGCCTCTCGCTCGCAACAACGACGTATTTGATACCAAGCCAAAGATTATCTGACCGTCAGCGATACACTTTATTTTCATGGTGTCGATATGATTTTACGTAGGTGCCTCATGCATGAGGCTGAAAAAGTTCTAAATGATTGCCATTCTAGTGCATGTGGTGGAAATTTGTTTGGTTATGCTACTACTTATAAGATTATCCACACTAGTTACTTCTAGCCTACCATATTTCGTGACTGCATTATCGTGGTTAGAAGTTTTTCATGCTTGCTAGATCTTTGATTTTAAAACCCGCTTGTCGCCAGCACCAATGCATCCTGTTGTCGTTTTTGGACCATTTGAAAAATGGGGCATTGACTTCATGACATGTAACCCCTACTTGGCCGGGGGGCATGGGTATATTATTTTCATTGTTGACTATTTTACCAAGTGGACTGAGGCAATGCCTACATTCAACAACACAGAACAGAAAATTGCATTGTTCTTTTTTAACCATGTGGTTACACGGTTTGGTGTATCGCAAGCCATAGTCACAGATCATGGAAAACATTTTCGCAATCACAGGATGCATGATTTGACTACCAAGTTAGGACTGTCACATGATAGTTTTACCCCTTATTATCTGCAAGCTAATGGACATGTTGAAGCTATCAACATGATTCTTAAGCGTATGCTTCAATGCATGATTGGGGTTCATAAACGAAACTAGCATTTAATCATGTACTCAGCTTTGTGGGCATATCGAACCTCAATGAGAAATGCGACCAAATTTACTCCCTTTCAGTTGGTTTACACTCTGGAAGCTATCTTACCGATACAATTCAAAATACCATATTTGAAACTCATGATTGACTTGCTACCTAACACTTTTGAAGAAGAAGCACGTATATCAGATCTCATCCATCTAGATGAAACGTGTCGTGAAGCAGCATTGGCCAACTAAGCACATAACAGACAAATCAAGGCTGAATATGAATGCAATGTCAAGCCTCGCACCTTCTCGAAAGGAGACGTGGTCTTACTTTATGATCAGGAAGTTGATAATATAGGAACAGGGAAATTTGAACCATTATGGCACGGCCCCTACATTTTCAAGCACATTCTGGCTAAGGGTGCCTACGAGTTGGTATATTATGATGGGATTCCATTGTCTCAGCCTCAAAATGGGTTGTATCTTAAACTTTACTAAGCCTAATTTTGTGTAGTAAACATTGTATTATATGCTTTGATTGCGTGTGTGTAGCAATGTTCCTTTTAGATTTTTTTATGTGGTTAGTAATCCCCTTTGCATTTTTTGCAGAATTCAGAATCTTCAACACCATTTTTTGGATATGCTGATGGTGCTAGTCATAGCACTCAGATTTATCCTCTGCAGCATGGGCCATCTTCGCTCCAAGTGGTGATTTGGTGAGTTTCCAAGGGATTTTTATTGGTTGATCGACCAACAATATCACTGAGTATAGCGGGTTTATTGAACTACTCTCTGATCCCATTTCACTTGGCATTCATTGCATCATCATCAGACTGGACTCACAACTTGTCGTACTACAACTTACTGGCATTTATACTGTCTGAAATTCAACAATCCATTGCATGTTTCTTAGAGTTTGTCTTTTGGAAATACAGATTGATTACATTCAATATCAACATATTTACAGAAACTTTAACACTATGATTGATTCATTGGTGAATTACGTGTTAAATAGACATTTGCAACATATGTAAAGATAGATTTTCAATTCACATCATACAATTGAATATGATTGCACATAATCATAGAAAAGAATTGAAAGTAAAATAGATTTATATCGAGCTTTTAAAAAAAATTGTGGCCAAAACATGTTGGTCATCTGACCTCAAAATGTATATTGAAATAACATAATCTCAGTAAACCTAGTGATGCTCATGATAGCAGGTCATTTCTTGGGCTATCATGCGCAATAGCCTCATCCAACAACTAGGCACACCAACGTTATGGTGCTGCAGCCTCATAGGTAGCTCCTCGATCCAAACATCTTGTATCCCAAGAGTCAATCCCTCCACATGTTGCTGCAACTCAGAAAGAGTCTCTTCTAAATCAAAATCTTGAAGGACTGCTCTCCCGACAGTCCTCTATGTTGGTTCTCCTTCGTGTTGTGAAATAACCATTGGTCGAATGGTACCTAGATCTTCATACATAAAACATCTTTATTTTAGTCTTGGGAACATCAAAAAACACAAAAATATGTAAAACAACCCCAAAAAATAAAAAAACATTGTCAACATTTTACCTATAGCACCCCATTGAGCGTCGGCTGGTAAAATAAAATCTAGATCTCCACGGAAATCCATCCCTACATATGGATGCTCCTCTATGAAGATATTCTATCTTCGGAGCCAACTGAAGAATGCAGTGGAAAACGAGATCAATGACTGACCAACATGTCTAGCCATCAGCTCGACCCACCACTGCATTCATGGATCTCTAGGACCAGCTAATCCCAGTGTCACATGTTGTGGCTACATCAATGGAACTCACTCCAAAAAAAAGTGATCAAGATCGACCCACAGCTAAAATTTTTGTTCTTTCCACTTTTTACCCTGGTCAGTTGTTCTTTCATCTAAAGGAGTACAACTTCAGCCCAATTGAACACAGTTGGCTCGAGACACTCAAGCACAACTGCATGTATGATTTTTTCGCGACATGTAGTTTCATGCTACCAACTAGCTTTGTGATAGTGAATAGGAGTGTTCGTAAAGGTATATCACGTACATCTTTGATATCTATCTTTCCATCTTTGCTAGTCTCAGTTCCTAGTCGACAAAACTGTCGGATGTAGTCCTTCACTATTTCACCTCCATGGATGGATCCCGCAAGGGAAATTGGGGCACCACATCTCGACAAACCTATTAGAAAGTAAATTTCATCAACCAATATTGGGAGCACTTTGTCCCCAATGTGAAATTCCTGTAGTGTCAGGTCCCATGAACGGATCAAGAACTAAAATAGTTCCATGTGTTGTCTCATCCCTGAAAATTTGAAGTACTAGAGCAACCCACAGTATATGAGGGCTCTCACAGTGCCAGGATCATTTATGTAAACAATATCCTGTTCTTCATGTTCTCTTTCTCGCCATGTAATCGAAATTCTGATCTGATCAAAGTCTGAAATCACACCATAGGCTTAGTTAGGATCCATTCCATGCAACAAACTGGAGAAATTTTGGGTAGAAAATAAGATGCAAGTTTCTGAATTGCACCCATCGCACTCCTGAGTGGAAGACAAAACATTGCAGAGAAATTGACCTTCATTCCAGCCTCTCTGCAATGGACTTTTCGACATCCAAGGATGCGTTGGTCCTAGGGAATTGTATATTTACCCTAGGAGCCCAAAAACACTAAAAAATGTGCATGAAATTGAAAAAGAATGCAACCAATAGAACCAAGAGGGTAAGATCTTCTACCTGGTCCAGATGGCATGAGAAATGATCCACATAAGTTCGAGGGTAAAACTGGCTCAAAGAACTAAAATTCAAATGGTAATTGTGAAATGGTAAAAATGACTTCGTAATTTCTTGTTTTAATAGTCTTTTTGATTAATTTATGCATATTTAATGAAATTACTATGATTTTTACCCATTTTTACTATTTAAACAGGTATTTTTAATCCATTTAATGGTTCTTTGAAAAGGTTTACAGCTGATTACAATGAGTTTGTCATGCGTGATCGTGAAATAAAATTTTGACCACAAAGCGCACTTTTATCTCTTTTTCGAGCTATGTTAAACATGAAAAAGGAACTCAAAGCACACTTTTATCTCTTTTTCGAGCTTTGATGAACATGAAAAAGGAACACCCCTAGAGTTCTCTTTTAGCTCTTTTCATACTCTCAAAATATAAAAAGATTGTCGAGCACTTGTCCTTTCGAGCTCGTAAAAGGAATTGAAACAACATCTACTCAATAGAAGTTTAACCCTTTTCTAAACTGAGAGAGATTGTGTTTACGAAAAAGTAAAACCCTAGTCCAACATGGCTAGGAGGTTCTCTCAGGTATTATTTTACGCTTTTGGGATCTGAGGGACTATTTTATGAAAAATAACTTGTGGATTTTTCTTTTCATCCGTTTTTCAAACTCTCTAAATACAAAAAAGGGTTGAGTATTCACTGTCGTTAGACTCGTTAAAGCATAAAATAGCGATGGACTTGTACATCATGAAAAGATCGAGTTTAACCTTCACTAGACTCGTTAAAGCATTAAATAGCAATGGATTCACCCGAAGTGTGGAATTATACATCAACCATATGTTATCCTCCTCAAGCTTGTTAAAAAATAAAGAGGTATTGGTCAGCAATGACTGGGAAAAATTGCAAAGGGATAAAACACATGATGGTAGCAAGTTTTTCTTGAACATGACACTTACTCACTTCATCTTCATGATTTTTCGATTAGGTAATATGCTTGATGGTATATCATACCTATGGTCTATCACACCATCCATCACTTCGGTTTTGGGTCAAATGTTTCCAATTCATTAAGTGTCATCGATATGTTCAAGATAAGTCACTCAGTTATTCCTCATCCTTTGCAATACTTATGAACCTTCATTTCATGACCACCATCCCTGAAATTGCTTCATCAGTCACATTCTGTCTCCAAAATAATTACTCTCGTTTCATTTCATTGATGGGGGAAACATCAATGCCCTCCTGCGACGAGTCGCTTCCTGTCGACATCAGCTCATCATCCAGGAAGTTGACTTAGAAAAAACCTTTCAGTACCTTGGAAATTGCTTACACCAATAGCAGGTTTCTCACTTTTGGCGATAGGTTGACATCACAGGCCTTTGACTAAAATACTTTGTATGGTGTTCGACATCAAATCATCTATTCACACCATGCAGAATGTACTGCAGTACCTTGAGAGCTGTTATATTCAACGGTGGTTTCTCTTGCTTCTGTTAATGGCTTACATCATTAGTTGGTAATCAAATGGTGTCTTCCCATGTTCGACTTCAGATCATGTATTCACATGGTTAGACTCATACTTAGGCCATCAATTGAACAAGATAGAAGACCCCAGATCTAGTTTCATCCATCTCGGATGCGATTTCAGGAGTAGTAACAAATCATCCATATGATGGTCATTATTCAGATGGTCATCCTATCATCGGTATATATCTGTAGACAATTATATATCTATAGATGACTTTTTGATGTTATGATAGTTTATGTGTTGAGTATGGGATATGTCTCCCTCAGCAATTCATGTCCAAGATTAACATATATCATGATGTAATGTATTGTAATTGATGCAGGTCGTCGTCTGCTTTAGTTCCTGTAGAAATTTTAATACAATTATGTATTTCCTAGATTCTCCTGATCTAACAATTATATGCCACAATTAAATACAAAATCTCTTCTACAAAAATCTTTGTGGAAATTTAAAACACGATCGCCAATTGCAAACACATGAAGAAAGATCAATCACACATAACACATATGTTTTTACTGTGAAAACATAAAGCTAAAAACCCCAGTATCATATATTATGTATATATCATGGATCATGAAACAATCTCAAACAAAACTCTAATCCAAGAGCTCTCAGTACAATATACAATCTTCTCACAGTGTCATAAAAAAATTGGTAAATACATGCGCCAATTTACTACCTCCTGACAACCTGACTCCACTGTGTAATCTGTGATAATCACAATCCATGAATGAATGAGATACTTCCTTGCCTTGACTGCGCAATCCTCATTACCATCTCTAATGTGTGTGTGGTTGCATCAGTGCACCCACTAATGTCACAACCGATAGTCAAACTGTCCCTTTCACCTATCTCTCAACTGGGTCTCCACTGGATCTGACATGCATGTAGTTAACAGTAGTAAATCTTCAGTTGCATGTGAGATCACTCCATGTGAATTAATTTAATATTTATTTCACTGATCTCTCACTAGTGTATCTTTAGTTACAACTAGTTACAACTAGCACAACTGATTTTAACTCACTTAACTGAGTTATACTTTACAACTAACATAACTAGAAATCCAAATCTGTTACAACTTCGAATCACTCAGTTACAACTAAGTCCACTTGCATGTCCCACCAACCAACCTTAGAACTCAAAATTCCTTCAGCTAACTGGTTTTCCACTTCAGTTAACTGAAATCAAGTGCTTCAAGAGAATAGATTAATATTTATTGTCCAATTATTATTAAGAGATAATAATAATTGACATGCATTCTATATTTAGACATGCGATCTATAAATAGACTTCGCACATGCATCTAAAAATATAACCTCATCTATAAATAGAATTTTCTTACCATTCTAAAAATAGTCTCCCACTATAAATAGAATTTTCTCACCATTATAAAAATGGACATACACCTAAAAATATCCTGCGGACCCCACCTAGTGTAGGTGCTTAATTTTCACTAGGATCGTCATCTTGTTGAATCCCAACACTCCCTCTCAACAAGAAAGGGATTATCCTTCACCCCATCATGTCTCTATGGTATTCAAATTTTCTCTTGGTGAGCGCCTTCGTCAGAATATCTGCATCCTGATCCTTTGTAGGAATGTAGTGACACAACATGATCTTCCGCTGCACACAATCTCTAATATGATGATACCGGATATCTATATGCTTAGATCTATCATGAAACACAAGATAAATCGAGAGTTTAATGCAAATTTGATTATCACAATGAATCACTGTAGGATCTAAATGAGAACCAAACATACCAACCGGTATCTTTCTCATCTAGATAGCTTCACATGCATCTTGACTTGCTTCCATGTATTCCTCTTTCGTTGAACTCAGTGTCATGGATCTTTGTTTCCTATTGTACCAAGAAACAACTGTAGATCTAATACTGAAGACCCCTCCTGATGTGCTCTTTCTGTTTTTTGGGTTGTCTGCCCAATCTACATCTATGAAGACATGCAACTTCACCTCATCCGTTTCTCTGTACCATAAGCTATACTCAAATGTGCCCCTGAGATATCTCAAGACATGCTTGCCTGCCTTCCAAAAGAGCTTGGTAGCCTTAACCATTGCTTGAAAAAGATGGTTCACCACAAATCATATGCCAGTCTTGTATTTACTAAATACATTAGCGAACCCACTAATTTTCGATAGATAGTAGCATCCACTACCTCTCCAGATGTAGCATCCTCTTTCCTCCTGTTTCTTGGAAGATGAGTATCCATGGGTTTGCAACCCTCGATGTGAAACTTACCCAGTATCTCCCTTGCATACTTGCCTTGAGACACAAAAATTTCACCATCTCGCTGCCATATTTCCAATCCAAGGAAATAATGAAGGAGGCTTATATCCTTCATATCGAACTCCTTTACAAGGTCCTCCTTACATTAGTGTATCAATTGTTCATCACCAGTCAATATTAAATCATCAACATAGAGAACAAAGATTAAAAGCTTACCCTCCACCACAATTTGGTATAGTTTTGCATTTTCCTCACTCTTGGTGAAGCCAAGTCCGGTGAAATAGTTGTCCATCCAAGTGTACCAAGCACGGGGTGCTTGCTTCAGCCCATACAATGCTCTTTTGATTCTACACACATGCAACTCGCTGCTGAAGATCTCAAATCCTTCAAGCTTCTTAAGGTACACTTCTTCCTCAATGATCCCATTAAGGAACGTACTATTCACATCCATCTGATGAATGTGCCAACCCATCTACGCTGAGAGAGCAAGGATGGTCCTTATGGAAGAATACCGTGCAACAAGTGCAAAGGTTTCTTTATAATCAATCCCCTCAATCTGTGAGAAGCCCCGGGCCACAAATCTGGCCTTGTATTTGTCAATACTCCCATCAGCAGCTTGCTTTACCTTGTAGATCCATCTTGAACCTACCACTGATTTATCAACCGGCATTGGAACAATTTCCCAAGCACTGTTTCTGACAATGGAGTCATACTCCTCCACCATTGCATCTACCCATGTGGGCTCTTTCACTACTTCCTGAAAGGAAGATGGCTCAGTAACAATACATTTTCTCATGAGAGCCATGTATCCAATGAATCGGTCAGGAGACTGTCTTTGTCTGCACTATGAAGTAGGGACTCCTACATTCTGTGTTGCATCAAGCTTCAACCTCTCAGATTCTGTGGTACGCCTTCTTCCAGTTCTAATTTTTGGCTCTGCATGAGTGGACTCCTCCACTCCATGAACCTCCTCTTGTGGTTGATCCACATCTAGAGACTCATCTTTGGGAACCAAAATTTCCTCCTCCACATGTAAGTCTAGCTCCCTCTCAAGCGACAACTTCATGGATTTCTCCTCATTGAATTTTATATCCCATCACACCATAGTCATTCGACTCTTTGGAAAATACACACGATAATTATGGGGAGTTTCTGTGTACCCCACAAATATCCCAACTTCAACAATCGGCTCCAGCTTCTTCCTAGCGTTCTTGGTCACATGCACATAAACAAATGAGCCAAAAATCTTAAATTGAGAAACATTTGGTTTCTTACCAATAAAAGCTTCTTCAGGTATACTCATGCCAAGTACTCTATGAGGATAACGGTTTTGCACATAAAACACAGTGTTGCATGCTTCCGCCCACAAGTGCATTGGTAGGCCTTGATCATGCAGCATCGCTCGTGCTGCACCCACGATCGTTCCGTTCTTCCTCTCTGCGACCCCATGTTGTTGTGGGTTATGAGGTGCTATGAGTTCTCTTCGAATTACTTATTTTCTACAGAAGTCATTGAATTCTTTCGAGTTGTATTCTCCACCATTATCGCTCCGCGGAGCCTTCACTTGCTTCCCCGAATCTTTCTCAACCAATGCCTTAAACTCACAGAACTTTGAGAATATTAGATCCTTCTTCTGCATGAAGAATATCCAACATATATTAGAAAATTCATCAACAAAAATAACATAATACCTGTGTTTTTTTGTTGAAGCAACCGAGAATGGTCCACACACGTCTGTGTGAACTCTCTCCAGGATCACCGAAGCATGGTTCTCCTTTTCATGAAAGGTGGACTTTACATACTTCCCAATGGTGCAACCCTTGCATTGATCTAACTGAGCAAGTGTTCCCATTGGAAGTCAAGTAGATATTTGTTGCATGACTTTCAAGGCTCCATGATGAAGATGGCCCTATAATATTCCAAATTTAGCATGCAACTAATTGGAATATTGATTTTTTCTTTTTACACTAAGAGATGAATAAATGGGTAAGGAGGCCCATACATTTCAGAAATAGGAATAAAATCTCTTATGATGTGAAAAGGGATCATTATTATGGCTGGATTTCACACCCTCATGTGTGAAAAGGGACATTTGCATGTGGACAAGTCAAGTTTGACCAAGTCAACAGCACTGGGATAAGAGGTGGAGATCATCTACGGAGATAGCGCAGTGATAGTGGGAGGAAGATTCCTTGGTGGAGGAAACCCTAATGAGTGGGACACAAGATGATAAGGCTTCCACTTGTGTATAAGGAGGAAAAGGCAGCCATAGCAACACATGTTATGCTATGGATTATTGATTTTCTGGATTGTATGACTATTGTGCATTCTTCAAATGTTTAGTTGAGATTGATGTGCTGCTTAGAACAAGGCATTCATGTTTAGGAATTACTTCTCCTTTCTTGAGAGGCCTCTTGAGGGAGCTTGTACTTCATTTCTCCACATCCAAGCTTGAGGCCAAGCTACCTCCTTTAGCTACAACATTATTTCTATAGAAGTATAATGTTGTGTTGTAGGGTGTTGCAGTGGAGGGTTCACAACAACACTTCTAGAGCTTGTTTTTCAGAGGAGGAAGCTTTATTTCCTTTGGGAAATCAGTGAGGAAGATTCTGGAGCTTATTGTAGATCTTGGCACTTGGCCAACATATTTCCTATCTCCTACAGTGCAGTCCCTCTCCTTGACTGTGTTATTTCTGTGAGTATTTTCAATGAGGGTTTGCAGTGATTGATTGGAGGGTGAGATCTTCAGTGATTAGATCAGCCTTTCACCTGAAGGATCCATTGGATGAGATTAATTCATCACATGTATCATCTACAGCCATCTTCATCCAGATCTTGAGTTGCAGCTGCTATTCATTCCTTGGACTACATTCCGGTATTTTGCACTTTTTGCATATTTCAGAAAATCCTTTCCGGATTGTCTTGAGATTGTATTTGGGAGTCTAGATCTTCACTCCCATAATTGTATGAGCCATATAATTTCATATATGTGTATTGACACTTTCCAATAGCAGTTATCCTCAATAAAATTGCGCTGTCATAGCCTTGGGAATTATTTGTGTAGCAGTGTACTTCATTTTTCATATACATGTTCTCTTGAGGCTTGTGTTGCCTAGCTTGAGTGATTATTTCCTCAAGCCTCTTGTATACATTTTTCTGTTATGATCTTAATGTGATGACTATATGATCTTATTACATTACATGTGTTGATTTGTCACTGTTATTTCCATTATTGTGTTCATATATTGTTGCTTCCCCATTTGGGAATATTACAGCGGCATCAGAGCATAATCTTGGCTCAGCCTATGCATCTCATCCATTATGCTATCAGAAGAATAAGAAGACAAAGAGGAAGATCAGAATGATGGAAAAAATGAGTTTTATCTCATCTCTTTTCAAATCTAGAAAGAACCTCAACAAGGAGGTCAAGCAAAGAAGAGAAGAAAGAAGCATTGGGACTATACCCTTTACTTTTGAAAAAGGAGACAAATTGCAGAAAGATGGAGGACACTTGGATCACAAGATTCTAAGTGAATACCTTGTTGAGTAAAAATCTCAATCTACAGCCTTCAAGGAGACTCTAGCTTTCCCATAGTTCATTCAGCTGGAGGAAGAAAGGAGACCTTGCAGCAAAGGGAGAATCAAAGGCAATAGGTTTCTATTGTCTACTTTTGATGGATCATCTACAGCAAGGGATTGGGCAAGGAAACTATATGCATTCTTCTTAATACATCCAGTGGTAGAAAGAGAGGCTATGGATATTGCAGTGCTGCACCTTGAGGGTGAAGCAAACATTTTGTGGTTCAGCCATTTGAGTCATGCTAGAGTGACTACTTTTGTTGAGTTTACTCAAAGGATGATTAGAAAATTTGGCAAGGAGAAATCAGAGGAGGAGAGGCCCTTACCACCATTAGAAGGAGGCATGTACCAGCACTAATACAACTATGGAGGAGCAACCATCATCATCAGCAGTTGGGGGAGCCAACACATTGGAGGAAGGAACTCTTACAGCCATACAAGATACTCCCAAATTTCACCAAGGTATGCCTAAGTTTCCATCTCCTATTGTTTCAGCAAATCTTATGGCAGGGTGTATACCACTGCATCCTGCTTATTTGGAACAACAGAATTGCACTGCGTTGTCCCACCTTGAATTTTTCAAGGAAGGAATGAACCATCATCCTCATGTGCCATTGTTGAGTTGCACACAACACTTGTGTTTGGGGTGTGAATTCTTGGAGGATAGGATGAACCTTGTCCAAAACAAACTTATACAAAACCATATGTTCATCCTTGAGTTGGAATATGAGACACCAAATACACCATTGAGGAGATTAACAGCATTTTCATTAAGCAGCGGTGAGGAGTTTTTTCCTCCAACACACTTGGATCCTTATGGATTCAAGATGGTCATTGGTATGATATCTTCTCTAGGAGATCTCCAATGAGTTTCATTTCAACATCCCATGAAATGCAAAAGGAGGAATCTGATTTGGGAAGAAGGTAGTCTTCATTGGAAGAGTACCAAGGTAGAGCATGATGGGAGGCACCTACATTTGGATGGATGGGTGTGGATGGTGAGTAAGAGGATGGAAAGCTACTTGTAAATCTATGACACTGGGCAGCAGGAGGCTTGGCTACGTTGGCTGCTCTTGAAGGAGTTTGGCCATCATGTGACATATCCTCTTTCAAAGGGTATGTGGGTGGAGGAAGTTTGACATGACACTTACATCATATGGAAGCAAGGAGTATGGATGCATTGTGGATATATGACATTCTTCATATCAATCATTATGTTTTCACCACATGATTTGTATGATGGAGGTGTGAGGAGACAGCAAAATCTATTGTTGCTTTGGTTGCTCTTGGGAGAGCATGGGAAGATTTTCTCCCATGATTGGCATGATGTTGTAGGAGTAGGAGATGGAACTATCATGGTGCAAAGGGGATACTCCTTAGCCTTGGATTATCAGGAGGTACTTCCACCTTGGAAGGAATTTCCTATATATAGAAGCATTGTGGGAAATGTCTTTGACAATGGGCATGTCAAAGAATGGAGCTATGAGTTGGCAGGAGCCTATTTACATAGGCCAACGATGTTGTCACTTTGGATCTTGGACTTATTGATGGAGTGTCCCCAGGATCACTTCACATTTGATGCACTTGGTGGACAAGGAGGAGGTGAGAGTGATGGAGTAGTGGATGGAAACATCTATTACAGAGATATGATCTTCTTAACTTGGATTTCCAAGCATAAGAAGGAGGATCTTCATGCAGCACATGGTTCATTCCTCTTCATGGGACTATGTCATATCACTATGGAGGACTTATTCATGGATCCATGTATCATCTTACTTCAAGTACATGGTAAGAACCTCGTTTTTTCATTTATTGATTATCTAACACATTATTTGCATACTCTTACCATTTCTATACAATGCATTGCTCTCATTGGGCTCCATGGTCAATTTTGGGCCAAATTTTATGATGGAGATAGCCATATTTTATGTGGCCTTGAGCAAGTGTTATATTATTTCATGTATTCTCAGTTGATGTACCAAGCCATTTACTATTCACTAGTAGATGTGATGACATACATAACTAGCAATTTTTCAAGAAACAACTTGCCATGTTATTTTCTGAAGCAACAGTTAGGAAAACTGCGCTGTGACCACTTGGGAAACTGTTGGTACCTTTTAGCACTATATGAAACCTTCAGTATTTTTCTCATTTGGATGCCATGTGGTGATCATGTCCTATTCATCACATATGGGATGGTTTGGGCCAGCTTGATTTGTGACATTGGAGAGAGGATATTTGGAGATCTAGTCTTCTTCTTGCCACTTGAGGGAAACATTTTTGCAGCCCAAGATCAACAGATAATCTACACTTATCATAAGTGGAGAGAAGGACAGCATGGGTTAGGTTACTTTTTCTACCATGTTCAGTTATTCAGCCCACCTACATTACAGGAGCCAAAGGTGGAGGAGAATTTTCAGGAGTTGTCGTGTTGGGAGGTAACTCATCTTGTATGGATGATAGCTTGGGGATGGGAGATTCATATGGGGATGATAGATCCCAATATATATCAAATATCATGCCTCAATAAGGCCTTTAGACAACCCATTTTTTCCTCCATGGATGTTTTACTTTTACATGACGATAGCTATTTGGGATGCTCACCAAAAGCTAGCTTGCATACTTGGGAGGGGCAACTTGGAGATGTATTGATGAGACAACATCTTGATCCTTGGAGGATTTTATCATATGAGGATTATACAGGGGGACAAGAGGAGGCTCTTCAGTTCTATCCTTGCAGTTTCTTGAGGACAAGAAACATTTGAGAGGGGAGGACTGTAATATTCCAAATTTGGCATGCAGCTAATTGGAATATTGATTTTTTCTTTTTACACCTAGGGATGAATAACTGGGTAAGGAGGCCCATATATTTCATAAATAGGAATAAAATCCCTTACGATGTGAAAATGTATCATTATTATGGCTGGATTTCACACCCTCATGTGTGAAAAGGGACATTTTCATGTGGACAAGGTCAAGTTTGACCAAGTCAACAGTGCTGGGATAAGAGGTGGAGATCATCTATGGAGACATCACAATGATAGTGGGAGGAAGTTTCCTTGGTGAAGGAAACCCTAATTAGTGGGACCCAAGATGAGAAGGCTTCCACTTGTATATAAGGAGGGAAAGGCAGCCATAGCAATACATGTTATGTCATGGATTATTGATTTTGTGGTCTGTATGGCTATTATGCATTCTTCAGTTGTTTAGTTGAGATTGTTGTGTTGCTTAGCACAAGGCATTCCTGTTTAGGAATTCCTTCTCCTTTATTGAGAGGCTTCTTGAGGGAGCTTGTACTTCATTTCTCCACATCCAAGCTTGAGGCCAAGCTACCTCCTTCAGCTACAACGTTATTTCTGCAGAAGTATAACATTGTGTTGTAGGGTGTTGCAGTGGAGGGTTCACAACACCACTTCCAGAGCTTTTTTTTCAGAGGAGGAAGCTTTATTTCCTTTGGGAAGTCAGTGAGGAAAATTATGGAGCTTATTTCATATCTTTGCACTTGTCCAAAATATTTCCTATCTCCTACAACACAGTCCCTCTCCTTGACTACGTTATTTCAATGAGTATTTGCAGTGAGGGTTTGCAGTGATTGATTGGAGGGTGAGATCTTCAGTGATTGGATCAGCCTTTCACCTGAAGGATACATTGGATGAGATTAATTCATCACATGTATCATCTACAAACATATTCATCTAGATCTTGAGTTGCAGTTGCTATTCAGTCCTTGGACTACATTCCAACATTTTTCACTTTTTGCATATTTCAGGAAATACTTTTCAGATTGTCTTGAGATTGTATTTGGGAGTCTAGATCTTCACTCCCATCATTGTATGAGCCATATAATTTTATATCTATTTATTTTCACTTTCCAGTAGCATTTATCCTCAATAAAACTGTGCTTTCATAGCCTTGGGAATTATTTGTGTAGCAGTGTACTTCATTTTTCATATACATGTTCTCTTGAGGCTTGTGCTGCCTAGCTTGAGTGATTATTTCCTCAAGGAATTGTATAAATTTTTCTGTTATGATCTTAATGTGATGGCTATATGATCTTATTACAATACATGTGTTGATTTTTCACTGATATTTCCATTATTATGTTCATATATTGTTGCTTCCACATTTTGGAATATTACAGGCCCAATTTCCTATGCCATAATTCGTCCTCATCCCGGCTCACCACTTTTTCTGCCTTTCCCATCATGGCAGTGTAGCCTTCTACCTCCAGCTTGTAGAGATTATTGACTCAAATCCCTATCCACTTGGCTTGAACCATTTTTTTATGTCACAGGAAACCTTTTCCATCTTTGAAAACAACATCATAGCCTCTGTCCTCTAACATCACTAATGAGACCAAGTTTTTCTTTAGACCTAGAACATGCATAACATCTTTCAATTGAAATGGTTTACTTGAATCCCCCTCAAAGGTAATGGTACCAATTTCGGTCGCACTGTATCGCCCATCGCCACCCATCTCTATATGCATCTGGAGATCTTTCTCCTCCAAGTCACTGAAAAGCTCCTTATCTCCTGTCATGTGGAAGGAAGCATCACTATCAAGATACCAAATCGATCCCATTGCTCTTGATACCAAGCATGCGATCAAAGAGAAATCAAGTTCAAATTGCGAGGCAAGGGCCTCACTAGTTGCAGCTCTAGCGGCCTTCTTGGTCTTCTTTTTCTGTGGGCAGTTAGTTGCGAGATGCCCATGTTTGTGACAGTGAAAACACTTTACCTTGGACAAATCTAGCTTCTTGCATTTAGACTCATATTTTGAGTGAAATTTCTTCCCCTTCCCTTTCCTTTCCTTGGCAGCCAAAAAAAAATCCTCTTCATCATCATGCTTTGATGAAGAGCCATCTCTGGTCTTCTGCCTGAACCCCTCCTACACTAGATCCAACCACAATCGTTCCCAATCCGACAGTTTTTTTCGTCCATTGACAGAGTCTTGATAACTGTGCCAACTCTTAGGAAGTCCCAAGAGAGCCAAGCTCACCAAATCATCATCAGCAACTGTGATTCCCACACTCCCCAATTCATCCCGACATTGGACAAACTTTGTGAGATACTTAGGAATATTTTCGCCCTTCTCCATCTTGATATTTATGAGTTTATCCTTTAGCGCCAATTTCCTATGGTTGCTACTACTTTGGAAAATATCCATCGAAGCCTTCCACATAGAAAATGAAGTGGAATTCCCATGAAGGCTTGAGAAAATATGGTCTCACACACCTTCCAATAGAATCCTTCTCGTCTTCGCTAGTTTGTTTTCTCAAGCGTCAAGTAATGCAGCATCCATCGAAGTGGGTTTAGGAACATCATTGTTGATGAATTCATTTTAGCCATTATCTTCAAGCACCACCTCCATCCTATCCTTCAATTAAATGTAGCTCAAGCTACCCTTAAGTGCATACTCTATCCACAAACCATTGAAAGCCATTTCAATGTTTACTCAACTGTCGCACCAAGATATTCTTGCAGCAAATTCGAATTTTTTCCACCAACAAACTCAGCTACTGCTTCAATATTGCAATCTTCTTTGCTCTGATACCATGTAGAAATTCTAATAAAATTATGTATTTTCTGGATTCTCTTGATCTAACAATTATATGCCACTATTAAATACATAATCACTTCTACAAAAATCTTTGCGGAAATTTAAAACACGATCGACAATTGCAAACACATGAAGAAATATCAATCACACATAACACAAATGTCTTTACCAGGAAAACATAAAGCTAAAAACCCCACTATCATATATTATGTATATATCATGGATCATGAAACAATCTCATACAAAATTCTAATCCAAGAGCTCTCAGTACAATATAAAATCATCTCACATTGTCATATTGTTATGCGAATAAATCCTTCTTGCAAACAAGAATGATATCCCTAGTATCCTAAGGATATCTAGAAACAAACAACCAAATGAAAACCATTTTCTCTAGATAATTTGTGATTCAGATTTATTAATAACAAAGTATGAGGACATGCCCCTACCTGAAGTCCAATGCTTTCTGAAATCCTCTATCTAGTCACCCCAAAATAGGTCACTTCAGCATGTGAAACCTACAATCAAAGACATATAAAAGGATTAAAAGCACCTGCAAGATATAATAATAGAGAAAACAATAATCTATCTCAGTGATCAACGAATCTAAGAATTGAAATACTCAAATAGAAACATGAATAATTCAATGAGAAAATGGAATCCATTTGTATTAACTTGTATAATAAGAAGTAACCTTACAACCTTTCGCCTTGATGTTATACAGGTTCTTCTGGGGTCCTGAACAATCATCCTCTCTCAAATTGACAAGCCTTCTTCTCTCTGAACTAGCATGAAGTTATGGACATGAGTGTGTGATAATTGTGATAGCAAAAATGGTAGTATAGAGAGTATGTTCTCTTAGGAAATTCTTTAGCAACTAATATGTATGTCTACCCTTGAGACTGAAACATGAGCTCAATTTATAGGGAAATGGAGGTAGTTTCAGTTCCATGAAGAGGGGCATGGATTCTTCTAATGAATGGATTTGAGCTCCATATACCAAGGGATAAGCTCCATGTGTGAAGGGATAGATCTCATGAGTATAGGATAAAGCTTGAACTGAACATGCTTCTAGAAGCTTCCAGCTAGGAGAATATTCCTCCAGCTAGGCTTCTATAACTTACTTTTTCCTTTATTTGACTATTTACGGGATACGCGGGTTTCATAAGAAAAATTTGTGGGATGTGCCACAGGCTGTAGAGAAAATATCTGTGGATCCGTAGGCAAGGGCTAGGAAAAGTGCAGAGTTAGACTTTTTAGGGTTTAAATGTCTTTTCTCTAATTCCAAGAATTGGTTTAGGAACATTGGGGGTTTTGACTTCTAAGGGAGCATAATATAGGTAGTGATGAACCTATATAGACAGTAAAATGTCATGGTGACAAAATAACGTGTAACACATACAAAAATTGGCAAATACATGTGTCAATTTACTGCCTCCTGACAAGCTACCTCCACTACGCAATCCCTGTTGATCAATATCCCTAAATGAATGAGATACTACCTTGCCTTGACTACAAAATCCTCATTGGAATCTCCAACGTGTGTGTGGTTGCATAAGTGCAACCACTAATGTCACAACTAATAGTCAAACTGTCCCTTTCACCTATATCTCATCTGGGTCTCCACTGGATCTGACATGCATGTAGTTAACAGTAGTAAATCTTCAGTTGCATGTGAGATCACTCTATGTGAATTAATTTAATATTTAACTCACTGATCTCTCACTAGTGTATCTTTAGTTGCAACTAGTTACAACTAGCACAACTGATTTTAACTCACTTAACTGAGTTAAACTACTCTACAACTCACATAACTACACATCCAACTCTGTTACAAATTCGAATCACTTAGTTACAAATAAGTCCACTTGCATGTCCCACCAACCAACCTTAGAACTCGACATTCCTTCAGCTAACTGGTTTTCCACTTCAGTTAATTGAAATCAAGTGCTTCAAGAGGATAGATTAATATTTATTGTCCAATTATTATTAAGAGATAATAATAATCGACATTGCATTCTATATTTAGACATGCGATCTATAAATAGACTTCGCACATGCATCTAAAAATAGAACCTCATATATTAATATAATTTTCTCACCATGTTATAGCATCATTTTTCACCCTCATGTGATTCATGATTGTCTCTATGGCCTTGGGCACCCATTCCCACAGACTTGAATAAAATTCATAAAAAACAGTGTTAAAAATCCCATACGCGGGTATGCCCAGAATTTTCCACGTGTATACGCGAGTACACATGTACTTTTCCGCGTATGCCATTAAAATCATTAAAAAATATAAAAAAATTCCCTATTTTTGGGCTGGGTTGATGGTTACTCCAGTAGTTCAACCACCCCAGCATGTGGCCAACTGTTTCCAACTGATTGAAACTACTTTGAGGGAGTATAAAAGCCCCTCATGTGTATGGCCTAAGGGAGAGAGAAATCTTATAGATATTATACTCTGTTGGAGCCCCAATTAAAGTCTGATTTCCCGTGCCTCCTGCACTTTCCCAGATTTTTACAGGAAACCCTTGTTTCCTGGAGATGTTCATCAGTTCATATGCCATCTCGAGTGTAGAAGTGTTGAAAGTATCTTAGCGAGGCAAGGGCGGGACGGATCTGGACAACGGTCTGTTCAAAGATCGTGGAAGGATTCAGGTGATCTCTCCAAATTTTATTACTGTACATGCTATTCATAATGAAGAAGAACCATCTTGTTCCTGAAGTCACGTGTTAACATCTACTTGTATATGTGAAAAGATTATTATTTAAGCATTTATTATTGTTTACATGATGTTTCACATGGTTTTCACTAAAATTTAGGGTAATTATATGTTGTACAACTAGATTTCCGTGCACGTTTCTTCTTGGTTTTCAGGTTAAGGAGGAAGAAGGGTTGCTAGGGGTTTGGACCCCGTGGGATTTACATCAAACGTAGGATTACGAGTGAGTTCTACTATCGATGTTATCTAGTTTTTAGCATACAAGTGTGGTTGTGTGAGTCCTTCTTGAATAGCATGCCCTGATCTGTGGAGGTTTAGACCCAACAAACCTCTAGGGTGTTTTCTCCCGAAACAGAACTGGCAACTCCACTGGGAATCGCATTTTTTTTATTCCCCTATTGGGTGGTTTCAGTTGTTTTAAAGGTTTCCAACAGTTTGAATCATTATTACCAGTCCAGTTAACTTTTTCGCAGTTAGACTGAAGACCTGGTTCTTTATCCAGGCTTTATCTTTTTTATTTTTCATTATTTACCATTTCATACGTGATTTTGTCTATACACAGACGCGTATACACACAGTTTTCCTCAAAGGAAGTCGCGTATACGCGGGTTTCCTTTGACATAGTCGCGTGTGCACACTTCTTTCAAAACCAACAAGTAGCGTATGCCTGGGCAAATTTTGAAATTTTTGATTTCTTGACTTTTTGTTCTTGTCTGCCTGTGGAGACCTGTTCCTGCAGTGTATTTATATCCTATGGATTGTGTTGAAAGTGGTCATTGGTCTTTTCTCTCTCTTGTTTGGTTGAAGACTAGCTTATCTGGAAAATCTTGTTTTTAGTGCTTGCATTTCTGGTTCGAGTACCAAGATCTCTTCCTGGGGATTCTTGGTTCTTCTGCTTCATCAGGACAGAGAGCTTCTGCTCATATACTCTTTCCTAGCCTTGTGTCTTGCTTTGCACTTCGATTTTTTCCTGATTTTGGTTAGTTTTCTTGAGTTCAATTGACTAGGTCTTGTTGCAATTTTTGAAGAGTCTTTCTTGGTTCTTTGAAGTTTTTGTTTGCTGCAAGGTTGTACTATTCTTCTGGGCTGAGTTACTAAGTTTCTTGTCTTCTTTTGCTCATATAAATCTTGCTACTAAAGTGGCACTATAATATTTGGAGTTTTTTTTTAGTTTTGCTTGAAATTCAGAGTTGTTTGGCTTGGTAATTGGATAGTGTTCTTGGTCTCTTCGAGCTCTTCTTTTTATAAAATTCAAAATCTCAAAAAACATTTTGTTTTGTCATTTGCTTTTGTTTTGCATTTTTGTTTTCGTTTTGTTACATATTTTGAAGCTTTGTTGATATTTCTTGCCTTTGGTTTTTGACTTGATTTTGGAAAGGAATTGTCATCGGTTTCTTCCTCTTGTTTTCAAGCATATTTTGATGTCTTCATATTGAGAGTTTCTACTTTTGGGAACTAGTTTTGTGGACAATCAAAAAGTGATAGAACTAAAGGATTGTTGGGAAATTTCTCTTTGCTTTGTTAGGATTTGCATCTTAGAATTTGCATGCTCTTAGTTATTTGCATTAGGTGCACTTAAGCATTTGTAATCATTTTCATAGATTTTGTGAGTGTGAGTTTGATATTTGAAAAGAAAAAATATATAATCTCGTAGAACCCGTGTAGAAATGTATTTTCATCGAAAGGAAATTACTGCATTTGCATGTAGTTTGGTTTTCATTAATTTCTTTTCTGCATCAAAAAATACCACGAGTTTCATTTCCGTATCCCTTTGACTTAATATAACAGCCGATTAAAATAAGCGCTATAATTTAAAAACAACTAGCAAGGTTTTTATTAAGTGTCATACACCAACTAGCTAGGTTGTAGGGCCTTGGATTAGGTGAGTGGAGAGTTAACTCTCCAATGCCGCTCAAACAAAAACATAGAAGTTTATTAATTGAGCGAAATCCAACTCCGTTAGGTGGACCGGGAAATATCTCCTCCAGAGAGTCAAGCGCGAGGGGAAGTGAAGGCCGAGAAGAGAGATACCCCCTCTCTGATTTGTTGGATCTAACCTCAAGACCGTTCTGCCTGGCTTCTGACACGGATTGGTGCCCATAGTTGCCATTCCTAGGTTCCACATAGGTGACTGCGGGGGGGAATACCCATGTTACCTGAGGCAGACGTCGTATCACTTCCAGCAGTACTTCTGGGGGGTGCCCTTGCGAAGCTTGGGTACTTGTGCCGGCAAAGGCTACTGTTAGGAGGTCAGCGTAACTGTTTCTGTTACCTTCGCTAGTAGGCCTGGGCTGTAATTATCCCAGACTACTTTCGGGAGGTCCTATTCTTTGCTTTCTTGTATTTTGGTGTCTGGTCCTAATCACCCGGAGCGGAAATACCTGAAGGCTATTTTCTTGATTGTATCTCAGGGAATTTTTGTAGTGAGTGCTCTTTGCTCCTAGCTTGCCTAGCTTTATAATTTTTTGAGTCTAATTAAAATTTGTTAAAGTCGCTGATCAAGTGCCTCGTCGATCGAGGAGAATCCGAGGGTTATCTCCCGAGAGTCCAAAGTCTTCTTCAAGAAGGCGTAGGAGTAATTTAGTAGGTGAATATCACCCTGTGGCATATGACGCAGTGGAGAGAGATCCTCCACAAAGGATTGAAGGTTTTGTAATTAGCTCCGGTGTTGGTTCCGAGAGGAGCGTTCCGCTCACCTCGAGAGTCTTATTTCCGCAGGAATAAGAAGTACAAGTAGAGTAAGTACCTCAACCCTCTGAGTCACTTCCATCTCCTCTTCCTCCTGATTATCCGTTCGTTATTCAGTACATCGGACCTGAGTCTGCAAGACCAGAAGATCCTCCATATTATTCATACCTTTCAATGGCCACGACTGGGAACGCGGCTTCAGCTATGAGTGTTGCAGGCATTCAGAATCCTGCTTCTGTAGAAGGAGGAGGCACAATTGCTATATCTTCGATTGCTTCTAGTACTGTTGTGTTTAGCTCTGGTTTCACCCAAGCACAAGCTTCTCAATCTGGTCCCTTTTTTTTTGGAATGCCCACTAGTGGGATTCCTTCATTTTCCTTTTCCGTTGCTGTAGCTGGATCTACACCCATGTCTTCCATGGCTAGTGGATCAGCTTCTTTTCAAGGTTTCCCCTTCGGAACTGGGCATATTCCTAGTTCAAATCTTTCTTTAGGGTCCTTTCCGTTTAATTCTCAGACTCAGATTTTTAACCCTTGGTTTGGTGGTCAGAATTCGACTACTTTTACAGGTTGGAACCCTGTATTCACTACAGCGGGGCCAGGGAATCAGTTTTATGCTGGTCACCAAGGGAATGCTTCTTTCCCTTCGTCGAGTGCTTATCAGAATTTTTCCCCTCTTTCTAATGCCTGGAACCCCTATCAGGGGCTTTCCTCTTCATTCAATACTTCAGGAGGGGGAACTGGTCCGGTCTTTGGTAACTCTGCATTGGGAGGAGGTTCTTCTCCTTTTTCTACGAGTTCTTTCTGGAAACCTGGTGCCTTATCAAATCCAAGGTATTATTTTCAGAATGTATGGAATTCATCCCATCAAGGATGGAATCCTCAAGCTCCGCCTCATTTACCTTTTTTGGCAACGTTAAACTTGCCAGATCTGTCGAAATTGACGAATCATCCGATCCGGTACAGTCCGGGGTGGCCTCCGGTTCTGACCAAACTACCTTTAGACATTCCAAAGTTTGAAGGCAAGAATGGAGAGGACCCGGCCGACCATATCACCACCTTCCATTTATGGTGCTCTTCTAACTCCCTGATCGATGATTCGATTAGGTTGAGATTGTTTCAACGCACCTTAACTGGAAATGTTGACAAGTGGTATATTGAGTTAACTAGGGGCAGTTTTGCTACATTTGGAGATCTGGCTGTTACATTTCTAAATCATTTCCAGCTTCCCGTCCGTTATGACGCCGGGACTAAACTCCTAGCTAATTTTAAGAAGGACGACGCAACCCACATTTCTAACCATATTCAGGAATGGCGGAGAAGGAAGAAGCTTATTAAAGCTCATATTCCAGGAGAATTCCTTTTGGAATGGTTTTTGAAATCTCTGCAGTCGGATATTTCTAAAGATGTATCCTTGTCTGGGGTATTTTCTGAGGAACGGGCCATCTTTAGGGCCCAGCAGCTTGAATTGATATATTCTCAGTTTGGAGTCCTTCATAAATATTTTCCCAATGCTCCTCGCTCCAAATTAGATTTATCCAAGACTAAGCCTAGTCCTCATGGTGATCGACTTATTGGGTCAATCAATAGTGATGCAGCTAACCTGCTTACTCAATTGCAACAGTTTTCTATACAATCTGCTCCTTCTGGTCAGGATGTGCCTACTGAGTCATCGCCTTCCCAATATTTGTCGGTAAATGCCATGCAAACTTCCAATCACAAAGGAAATCAACAATCCGAAGGGAAGAAGAAGGGACGGAATAATAAGAAAAAGGGCAAGAATGGGAAGGGTAATGCAAATAAAACCAACGAGCATGTTGGTGAGGGTCCAAAGGATAAAAAGAAAGTGACGTTTCCATGCAAGTTGTGTGCTGGAGACCATCTTACGCACCTTTGCCCTAAAATTCAGGATGCGCAGCGCTTGTTAGCTCAGCAGGGTTCTTCCAGTTCCCAGGCTGTGTTGACAAACCCTTTTCCCCAAGGGCAACAACTAGTTGTTGGCGCGAATCAAAATACTGGGGCTTCCTCTGGGGGCACCCAGGAAGGGGAAATTCCATCAAACATATACATGATGAGTGCTCACGTGGATGTCGCCATGAGATCCCGTGATTATGGCGAAGAAGAGTCTTCGAAAGCTAAGGGTGCTCCCGATGCTACTGAGCTGCTTCATATTACGAGGCCTACTGTTGAGCCTATACCTCAGATGCCAAAAGCATCTACTAAGCATACGACGATTAATCCAAATGCTAAGGCTGCCCAGAACTACTCTATTGTGGAAGATCTGGCGCAGAGTCCTTGTGCCATGTCGGCTCTTGAGGTGCTCCAGTCTTGTCCTTCTCAGCGCAGCGCTCTGCTCACTGCCATTGGGGCTGTTGATCCAAATAACTCTCTTATGATTACATTTGATATGTCTAATTTTAAAAAGAGACTCCCCCATCATATGGCTTTTCATATTAAATAATCATACCGGAAATGCAATATTTTCCGGACGGTCGTTGATGAGGGTGCTTCCACATGTGTAATGTCTCTCACATGTTGGAAGGGAATTGGATCTCCCGCAGCTGTTCCATATGCTACTCTTCTGACTGCGTTTGATGGTCATTCTCACAGACCGCATGGTATTTTCCCAGCTTTGCCCATCTGTGTTGGGGGAAAATTGTAAATATAGAGGTTGAGATAGTTGATGCAAGCTTGGACTACAACCTTCTGTTGGGGAGAAACTGGATTTATGAGATGGATGCCATTGCATCTTCATTATTTCGGATTATTTGTTTCCCTCATGAAGGGAGGATTGTTACGATGGATCAACTGGACTGTCCTCCTGTAGACCTGAATGCATCTACTGACTCAACTATTCCAAAGTTGGATAATACCAAGGCGCCTGTTGAGAATTTAGGGGTTGGAATGTATTCTTCCTTGATGGGTAATTTTGATATTCCACCTCCTACGGTTCATATTAACGCAATTTCATCCTCCAGGGCTCCTCTTCGAAGAGAGTTCTTTAGAACTCATTATTTTTCGGACCCTTGGACCTTGCCTTCCCCTACCGCCACATTAGCGGAAGGTCAAGTGGGTGGAATGGCGTTTCCCATGTCTGCAGCTGAGATTGCTTATCAGTCTATTGTTGACTCTGCAGAATCCATTCCAGCTCCTCTTTCTCCGGATGAGTTGGATGGAGATGTGGCTCCGGCTTGGACACTTAGTTCTTCTTCTGCCCAGGATTGCCTTGATACCACTCTTCCATCTGAAGAGGCCATCCTGGAAGCTATGACTGGTATAGATAGACCGTGGGATGATTTTCATCATCGGTCTTACTTTTTACCTGATTTGAGCAAAGTTGAAACGAGTTTTCCAAGTCCTCCGTCTCCTGGTCCTGTTCGCCCAGTCCTGAACCCTTTAGCACCAACACAGGTATATGCTGAAGGGAACATGGCTGTGATTTCTCCAACTATCCCGGTGAACATCTCCAGGGATCCCAATGTTATTGAGAATGTCTTCATCGGAGCTGAATGTTCCCCTGAAGAGATTCAGATTTATACCGAACTCTTTAAAGAGTATAGGGATGTATTCGCTTGGTCTTATGAGGAAATGCCTGGTATAGATCCATCTATTGTCTAGCATGAGATCAAGACTTACGAAAACGCTAAGCCTGTGAGGCAAAAACTTCGTCTGGTCAATCCTAGGAAGGCAGCAGCTATCAAAGCTGAGGTGGAGAAGCTGCTTAAGGCGGGATTCATTTTCCCTGTTCCTTTGACTGAATGGGTTTCAAACCCTGTTCCCGTAGATAAAAAACAAGGAAAAATTCGAGTTTGCATTGATTTCAGAGACCTTAATAAAGCATGTCCTAAAGATAATTACCCCACACCATTTATAGATCAGATCATCGATGAGTTAACGAAATTTTCTCCTTCATGGACGGTTTCTCCGGATATAATCAGATTACTATCCATCCTGAAGATCAGCATAAGACTGCCTTTATTTGTCCCTGGGGTACTTTTTCTTACAAGAAGATGCCTTTTGGTCGTAAAAATGCTGGGGCTACGTTTCAGCGGGCCATGTCATACGCCTTCCACGACATCAAACATATTATCGAGGCATATTTGGATGATTTAGCTACTCATTCTCAAAAGAGAATGGATCATCCTCCTCACCTCCATCAAATATTTGAACGATGTCGTTTCTACAAGATTAGGTTGAATCCGAACAAGTGCATTTTCGCGGTTACATCCGGTCGGTTATTGGGATTCATTGTGTCTAGGGAAGGGATTAGGGTAGATCCCTTCAAGGTTGAGGCAATACTTCGGTTTCCTCCCCCGTCCTCTATTCGTAAACTTCAAAGTCTACAAGGAAAGGCTAATTTTCTTCGAGATTTATCGTAAATTATGCTGAAGTTACCAAGGGATTTATGAGATTGTTGAAGAAGGGAGTTCCATTTTTTTGGGATGACTTCGCTCAACGCTCATTCGATCCTGAGACACTGCTTAACTCTCGAAGAAGCTGAGGCTATGCTGAATGATTGCCACACTGGAGCTTGTGGTGGTCATTTATCTGGGCTTGCTACAGCCCAAAAGATCTTGTGTGCTGGATACTTTTGGCCTTCGATTTTCAAATATTGTATGGAGTCGGTCAAAAAGTGTCATCCGTGTCAAGTTTATACTCGAAAAATGCGTGCTCATCCAGCTCCGCTTTTTCCAGTCATTACTGTCGGTCCCTTTACAAAGTGGGGTATTGATTATACTACTTGTAACCCGCCTTCGGCTAAAGGTCACAAGTACATTATTGTAGCAGTAGACTACTTTACGAAGTGGGTCGAGGCTATGCCTACTTTTTGGAATGATGGTGAGACTGCAACTCTTTTTCTTTTCAACCAAGTTATTGCTCATTTTGGTATTCCTAGAGAGATTTTCACTGATCATGGTAGTCATTTTCAGAATAGCATGATGGCTGAGTTGGCTCTAAAATTAGGTTTCCGGCAGGAGCATTCATCTCTGTATTATCCTCAAGCCAATGGGCAAGTGGAAGCCATGAATAAATCCTTGAAGAAAATTATTCAAAGGACAATCAATAAAGCTCGATCCAACTGGAATATTATGCTATATCCTGCACTTTGGGCATACAGGACGTCAGTGAAAACTGCAACTGGCTTTACTCTGTTTCAGCTAGTCTACGGGTTGGAATCAGTATTTCCCATTGAATGTGAGATTCCTTCTCTTAAGTTAGCTGTTGAACTTCTTCCTGACACTTCTAGTATTGAGGAACGTCTCCTTCATCTGGAACATCTTGATGAGCAGTGTCGGGATGCCACCACGATGAATGAAGCCCATAAAAACCGAGTTAAAGTTCAGTACGATAAAGCGGTCAAACCTAGGGTTTTTTCGGAAGGTGACCTTGTTTTGGCCTATGCCCAAGAAAAAGATGCCCTGGGGGCAGGAAAATTTAAGTCTATGTGGTATGGCCCCTTCATCGTTAAAAAAGTCCTTAAAAAAGGAGCATATACCTTGGTTGATTTTGAAGGAAACGAGTTGTCAGAGCCCAGAAATGGGCTCTATTTGAAAAAGTATTATGCCTAGGCTTCGGCCTGACATTTTTCTTTTGTATATAGTAGTTTTACTTTGTACATATCTTGTTTTTTCGATCTTTGATTGGATGGTGATGTTTTTTGATCTTCTTTGGCAGGTTGTGTTATATGTCATGAGTCATTTTGGTTTTGCCGATGGTGCTATTAGACACACCCGGAACTTGGCTTCTGCGGCTTAGGTGTTTTATCATCCATCCGGTCAGCTGTTAGTATCAAGAGAAGTCTGCATTGGTCCTACTTCCAATAATATAGCAGAATACACTGCAGTTATTTATCTACTCTCGGAGGCAATATCTTTGGGTGTTGATTCATTGGTAGTTTTCTTGGACTTCCAGCTGGTGGTGTCGCGGTTGAACAATACTTATCGGGTTCGAGATCCATTTTTACTCCAGTTGTTCTTGAGGGTACGTTTGTTACAAAGATCATTTCAATTTTTAACTTTCATTCATATTCCTCAAGCTGACAATGGGATGGCAGACTCATTAGCTAATCAAGCAATTGATTGGCATATTAATCATTCCATACAATAAAATTTAAACCATCAAAAACATCATACATTTTTATACATTCGTCACATCACATCAAATAATCGTTGTATAGATATCATCAGAGTGTTCAAAAAACTATACAAAATTTGGATCCATAAGTCATACAAAAATTGGGCTTATGCCCGATCATGTTCAGTCTCAAAAAATATACAGTCATCTGGTATGTCATATCTATCTACTCCTGAGGTCCCTGCCCAGAAGTCGTGTTCCTATAGAACACGATCGCGGTGGAAACTCGGCGGAATAACCGTACCCAGTCACAGGGTACTCCTACCACCCATCTCTGGATGGCTTCAGGCAGATCTTCCACTGTAGCCATAGGTACTTGGCGGGTTAGTACCTCCAAGTTCCTCTGTACAGCCTGGAGGGTGTTGTCTGGATCTACTGTATCCACCTCGCCTCTACGATGCTTATGTTGTGGGTAACCCTCAGGTCGAACTGGTCCAATATCTATATCATGATCCTTATAAAATTGTAAGTCATTTTGAATCCAATCAAAAACATGTTTGTTTTCCATATTTTTTCACATATATTGAAAAAATCCAAAAAATTATATAAGTCAAAAAATTGCAAACTTACCGACTGTGCCCCATGCCACGCCTGGTGGAAGGAAAAGGTCTGGATCACCACGAAAATCCATCCCGGCATAGGGATAGTCCTCCACAACGATGATTTGTTCTCCCCACCATTGGAAGAACTCATCATCCCAAGTGGTTTGGGGAACTTCACTTCCCCCCAATCTCTTCATCAAGTCAGCCCATCGAGCAATTCATGGGTCTCTCGGGCTACTGATAGAAGAGATCACTTTGGGTCTCAGCCCAGGAATCTTCTCGAAGAAGAATGTTATCAAGATTGTACCATATCCAAAATATTTTGTCTTTACTTTTCAGATAGAAGTCAATTGTTGCTTCATGTTCATCAGTAGAACTGTGCACCAATCATATAAATGAGTTAAGCATTCCACTGCTATACTCATTTGAGTCCTAGATGCCTGGTGTAGGGAAGCATATCCCACTACCCTGCCAATGGTAAAAAGGAGAATTTTCATGTGCAAGTCTCTTAAATCTTTGATAGCAATTTGAGTTCCAACTTTCTTGGAACCCTCTACGCAGTAGACATGGACGTAATCTTCCACGGTTAGCCCTCCCAAAGGCTTACCATGCAAGTCTATTGGCTCCCCCCTCTGGGAGAGTCCAGTAATAAAATAGATATCTTCCACCTCGATGCGTATGGGCATTTGATCTATTATGAAGCAGTCTTCTTCCGGTTCCCAATAGTTCACAAGCATTTCGAGCAACCGGACATTACTCTTCATATTTGGCATTTTGAAAAACTTGAGCAATCCACAATTTCAGAGAATATTTAGTGATACTTGGTCCTGCATGACTTCATTGTCAATGGCACTGTGCTCACGCTCTCTCCAAGATAGAGTCATCCTGCAAAGATTCAATAATTTGTTCATTAGATACGCGTTTTTTCATTTTGGGTTGCGCATACGCGACTTAATTTGTGCACAGTCGCGTATATACGTGACTTGGTCATTATAAACCTGCGTATGCGCAAACCCGTGATTTTAAACAAATGGTTCTACGGTGAAAATTCCTAATTTTTAACTTATGAACGGACAAAATGAATAACAAGGATGAATTAAGAGCTTACCTAACAAATTCGGTGAAGTTTGACGGTCGATTGCTCCTATTTTGACGAAAAAGGTTTTTTCTCCAGAGCACTTTTTCCCAAATCAGCAATGTAACAATGAACCAAATATGAGGTAACTTGTGTATTTATGCCCAAAATTGAATTTTTTTTGCAAAAATTTGTTATGCTTATTTTTTCAATCTATCTTAAGCTGCATAACCCGGATGCTTGGAAGTGCCTAGATTGGTATATTTTCAGGTACATTTTGACGAATTTGAGATTTTTCCCGGTTTTTGATCCATGACTGCTGACCCGTCATGGCAGGTATATGATCTTCACTGGCATATAGGTTAGGGAATCCACTTTCCGTTGCATTTTGCATACTAGCCTCCATTCTGATCACTTGCCATAGGGTCGATCCCATCAGGCCATGAGTATTACACCCATTTCACTCGCCGATTATTTAATCATGACTTGGTGGTAGAGCCTTCCTTTACATGGGCTTCCTAGTTAGTTCCTCGCTATCACTTGTTGCCCATGCTGCGTTTTATGTAGGCTCAGGAGTCCTCTTTAGTCCCGCCATGACTTATGTGTTGAAGCTTCATTCTTCTTCTTCCTCACTATCATTTTTCTGGCTATTACCCTAGAGGCTCCCTTGTGTTGTTTGAGTTGTATTACTGCATTGCATATTGGCTACTTGTTTATCCTGGCCTTTAGCCGGCTTCATTTGGACTCAATTTTTAAGCCAACTTTTGACCTTGAATGTCTGTACAAGTTAACCATTACATGCATTTAGCTATCGCGACTTGACACCCTTTTACCCATGGATGGAACATTCCTCTGAGTATCGCTTACCAGTTTTCGCCACCTTGCATTGACCATAGGATAATTCCAATCCAAGGAACTAGTGCATATGTTTCTTGATACTCGTTCTATCCATTGTACCATAGAATTCTTTTATTTTTTTTCAGGCTTATTATATGAAAAAGACAAAAAAATCAAATATAAAAAAAGAGCGAGAACGGGATATAACTTCGTAATTTGACGGCAGTACAGTGTCAGTTTGTCACCCTTGAACAAAGCATATACACTTATATCTTTCCTCTTTTTGGGATGGTTTGAGTTTTGACCTAGGTTCAGCCTTTGCCTTGTTTCACTGGTCAGTCCTCCCCCGGCTGGTTATCTCTTCCAATCATATGGAGAGTTTGTTTTACCTCCTGCATAACAGACTTAAACAATGTCACTTTTTACTGCCATGGTCATCACGAGTCATGCTTTTGTTCAAGGGAAGTCTAACCAGAGTCGGCCATTCTGCAGTGTCTCTTGACTCATTATTCAGTCAGCCTTCTCGGTCTTGTCAGTATCTTGTTCTATCACATCAGATGTTTGATCTTTTGCTCGTCTTTGGTTTAAGAAGGTCTCCATTGACTTCTTACGGGGGGTTTGTCTCTTGTGAGCTACGACACATTGCTACGAGAGCAAACCTAAGCTGCACCTGTTTGGCCTATTTCCATCATTGATAGGTGACATTGTGCTCGGCATTTGATCATCATTAGGGGTCTTTGATTGAGTGGTTTCCCCTTGTCGATTGACTTAATCAGCTGTACATTATCACGCAGGATTCGTGCGGTACCTTGATTTCCATTTGACCTAGTGGCGGATATCTCGCCTACGTGTCGGCTTTCATTATTGGTTGGTTGGAGAGGGTTTCTTCCAGTCAGCCAGCTTCATCTTGTGCATGGAAGCATGCTGTTGGATTCAGATCACTCTACTTAGATTCATGCCAAATCTTGGCCTGCGAGTTACACTCGCGCTAGACTGATGTGGGATGCCTTAATGCCTTCCTTCCAGCAGATCTTTTCCCATCGACTCCGACTCATTGCTCTAGGAATAAGGTCTAGAGTATTTTTGTCAGTACCTTAGGGTTTACAGTCATCAGTGGCAGACTCTTCACTATCGATAGTGGGGACTCATCATTGCCTCCTGATCGGTAGATTATTTCAAGTGTTCGACTTCAACTCATTCATTCGCACTTGTCAGATTGTACTGGGGCACCTTGACACTCATTTTCATTATTGGTGGGTGGTCTCGCATTGGTTAACGGTATACATTATTGACCGGTAATCCAACAATTTCTCACATGGTCGACTCCAGCTCATTTATTCCCATTGTGTAGAATTGTGCCATAGTGATCGGTGAAGACCTCGGGTTGCATCAGCATTTGTCGGTTCACTTTTGACAGTCCATTCAGTTTCTGCCAGTGATGTCGTTCACCCTTATATGTTGCAGTGTCAGTACAGCAGCATCCTATATGTTGTCTCCCGAGTTGTGTGATTGTACAATTTATCCCACCTTTTATGATTTGGTACTTGGAGATTCAGTTACTTGTATGATCAGACATCCAGTTTCAGCATCATTGATCAGCTTTCTATATGTGATACTTAGACATTGATTCTAACTTGTACTTCCGGGCCATGCTCAGATGATTCATTGTGTACTTTCAGTTTAGCTATACTTGTATACATTTTGGATCTCTTTTGTACTTTCGATATGATGTATTTTTGACTAAGCATGGGTATGCCCGCCTCAGCATGAGTTGACTCTCTATTTTCTTTCATTGGTTTTTGGTAGGCTGAAATCTCGTGAAGTCCTCCCTTGTCCTTGTGAAGTTCTTTCTATGTGCATAATACATTTCGGCCATCATGTACCCCTTATGACCTCATATATTAGGGGGCATCTGTTATAGCATCATTTTTCACCCTCATGTGATTCATGATTGTCTCTATGGCCTTGGGCACCCATTCCCACAGACTTGAATAAAATTAATAAAAAACAGTGTTAAAAATCCCATACGCGGGTATTTAACACTGTTTTTTATGAATTTTATTCAAGTCTGTGGGAATGGGTGCCCAAGGCCATAGAGACAATCATGAATCACATGAGGGAGTGAAAAAAATGTGCCTGCAGTGCCTATGTAATAGGAGCACATGATGACATGTATTATACACATAGAAAGAACCGCAGGGTGCAGTATAATTCTGTGAAGAAGCAGTCAACTCATGTTTGAGGCCAGATCTCTCGATCAAAAAAAAATACATCATATGTAGTCCGAGATAGGTCAAAATGTATATACAAATATAAGCTGAAAGCTAAGTACCTGATAGTCATGCAGTATAGTGAAGTCTGAGAATCCCGAGCTCAGTGTCTAAAGTATCACATATGAAATCACGATCAATGATCTTGAGCTCCTTTTTAAATAGCAGATCCTCAAGTGCAAATCATAAAATTAGATAAATGATCTGATCTATAAATGGTGTGGGTTAGTTATCTTTAGGACATGCTTTATTAAGGTCTCTGAAATCAATGCAAACTCGAATTTTTCCTTGTTTTTTATCTACGAGAACAGGGTTTGAAACCCATTCAGTCAAAGGAACAGGGAAAATGAATCTCGCCTTAAGCAACTTCTCCACCTCAGCTTTGATAGCTGCTGCCTTCCTAGGATTGACCGGACGAAGTTTTTGCCTCACAGGCTTAGCGTTTTCGTAAGTCTTGATCTCATGTTGGACAATAGATGGATCTATACCAGGCATTTCCTCATAAGACCAAGCGAATACATCCCTATACTCTTTAAAGAGATCGGTGTAAATCTGAATCTCTTCAGGGGAACATTCAGCTCCGATGAAGAAATTCTCAATAACATTGGGATCCCTGGAAATGTTCACCGGGATAGTTGGAGAAATCACAACCATGTTCCCTTCAGCATATACCTGTGTTGGTGCTAAAGGGTTCAGGACTGGGTGAACAGGACCAAGAGACAAAGGACTTGGAAAACTTGATTCAACTTCGCTCAAATCAGGTAAAAATTAAGACCGATGATGAAAATCATCCCACGGTCTATCTATACCAGTCATAGCTTCCAGGATGGCCTCTTCAGATGGAAGAGTGGTATCAAGGCAATCCTGGGCAGAAGAAGAATTAAGTGTCCAAGCCGGAGCCACATCTCCATCCAACTCTTCAGGTGAAAGAGGAGCTGGAATGGACTCTGCAGAGTCAACAATAGACTGATAAGTAATCTCAGCTGCAGACATTGGAAATGCCATTCCACCCACTTGACCTTCCGCTAATGTGGCGGTAGGGGAAGGTAAGGTCCAAGGGTCCGAAAAATAATGAGTTCTAAAGAACTCTCTTCGAAGAGGAGCCCTGGAGGATGAAATTGCATTTATATGAACAGTAGGAGGAGGAATATCAAAAGTACCCATCAAGGAAGAATACATTCTAACCCCTAAATTCTCAACAGGCGCCTTGGTATTATCCAACTTTGGAATAGTTCAGTTAGTAGATGCATTCGGGTCTACAGGAGGACAATCCAGTTGATCCACTATAACAATCCTCCCTTCGTTAGGGAAACAAATAATCCGAAAAAATGAAGATGCAATGGCATCCATCTCATAAATCCAGTTTCTCCCCAACAGAAGGTTGTAGTCCAAGCTTGCATCAACTATCTCAACCTCTATATTTACAGTTTTTCCCCCAACACAGATAGGCAAAGCTGGGACAATACCATGCGGTCTGTGAGAATGACCGTAAAACGCAGTCAGAAGAGTAGCAGATGGAACAACTGCGGGAGATCCAATTCCCTTCCAGCATGTGAGAGACATCACACATGTGGAAGCACCCTCATCAAGGACCGTCCGGAAAATATTGCATTTCTGGTATGATGATTTAATATGAAAATCCATATGATGGGGGAGTCTCTTTTTAAAATTAGACATATCAAATGTGTGGGGTAAGAGAGGAGGAAGAAGGGTTGCTGGGGATTTGGACCCCGCGGGATCTACATCAAACGTAGGATTACGGGTGATTTCTACTATCGATGTTATCTAGTTTTTAGCATACAAGTGTGATTGTGTGAGTCCTTCTTGAATAGCATGCCCTGATCTGTGGTGGTTTAGACCCAACAAACCTCTAGGGTGTTTTTTCCCGAAACACACCATTATAAAAATAGGCATACACCTAAAAATAGCCTGTGGGCCCCACCTAGTGTAGATGCTTAATTTTCACTAGGATCATCATCTTATTGAATCTCAACAGTTCCTCCTCATCACGTCGTAAAGAAAATCACCCAAAATTATAATTTTTTACTTCATGCTTTAGGGGGCATTTGTTATAGGTCAATTTGGGCATCATCCAAAAACACAAATCACTATCTATTAGGGTCTATCATAATCTAAATTAGTTGCTACATGCCCTAAACAATTCATTCCTTTAGTGGTTTTCCTTTATGAAATTTTCACTACTTAGATGCCAGTTGAAGTGCCCCATTGAGCCATCAACGCACCCCTAGACAATTGTAACTGATTTGCAAAGAATCTACTCCCATGCAAGGCTGTGTTGTAGAGGATCTAGGCCCACTTTAGAGTTCGTTGCTCAACTGGGAGCGAATTGTTCATTGGATTCCAGGAATCTTCCCAACCTCTAGTGGCTTCTAGAAGTTGTTCTAGCTTTCACCTCATCTAATAGATTCCAATATGGAACCCATGGAGCCATTAAACCTCTTATCCTCCTATTCCCATGAACAAGGAAACATCTTCATCCATTTTTAGGAAAGCCATTAAATGATTCATTTATTCCAAAATACCTTCATCTACTTATAAATAGAGCATTGATCATAGTGCACAAGAGAGCAAGAATTTGTGTTAAGTAGAGTTATGCTGGTGAGATCACAACCCTTGGAGGTATTGTGCATGTAGGGTGATGCTACTAGATTGTTAATGTTGGATGTGATGAGGTTGGGACTAAATTTGGATGAGTGGCAGTGAATCGATCAACTGGTTGTACTCTTCCTTCTACTTCATAATAAAGACATTTTTTACTTTCCTAATGAACATGTCAATGATGGTATATGTGTATTTATGAATTTAATCGATTCAATTTGTTTAACTTGAATAGATCGTATTGCCTTTATTTTGTTTTTTTTTTCTTTTGTTTTCCATTGCATGTATCAATCAAGCGAGCTCATTTGGATTGAGAGCAACGAAAGCGATGAAGGGAGGCAAGGAAAAGTGAACATATTACAATTATTTTTTCCTCCCTTTATCTATTCATTTTAAGGAAAAGGTCAGATATCTTTCTTTCTGTTGTTCTAAGTGCACCACCACACTTAGGGAAAGCATATTTATCCTTAGGTTTTATTTTCGTAAAACACAACCCACAAAGGAATCTCTTCCCCACTCTTGGGTCATTATCAATCTTGGGCCAAGAGAGGGAAGAGAAGTTCAAAAATTTATATATCAACTAGCCATGGGAAGAGAAAAAGGAGACATTGTTATGTTGGCCAAATTTATCCATAGAAAACTAGCTTGCAAGTGTAGCAAAAGAAGGATTTGATTGACTCACATGTTGGCCATCCAATATCTCAATCCAAGAGAGACCTTCACCATATGTTAGTGATCGCCATCCTTTTGAGAGATGGAGAAGACACTTGAAGGGAACTTGAGGAAAGAAACCCCCCTTGTTCTTAGTATTTGAGCTCCATAGCTCAAAGGCGTCACTTCAATAGAGTTTACCATTGTATTCTTCATACCACCAACAGCTAATAAAGGGAGAATTCTCCATTTTTCGTATTGGGTTGTTTCTCCATTTGAGAATTTGCATCCTGTGTAATTTTTTTTTTAGTTCATAGTGTTGTATGCTTAGCTTACCCTCTGATTTTTTTTTACATTGTTTAAATATGTTCACTAATAGTAAGATCATTTTCTCTGTGAAATTATTCAGATAGCAACCAGCTGCTAAAGAGGTGCATTTTGTTACATTCGTGTAGCAAAAACATCACCACCTGAATGGAGACTCCACTAAATTCCCCTTCGTAAGTTAATGATTGTCTTTTGCAAGTCATTTTACCTGCTCAATTCTGTTGCAAACCATCCTTTCATTCTCTGTAAGCTTCTGATCACATTCAGTGATTGTTATAAATAGCAGAGAGTGAAATTTTATTTCATTTTTGGACAACAACATGCATTATCCTTTGACAGACACGAACTCCGAACCTATGGGAAGACAATCCACATTGCAGACCAACAAGCCAAAATTTGGCATATTTTTTCCATTTGTAAGGTGATTGGAAACCCCTAATGACTTGCCATCACTATTGTTTTGTATTTTACTACTGTTATGATAGTTAATTGCTAAACTAAACCTAAAATTAGATAGCAATTAGGTGCTTTTAGTTTTAGTTTATATTTGCAAATTACACATAACTTAAATAGGAGAAAATAAAGTGGCCCTAATCCACACATGCTTTTCGAACAAGTTATTTTCTTATAGAAACATAGAACACATATTTTAATTAGTCAAAAAGTAAGTGGCCCACTAAATCCACACATCTTTTTACTGGTTAAGTTATTTTAATTTTTTCATTATATTCGGGACTAGGATCAGAGTGTCGATAATGAAGGCGAGTAATCTCTACTTCCCTTGCACCTCTTGGTGAGCCTGGGAAAGTATATGAGCGCTTTCCTAAGATAGTTTGAATTACCATCTCCCTAGAGTGAAACATAGTTTAAATTGGAAAAGTGTAAGTGGCCCCTAATACGCAAATAATTTCATATTTTTGCAATGGACAATCACACATAGTGTAATTAGAATAGGATTGTAAAGGATCATCGCATATCCAAATATCATCACACTCTTGATTGTTCACTCAAAAACACGCATGAAGCGTTAACAAGTTTTGAACCAAAAGGAGGCCAGAGTTTTGGGAACTTTGTTCTTATCTTATGTTTGCTTCACAAAAATCACAGCCTAAAGAAAATTGAGAATCTTTAAAAATAACAATAATCTGAACTTACTAAATTCTCCCCACAGGGGTCACAAAAGAAAAGTATAGTTCAGGTTAGGACCATCGGGGGTAGGCATCTAATAAGCCACCATGGTCATAATACATTTTGAAACATATATGTTGACATTATAGGGAGCTTCAAATCCATTTATTCACCCATGAAAAAATACCTGATGATCAGGTGATCATGTCCTAAGTTGAGAAAATGCTCAAAATTGGAACTGCTCAGAATTGGTTGAAACTAGAACGATTGGATAGGCCTTTTTGATACGATCCTAGCACCGTGAACAGCACTCAAATCCGACACTGTATGTGAAAGTTATTCAAGTTTGAGATTCACAATTTCCTTCAAAAATAAATTTGACCAGGGATGCCTTTTGAATTTGGAAAATATTTAAAAAGGAATATTTTGGGAATATTCCTTGGAATATTTTGGGAATATTCCTTGGAATATTCTATAAAATATTCCCTGTGGACCAATCAGCGACCGACAAGTGTCAAGTTTGGATTGAAGGAGTGATTGACTTGGTTTATTTCGGACCAATGAGAGACTGCCACGTGGCAGGCACGGAGGCTGCCACGTGGCCCCAAGACTGATGAATAATTCATATGGTAAAAAAATATGGCAACCTACAGGTTTTGACCATGGGTCGGATGGAAGGCAACCCCAAGGCCCGACCGCCTGGGCTCGTGGTGGTTCTTACCAACCATAGGGCCACAGTTTAATTTATGTTTTCAAAAGAAAATGGCGGGCGGAAAAAGGGGGCCAGCCCCTAAGATCGAGCCCCCACATTCACATGACCGTTCGTTGGAGTCTAGGGGCTAACCGCCCGCCCGATGGTTACGCCGGCGGTTAGCACCCCACCATGTGGCCACCACGATAAACTTAATGCCACGGTTATGTTGTATGGTCAGTTAACGTTTCCATCGATGGCTAGGGTGGTGGTCTATGTGACCAGCCACCCACTAAATAGTTAATTCCAACTAAACCACGTGCCATTTCTAGAGCAAAGTCCCCATTTTCGGTGGCATTTCCAAAGATGTCCAGTGTATCTACAGTTAATCCAAATTTGGTAGAGTTTTTTTAGGCCAAACTAGACAAATCTTGTTTTGGACATAACTTCTCCATTACTGAACCTTTTTGGACGAAAGTTTAGTCAATTTTGACTATTCTAAGAATTCTAGAGCCATTGGAATAGGTTTTAGAGCCAACAGAGGTGTCTTTCATCCATTTTTACTTCAGAGAAGCTTGGAGAGCCATCAGGGCCTTGGGGGAAAGGGAGCTGCATTAGGCTACACTTCATTTTTTTAGGTGAAATAAAAGTCAATATTAGCTTATTTCTTCCTTCTGAATTCATTTTTGTAGCTGGTTTGGTTTTTTTAGGCCTTTTTCTCACTGTGTTACCAATTTGAGCATCATAATATATCAATGACATGCCCATTGGGAGCCTTGGACCCAGCATATGTAGCCTCGGAGGGGTGAACTACCTCATCATGTTGTTGTGTGTTTATGGTAAATTTATTCGGTTGTGTTATTCAGATTAAAGTTGTTAAACATTAAATTAAAACAACACTCCCTCGCACCTAAATTCATAAACAGTTATCAAATATAATTTGTTTCACTTGCAAGACCATTCAAACACTTTGCACACTTAATTTAATGGAAATGAATACTTTTAACAGCAAAACAAATACTTTCATTTTCAGATCATTTGGTATCAGAGCTAAGGTTTAGAGCCTTAAAAGCTATATTTTTTACTCAGCATTTGTTTTGTGCAAAGATAAAGTTATTTGTTTACAAGTTTTCATGCTTACTAGGCTAAAACTCAAGAGAGGTGAAGGAAACTTGGTTAGTGCACAAACTAATCCACAACCAAGAAGGGTCAGAGAACCACCTCCAAGAACCATCAAAGCATCTTCAAGCATGTCTTCAAGAGAAGGAGAAGCTCCTGAAGAGATGGATCCCAAGGAAGAAGAATGGGTATTCCGGAAAGCTTTCTTGGATATGACTGAGATGGTGAGGATCCTCTACCAAGAAATAAATGACAGGATTGTTGGAGAAGGGTCTAAAAACCAGAAAGAAGGAGAGGTTTCCTCAGGAGGAAAGAAGAGTGATGACAATTCAAAGAAAGGACATGGAGGAAATGGTGATCCACCATCCCCATCTTCATCCTCTTCCTCTACATCGTCTTCCTTGACTTCGGTAAATCAGTCTCACAAGTCTAAAACCACTGGTAAAAGTCCATTTTTAAAGTTTGATGTCAAATTTGAATTGCCTATGCTTAACGGTGAAGTCAATGTAGAGAAAGTTGACAATTGGATCAGACAATTGGAAGTCTATTTAAGGATTCAAAACCTTCATGATGACGACACCAAGATACAGTTAGCCTCGCTGAGAATGGATGGAGCAGCATTGGTATGGTGGGAAGCCAAGACCAAGGATGAAATTAAAAAGCATGGTAATATTACTTTATCATGGGCTGAATTTATTACTACAATCAAGAAGCAATTTTATCCATTAGCTCATTTACAAAAGGCTATAATGAATTGGCAAAACTTTAGACAGCTTAAGGGACAAAATGTGCAAGACTATACCCAAGAGTTTATGAGAAGAGCACTCTTATTAGGGGTAGACTTACAAAGTCAAGAAACTTTGCTGAAATGCATGGGTGGTTTTCACAGTTACCTTAAACATACTATCCTTATGTTTAATCCTACTAGTCTAGACAAAGTTTGTGTACAAGCTATGCATTTAGAGGCTAGAGGGAACAACACTTTTGATGAGGGTAGAAACAAGCCTTTCAAAGGGAAGAAAAAAGATAAAACCTTTAAGGGAAAAGGCAAAAAGAATGCATCTATCAAACAAGAGGGTGAAAAATTTATATGTAAACATTGTTCAAGAGAGGGCCATGAAGAGAAAAAATGTTGGAAATTACATCCTAAAAAAAAGAACTCAGTTTAACAAAAACAAAGGAAAGAAGAAAACTCCAGCTACTAAAGCTACACCTCAATATTTAGGTGATGATTTAGGTGACGCAACCAAAATAGCAGCCATGGTTTTGAAAAGTATGAAGGGAAAGGAAACTGAAACTAAGCCAAGCACTAGTACTTCAAACTGTCATGTAAAAGCTCCTAATGAGGAAGAAAGAATTGAATTGTTCTATGTGAGGGTAGTCTCAAAACATACCAAAATTGACACACTGTTTGACAGTGGGTTACAAGAAAATCTCATATCATAAGGCTTGGTCAAAAAGCTTAAACTTGAGACCATTCCACATCCAAAGCCTTATCCACTTGGGTGGATATGCAAGGATGCAAACTTACAAGTCTTAAGAAAGTGCATATTGTGATTCGCCATAACTGCACACTTTATTGACACAGTTGAACTTGATGTAGTACCACTTGATATATCATGAAATGTTTTGGGAAGTCCTTAATTATTGGACAGGAAAGCGATCTTCCATCGCCATGAAAATAAGTATCATCTCTTTAAAGATGGCAAGGAGTTCATTGTCAGAGCACATCGCAAGAAGGAAAATATAGCGATGGTAAATGCGGGACAGGTAAAAAGGCTAGTAAATTCTAGTAAGAGTTTTGTACTTCTTATGGTTAAGCCCAAGGTTGATATGAATCATGAGTCATTTTAAAATTGTGATTCCAAGCTTAAATCATATTTATATGATTTAGTTGATGCACATCATGAGATGTTTCAGGAACCGACAGGTTTACCTCCTAAAAGGGAGATTCAGCATGAAATCCATTTACATCAACATTGTCCTCTTCCTAACATCGACATGTACCGCTTGTCTATCATGGAGAATGCTGAAATTAAGAGGAAAATTAAAGACTTGTTGGACAAAGGATTCATAAGACCAAGCACTTCGCCATGTGGGTCAACGATAGTGTTGATTCCGAAGAAAGATGGAACTTGGTGCATGTGTGTGGACTTCAGGGCATTGAACAAAATAACGTTAAAGAATCGTTACCCCCTTCCAAGGATAGATGATTTGTTGGATCAACTGAAAGATGCTAAATATTTCACTAATTTAGACTTACGTAGTGGTTATCATCAAGTTAGAATTGCAGAAAGTGACATTTGGAAGATAGCATTTAAAACCAAACAGGGACTCTTTGAGTGACTTGTTATGCCGTTTGGTTTATGCAATGCACTTGCAAATTTCATGCGGGTAATGCAGGATTTCTTACGTCCTTTTCTTGATGGTTTTTTTATTGTATACTTAGATGAAATCTTAATTTTCAGCAAGACTAGAGAAGAGCATGTCATGCATGTTAAGAAAGTACTTGATATTTTGAAGAAAAATCAATTATTTCTTAAAATGTCAAAGTGTGAATTTGGAAAGACTTCTTTGGTTTATTTGGGACACATAGTAGGAGGAGGTGCTTTGATAATTGATCCTTCCAAAGTAGAAGCCATTGTGAACTGGCCTACTCCCAAATCCATTACAAAGGTAAGAATTGTTTTGGGTGCAGCTCAGTATTGGAGGAAGTTTATTTCTAACTTCTCTGCCATAACAGCTCCTATGCATGTAGTGACTAGTGTGAAGCGTGCTTTCCATTGGGGAGGCAAGCAACAGAAAGCTTTTGAATATTTGAAAGAGAATATAATTTCAGCTCCAACCCTTGCATTACTGGACTTGAGACAACCATTCGAGATTCAGACAGATGCTAGTGATTACGCCATGGGTGCAGTTCTCTTAGAGCATGGTAAGCCTGTTGCATTTCATTCTGAGACATTTAATGGTGTTGTTGTGAATTATCCTACATATGATAAAGAGTTGTATGCATTGGTACAAAGTTTCAAAAAATGGAAACACTATTTGATGGGCAAAGAAACCATTGTTCATACCGACCATCAGCCTTTACAGTACTTGCAGTCGCAAAGTAAATTGCAGCAGTCACGACATTTCAAATGGATGGGTTTCCTACAACAATTTCACTTGGTAATAAGGTACAAGAAAGGTATTTACAAAAAGGTTGCTGATATGCTTTCAAGGCCTATTATTAGTGCTAGTACTTTACTTAAGAATGATTCTGTTGTACATGAGAGCTACATAGAACAATATGCATCAGATGTTGATTTTAACGATGTGTATGATAACTTGAGTGAAGGGAATCATGTTGAGGAGAATTATTATCATTTGCATAATAATTTGTTGTTTCATATGGGCAAGTTATGTATACCATAGGGGGAGAGACTAAACATCATGAGAGAAGCTCATTCTTCTCTTATAGCTGGACATTTCAGGGTAAGCAAAACGGTGGCACATTTACAGAGGTATTGTTATTGGCCTCGCATGGTAGATAGTGTTTCACATTTCATTAGAGGTTGTTCATTATGTGCTACAAGCAAGCCTAGAAATAGGAAGTTTGGTTTATATATGCCATTGCTGGTACCTTCTAGACCATGGGAAAGTGTTTCTATGGATTTTTTTGGAGGGCTACCATTATCTAGAAAGCAGCATGATTATCTTTATGTAGTAGTTGATCATTTTAGCAAGATGTGTATTCTTATGCCTTGTAAGAAATCTATAACTGCTGAACAAACTGCTGATTTATATTTTAAACATGTATGGCTTCATTATGGCTTGCCTACTTCTATTGTTAGTGACAGGGATTCCAGATTTGTTGGGAATTTTTGGTCCAATTTATGGAAGATGATGGACACCAATTTGAAGAAGAGAATTTCTTTCCATCCACAAACAGATGGCCAAACAGAGGTAGTGAACAGAGCCATTGTACATCTTTTAAGAGGTTATTGCAGCAAGCATCCCAAGCTTTGGGATGAGCACTTGCATTACATTCAGCATGCTTACAACCGGGCCAAGCACTCTTCTACAAATACTTCACCTTTTGAAGCTTGTTTTGGGTATTTGCCTAAGTCACCTTTAGATTTAATTCTTGAGAAGGATGTGGCCATTGATGGGCATAGTGACATTGACAAATCTCGCATGTTCATTGAAATAATTCAGCTCATACATCAGCAATTTCAAGAATAGCTTGAAAAAAGTCAAGGCAAGTACAAGGAGAGACATGATAAGCACAGAGTTGATCATAAGTTTCAAGAAGGGGATGAGGTATGGCTACATATTAGTAAGGAAAGAATGCAAGGAGAAGGTAAAAAGTTGAAGCCTATTCGTTATGGTCCATTCAAGATCCTTAAACAAGTTGGAAATAATGCTTTTCAATTAGATTTGCCTCTATATATGCAAATGTATTCTGTTGTGAATCTGGAAAATTTACGTTTGTATGAACCTCCTTTAATTGTTGATTATGAAAATGACATTCAACTGCCATCCATAGAGGATTTCTCGCCAGAATTTTTGGATGATTTGAAAGAGGATGTTATCCTTAACAAAAGGACACACACTTCAAGGAGGGGAAATGTTGATTATGTTCGGGTTGGTCTTAAAGGTAGCAAACCAAGTAAGGCAAAGTGGATTGAGGTGGAAAAGTTGAGGGATCTGTACCTTCATCTTCTTAATAGGTAATTGAAGGCTTTTGGGGTCCAAAAGCTTCCCAATGGGGAGGTGTGATCAGGTGATCATGTCCTAAGTTGAGAAAATGCTCAAAATTAGAAATGCTTAGAATTGGTTGAAACCAGAACGAATGGATAGGCCTCGTCAATACAATCCTGGCGCCGTGAAAGACACTCAAATCCGACGCTGTATGTGAAAGTTATTCAAGTTTGAAATTCACAATTTCCTTCAAAAATCAGTTTGACTAGGGTTGAATTTTGAATTTGGAAAATATTTAAAAAGGAATATTCCAAGAATATTCCTCAAAATATTCTAGGAATATTCCACAAAATATTCCCAGTGGACCAATCAGCAGCCAACAAGTGTCAAGTTTGGATTGAAGGAGTGATTGACTTGGTTTATTTTGGACCAATGAGGGACTGCCACTTGGCAGGCCCAGAGGCTACCACGTGGCCCCAGGACTGATGAATAATTCATATGGTAAATATTTTTGGAAACCTACAGGTTTCTACCACAGGTCGGATGGACAGCAGCCCCAAGGCCCGACTACCCGGACTCGTGGTGGTTCTTACCAACCATAGGGCTACAGTTTAATTTATGTTTTCAAAAGAAAATGGTGGGAAGAAAAAGGGGGCCAGCCCCTGCATTCACATGACCATTCATTGGAGTCCAGGGGCTAACCTCACGCCCAATGGTTACGGCGATGGTTAGCACCCCACCATGTGGCCACCACCATAAACTTAATGCCATGGTTATGTTGTATGGTCAGTTAATGTTTCTGCTGGAAGCTAGGGTGGTGGTCCATGTGACCAGCCACCCACTAAAAAATTAATGCCAACTAAACCACGTGCCATTTCTGGAGTAGAGCCCCCATTTTCGGCAGCATTTCCAAAGATGTCTAGTCTATCTACAGTTAATCCAAATTTGGTGGAGTTTTTTTAGGCCAAACTGGACAAATCTTGTTTTGGACATAACTTCTCCATTACTAAACCTTTTTGGATGAAATTTTAGTCAATTTCGACTATTATGAGCATTCTGGAGCCATTGGAATAGGTTTCAAAGCCAAAATAGGTGTATTTAAGCCATTTTTACTTCAGAGAAGCTTGGAGAGCCATTAGGGCCTTGGGGGAAAGGGAGCTACATTGGGCTACACTTCACTATTTTAGGTGAAATAAAATTCAATCTTAGCTTATTTTTGCCTTATGAATTCATTTTCATAGCTGTTTTGGTATTTTTATGACTTTTTCTCACTGTATTACCAATTTTAGCATCATAATATATCAAGGACATACCCATTGGGAGCCTTGGACCCGGCAGATGTAGCCCAGGAGGGGTGAACTGCCTCATCAAGTTGATGTGTGTTTATGGTGAAGTTATTCTGCTGTGTTATTCAGATTAAAGTTGTTAAAAAGTAAATTAAAACAACACTCCCTCACACCTAAATTCATAAACAGTTATCAAAAACACTTTGTTTCACTTGCAAGACCATTCAAACACTTTGCACACTTAATTTAATGGAAATGAATACTTTGAATAGCAAAAAAAATAATTTCATTTTCAGATCACCCGAGCACTACATAGAACCATTTTAGACAGGGTTAGATCGAGGCCCAGTGCGTGTAGTACTCTTTGAGGCTACCTGGCCTATCTAGTGCTATGTACTAGTAACCGATTACCAAGGCGCTCAAGACTCGAATGCTCAAATGGGACGATGGTACTTTAGTGGCCAAAACTATGGCATCATTTCCCTATAGGTAACGGTGCAAGCAACACTCGATCCTCATACCATTACCTTGGTCGATTCTTCAGCTGCTTGAAGGCGTCGCCAGTTCTTTCGGGACATTGGTCCCAATACCAATCATAATATATCTTCACAAGGCCCAGTTACAATGAGAGTATAAGGATGATTAGGTCTATATATGCTTTTGGTATCATGCAAAAAACAAACAAAAACCTCATTTTTTTCTTGATTGATCACATAGTTTTGAGTTAAAGAGAAAAATTGCCTCTTCATTTTTCACATTCTTTTATGCATGTGATTATATTATTGCTTTGATAGAAATAATCCTTCCTCCCAAATAAAAAATACCAATAATATTACACTAATATACATCATACGGTGTTTCTTAAACCCCCCCCCCTCCCCCCATTGAAGGGAGCAGTGTCAGGACTCCTGCCTTTCAGGCGTAGAGGACGTCACTTTGTCGCCGTTATTAGATCATCCTTTATCAGGGCATATTTGATTGGAAACCCCCAAGGGTCACCAAACAACACACTAGTGGAAACCCCCACAGGGTCACCACACTCAACACCTCCTATGACCCTTCGAGATCAAAGGATCGCTACCCCTCTGGGAAGTCAGCAAAATATCAATCAGGGTATGCCACATGGTAACATTCTATAGGCACATCCCATAAACCATCACATTCATATACCTATTTCTCAACAACGTAAAATGGTGGTCAATACACAGTTACACTTCTTAGCATCACTAAATCTTCCATATCTAACGAATTTGACCAATGGACCCATTACACATGGCCTTAACTGGCCCACCATGCCCATGAAACTCCCTCCTAATATACCAAAATTTTAAGGGAAGCAAGCAAAATACCATGGAAATCATATAATGACTTTCCTCCTGTGGTTTTTGTCGAATAGTATCATTGATGATACCATTGAAATTAGACTAATTCAACACACCCTGACAAGGCCTATGGTGAAATGGTATGTCGAGCAGCCATATGCGTCGCACAAAACCTTTATCGCCGTCACTAATGCATTCCTTACCTATTTCTAGTTCCCAATTGACCATGAATCGATATTGGAGCTCCTTACACATTTCAGGAAAACACCAGCCATTCATATATCAGAGCATCTCCACGAATGGCGAAGACATTGTAGTTTGTGCAAAGACAAACTTGACAATGGAGTTTTGTTGGACTTATTTTTGAAAACTGTGATTGCAGAGATTTCAAAATACATGGCAAAAAAAAAACCTACCTCAAAGGAAGATGCAATTAGAAAAGGCCAAGAAGTTGAACTCATTTACACCCAATCTAGATATATCTATAATGTCCTTCAAAATTCCCCACGCCTACAAACTTATAGGGATTCACTAGGTGCGTCGAATACTGTTGATGGTTTGATAGGGTCCTTAGCCCAAGGTAAACCAAACATTAGTTATTAGTAACCAAGATACTCTTACGACTCTACATAGAAAGTATCACAGCCTGGGTACCATCAAAGTCAACATGCACCTCTGCACAGGTAATACCTAGGCTTCCTAACACGGCTAGAGGAGCCAAATAATGGACGGGTATTGTGAAAGCTATATTTGGCAATGTAACATTTGCCATGAATTGTCTCGAAACAAAACTAGGTGGGGGATACAAAAATGGGGTTTGGGAGATAACGGCTGATTTCCCTGATCATAAATCATCTCTAGGGATGAGCACTACTAAGTGGGTCCTATGGACCCACATAAGCACCTGGCACCAATATCAGAGAAACAGCTGCCACAAAAGGTGTTTCTCGGCATAAAGCAGGTTGATGTGGTCTCTTCCGGTCCATTACTATCTCGAACCAAATTTCAACCATCTTATCAAAACCCCTGGTCAGAAAACCTTGAGTCAACCTATCCAATCAACTCCATTAATCATCGTAATCTAGAAAATGAGGATCTACGGCCTCAGCATTGGCTACAACATCTGTCATCTAAGCCTCGGCTGCCACCAGTTGAGCCTCATCATCCACCACTTGGGCCTCAACCACCAACACCTGAGTCTCGGAAATAGCTAAGAGTGCCTCCAACACTGACACGTGCGCCTTTGTAGTCTCTAAATGTGTGAAAAGAGAAACATCTCTGCTAGCAGTTGCAGCTATGCTACCCTCCTTTGAGGGACCACTTGCACTAGTCTACCCCATGGGCTAGGCCTGACCCCTCCCGGGTGTATCCCTCCTCCTAGGCTCATGGACTACCAAGCGGTCAGGGGGACGCCCTATTTTTCCCACATCTACAAAGGAAACCAAAGATAGTATTAGTGTCACCATAAATGGCCTATAGATACATACACAAAGAGAAAAACTCTAAATGCAGAAAACATAAAAGTTCACACATGTTCGTCCCCATGCATAATCAGGAGGAAGACCCATGTTTGAGTCCCCTTGGAATTCAACCCCCGCATACAGAAACTCAAGGAATAGTTGTGGGTTCGAGGCAAAACATGCATCGATCGTCTTATTCCACTCTATGCATGCCTTACCCCCACCAGTATGGGGCATCACTGGTGCCCATCAGCGCACTCGAGGATCCCTCTCAAGGCTAAGAGGCACTGGAATAAAGGGTCATAGCATCACAACCCGCTCATATATAATGAAACATAGGATTCTAGCATTGAAAAAGGTCTTTGCCACACCCCTCTATGCCTTGGATAGTTGCATGACCATACTTTAATAAGAAAATCTTGTCCAATCAAATAAGTGACCGAACTGCAGCCGACGCAACACTGAAATATGCGGTCCTGATACTTGGTGAGGTAATGATGACCCCGACAACCAAACTATCATTGCCAGTGCAACACGCTTAGACAAATCCATAACTAAACTCACTCAAACACTACCCTGTGATATGAGGTTGTGCCCACAGTGACCAGCCTCCTAAGCCCACTCATGGATGTTCACTTCCCCAACAGGGAGTGAATGGGGAAGAGACTCCCCATGAGGTAAAAGGCCTGTCACAAAGTAAATATTAGACTCAGGTTCTATCCTCTGTCTAGCCCAATGCAAAACCATCATGTGTCGATGCCCATCCTAGCACCTAACTAGGAATTGAAGAAACACATCTTGGGACTTCAAGATAGGGCTCACAAAGAAGTTCAACAACCAATTTCATGCTAAAGACTCACGAGCACGTGGGTCTTATGCTACTGTTGTGCAAAGGATAAGTCAATCTCTCTCTCCACAACATCCTGCCACCAAGAAAACACCAAAAAATGTCAGTTTTGGAAAAAAACAATCAAATTAAGTCAAAACTAACACCCCCACGCTTTGGAGCCATTACTGTGTGTTGACTTCGTGCATGTTCCCAACATAGGCACGCGACACAACGTGTTGAAGTTTTAATAGCATGCATGGTCTCTGTGCAAAGAGAAATCCTTTGCATGGAAAAAAATATGTACCCAAAATTGGACAAAAATATGTACAAGCCCCACCAGTATTGCCCACCCAAACATGAAAATAAAAACATTAAATAGCAAGAGGTTTTAGCTCCTATATAACACTATTTGCGTGAATCTCGGGTACTCTGGTTGACCACAATGACAAGAAAAGCTCTGAAAAATGGCTCTGACCTTAAACACTCATAAGGCACAAATGACCTAAAAATGGGCCATATTAGCCTATATATCACCCTTTTTACCATTTTCAGGAACCCATAACTAAAGGTCAGAGAATCCAATCACAAAAATGTGAGAAACACAGTGATTAGCACTTCATCATGTTCGATATGGACCTCATAAATCCAAGTTTCAGATCAAGTCTTTTTTGGGCCCGGCACCCACCCACTCCATACTATAGTGAAGGTATGCCCTCTCTTATTTCTTTTAATTCAAGTTATTTCAAAAAATTTATATAAAACATATTATTTTACTTGGGTATTTGTCCATAGATGTTGCTTACACGCCAAATCACCATCGATCCTAGACAACAAAAGTACAAGAGCATGTATCATTCTATCCTCAGCATGATAGGCTTCCCTAAAAAGCTTTGCTATCTTTACACCATTTCTTTAGAAGAATAAAACCATAGGTTTCATTCACCCGGCCATTTTTATCATCACCTCACCTTGCACATGATAAACACCCTTGCAGGTTGATAGAGCCACACCTTCCATGGCATCCATCACTCATATAGACCATACGTCAATATCTGGAGCCATGGACACAAACTCCAACCCAGGAACCATTTTTTGTTCATACGTCCATGATCAAACATCATTCATTTTTAGTCATCGTGTGTCAAAACCTTGTTCCCGGGCCACCATTCTCTATAAGAGGATCAACAAAAATGCATCACTATGTTTCACATTTGGCCTATCAGACCCTCATAAGCATATCCCATCTATAACATTTCAACTGCCTCATCACACTCACAGCTAGACCAACTAATGGGGCCCCCACCCTGATCAAAACACACTTCTCACATCATCATATAGGATCATACATGTTAATGGGGCACCCATCTCCGTGCTTGTACATCCAAAACACTTTCATATTCTTTTGGCAACTGTACACATATTGTTTTAGCAGAAAAATCTCACCCATACTTTACATTTCTTACCTGGCAGTAGTCTGTAATCACCCTTGGTCGGAGCTGCGCATTTTTTACCAGACCCAAGCATGTGATTTATAGCAAACATACACCTACCATAGATGTCCTACCGACCCTAGGGATTTCCCCATCAGAATTTTTTAGGACTGTCGCCACTTGCATTTACATCTCCGACCTCGGGCCAATTAACCATCATCATCACTTATAGCCACCTCTCATCATCATGTCTCATTAACCTATCACATTACACCCTACTTCATTAGAAACCTTGGTCCCTTGTGTCAGTACTTATTTCGATCGGTTAGTGCTTCCTTCTTGTCGAATTCTACAAACACTTTCCAAGGAAGAGGTAGTACCTTGGATAAGTCCTCACCACAATAGGGGCATCCTTAGATGGCATGATGGGAATTAACATTGCCCATTTATATCATCGATCCTCTTGAAATTCGACTTCAACATTAGTTTTCAAGAGGATGAACCACATTAGATGGTTCGAAATGTCGACCAAATCCTAATGATGTGATTAATCCCAAAGATTTTCTATCTACATCAGTTTTCATGTCCAATATGGTATCGTACTTCATAACCATCGCACTCTATCAAAATTCGTTGAAGACTCGTATATCATTAGGCATCTCTCTCAGAAATGCTTACATAGGAAGGTCCCCAACAGTCAAAGACCCATGAATACATTGTGCACTTTCTCCAAACGTGTCATACCAAGACAATGCATGTGGGTACCACATTCATCCTTTTTTGTTCAAAGAAAAATTCCCTCGAGGGTGTTAGCAACCATCCTCATCAACCAATAATAGATCATCTACTACAAATGTGACATGACAGAACCAGCATTTGTCAATATTAGCTTAACTAGTCAACCTCACGAGCATGGGACATGCCCGCCTCTTAGAAATATGTCTCATAATATCTCTTGTAGGTTTCCATCAAAGCATGGTTTCTTTTTACTTCAGACAAGGGGTCTCCCTACTCATTTCCACAACAAGTTATTCTCTATCTCTCTCTCATAAATGGATCACATAGAAAAGAAAACATAATGTATTTCAGCTACAAAGTCCTTCCTAGACCTCATAAATAAGGGGGAAATTGTTAACACCAGAAAATCGTACAGGTAAAATACATTAGAAAAATGTCAATTAGAAGGTAAAAATAAATAGTTTCAAAGAAGAACTACATTAGGACGGATAAAATTTAAATATTCCTAAGGTTCAACCAGAAATTAGAAGACAACGCACCAGCAACAAACAGTTTATATGCACAACGTCCCTATTCCTTTGATAGGCATGTGGTCCTAGGAATAGAAAAAATTCACCATCCAGGACCACTTGACACACTTGGAAAATATGATTCTTTACCCAGTACAATCAAGTACATCCATATTCGAGCCACCTTAAGGAAGCATGAAACCCATAAAGGAATCTATTAACACTCTCGGGTCATTATCAATATTGGGCCAAGAGAAGGAAGAGAAGTTCAAACATTTCTATATAAATTGGCCATTGGAAGAGAAAAAGGAGACACATTGTTATGTTGGGAAAATTTCTCCATAGAAAACTATCTTGCAAGTGTAGCAGCAGAAGGATTGGAGTGACTCACATGCTGGCCATCCAACATCTTAGTTCAAGAGAGAGCTTCACCATATGATAGTGATCTCCATCCTTTTGAGAGAATGGGGAGATACCTGTAGGGAATGTGAGGAAATGAGCCCCCTTTTTCTAATTATTTGAGTTCCATAGCCTAAAGGACTCACTTCAATAGAGTTTAGCATTGTATTCTTCATACCACCAACACCTAATAAAGGGAGAATTCTCCATTTTTCATTTTGGGTTGTTGCTCCATTTAAGAATTTGCATCTTCTGTATTTTTTTTTTAGTTCATAGTGTTGTATGCTTAGCTTACCCTCTAATTTTTTTTTACATTGTTTATATATGTTCACTAATAGTAGGATCATTTTCTCTGTGAAATTATTCAGATAGAAACCAACTACTAAAGAGGTGCATTTTGTTACATCTGTATAGCAAACACATCACCACCTGAATGGCGACTCCACTAAATTCCCCTTCTTAAGTTAATGACTGTCTTTGGCAAGTCATTTTACCTACTCAATTCTATTGCAAACCATCCTTTCCTTCTCTGTAAGCTTCTGATCACATTCAGTGATTGTTCTAAATAGCAGAGAGTGAAATTTTATTTCATTTTTGGACAACAATGTGAATTATCCTTTGACAGACGCGTGCTCCAAACCTATGGGAAGACAACCCACACGGCAGACCAACAAGCCAAAATTTGGCATATTTTTTCCATTTGTAAGGTGATTGGAAACCCCTAATGACTTTCCATCACTATTGTTTTGTATTTTACTACTGTTATGATAGTTAATTGCTAAACTAAATCTAAAATTAGCATAGCAATTAGGTGATTTTAATTTTAGTTTATATTTTCAAATTACACATAACTTAAATAGGAGAAAATAAAGTGGCCGTAATCCACACATTATTTTCGAACAAGTTATTTGCTTATAGAAACATAGAACACATAGTTTAATTAGTCAAAAAGTAAGTGGCCCACTAAATCCACACATCTTTTTACTGGTTAAGTTATTTTAATTTTTGCATTATATTCGGGACTAGGATCAGAGTGTCGATAATGAAAGAGAGTAATCTCTACTGCCCTTGCACCTCTTGGTGAGCCTAGGAAAGCATATGAACACTTTCCTAAGATAGTTTGAATTACCATCTCCCTAGAGTGAAACATAGTTTAAATAGGAAAAGTGTAAGTGGCCCCTAATACGCAAATCATTTCATATTTTTTCAATGAACGATCACACATAGTGTAATTAGAAGAGGATTGTAAAGGATCATCGCATATCCAAATATCATCACACTCTTGATTGTTCACTCAAAAACACACATGAAGCGTTAACAATTTTTGAACCAAAAGGAGCCTATAGTTTTGGGAACTTTGTTCTTATCTTATGTTTGCTTCACAAAAATCACAGCCTAAAGAAAATTGAGAATCTTTAAAAATAACAATAATCTGAACTTACTAAATTCTCCCCACAGGGGTCACAAAAGAAAAGTATAGTTCAAGTTAGGACCATCGGGGCTAGGCATATAATAATCCACCATGGTCATAATACATTTTGAAACATATATGTTGACACTATAGGGAGCTTAAAATCCATTTATTCACCCACGAAAAAAATACTCAAGCACTACAGAGACCCATTTTAGATGAGGTTAGACTAAGGCCCAGTGCGTGTAGTACTCTTTGAGGCTACCTGGCCTATCTAGTGCTCTGTACTAGTAACCAATTACCAAGGGGCTCAAGACTCGAATGCTCACATGGGACGATGGTACTTTAGTGGCCAAAACTAGGGCATCATTTCCCTATAGGTAACAGTGCATGCAACACTCGATCCTCATACCATTACCTTGGTCGATTATTCAGCTACTTAAAGGTGTCACCGATTATTTTGGGAAATTGGTCCCAGTAGCCATCATAATATATCTTCGCAAGGCCCAATTACAATGAGAGTATAAGGACGATTAGGTCTATATAGGCTTTTGGTATCATGCACAAAACAAACAAAAACCTCATTTTTTTCTTGATTGATCACATAGTTTTGAGTTAAAGAGAAAAATTACCTTTTCATTTTTCACTTCGTTTTATGCATGTGATTATATTATTGCTTTGATATAAATAATCCTTCCTCCAAAATCAAAAATACCAATAATATTACACTAATAGACATCATACAGTGTTTCTTTTACCGCCCCCCATTGAAGGGAGGAGTGTCAGGATTCCCGCCATTCAGGCGTAGAGGACGTCACTCTGCCGCCGTTATTAGATCATCCTTTATCAGGGCATATTTGATTGGAAACCCCCAAGGGTCACCAACCAATACACCAGTGGAAACCCCCACAGAGTCACCACACTCAACACCTCCTATGACCCTTCGAGATCAAAGGATCGCTATCCCTCTCGGGAGTTAGAAAAATATCAATCAGGGTACGCCACATGGTAACATTCTGTAGGCACATCCCATAAACCATCACATTCATATACCTATTTCTCAACAACGTAAAATGGTGGTCAATACACAGTACACTTATTAGCATCACTAAATCTTCCATATCTAACGAATTTGATTAATAGCCCCATTACACATGGCCTTAACTGGCCCACCATGCCCATGAAGCTCCCTTCTAATATACCAAAATTTTAAGGGAAGCAAGCAAAATACCATGGAAATCATATAATGACTTTCCTCCTGTGGTGTTCGTCAAATAGTATCATTGATGATACCATTGAAATTAGATTGATTCAACACACCTTGACAAGGCCTGTGGTGAAAAGGTATGTCGAGAAGTCATCTGCATCGCACGAAACATTTAGCGCCCTCACTAATGCATTCCTTACCTATTTCTAGTTCATAATTCACCATGACTCGAGATTGGAGCTCCTTACACATTTCTGGAAAACATCAGCCATTCATATATCAGAGCATCTCCATGAATGGCAAAGACATTGTAGTTTGTGCAAAGACAAACTCGACAACGGATTTTTTTTGGACTTATTTTTGAAAAATCTGATTGCAGAGATTTCAAAATACATGGCAACGAAAAAACCTACCTCAAAGGAAGATGCCATTAGCAAAGGCCAAGAAGTTGAACTCATTTACACCCAATCTAGATATATCTATAATGTCCTTCAAAATTCCCCATGCCTACAAACTTATAGGGAGTCACCAGGTGCATCAAATATTGTTGATGGTTTGATAGGGTCCTTAGCCCAAGGTAAACCAAACATTAGTTATTAGTACCCAGGATACTCTTACGACTCTACATAGAAAGTATCACGGCCTGGGTACCATCGAAGTCAACAGGCACCTCTGCACAGGTAATACCTAGGCTTCCTAACATGGCTGGAGGAGCCAAATAATGGACGGGTATTGTGAAAGCTATATTTGGCAATGTAATAGTTTTCATGACTTGTCTCGAAACAGAACCAGTTGGGGGATACAAAAATGGGGTTTGGGAGATAACGGGTGATTTCCGTGATCATACATCATCTCTAGGGCTAAGCACCGTTAATTGGGTCCTATGGACCCACATAAGCACCTGGCACCGATATCAGAGAACAGTTGCCACAAAAAGTGTTGCTCGACATAAAGCAGGGTGATGTGCCCTCTCCCGGTCCATCACTATCTCTAACCAGATTTCAGCCATCTTATCAAAGCCCCTGGTCGGAAACCCCGAGTCAACCTCTCCAATCGACTCCAGTAATCCTCATAATCTAGAAAATGAGCATCTACGGTCTCAGCATTGGCTGCAGCATCCGTCAGCTGAGCCTTGGCTTCCACTAGGTGAGCCTCATCATCCACCACTCGGGCCTCAACTGCCAACACCTAAGTCTTGGCAGTAGCCAAGAGTGCCTCTAACACTGACATGTTCGCCTTCGTAGTCTCTAAATGTGCGAAAAGAGAAACATCTCCACTAGCAGTTGTAGCACTACTACCCTCCCCTGAGGGACCACCTGCACCGGTCTGCCCCATGGGCTAGGCCTAACCCCTCCCGGGTGTACCCCTCCTCCTAGGCTCATGGACTACCAAGCGGGCAAGGGGACGACCTATTTTCCCCACATCTACAAAGGAAACCAAAGATAGTATTAGTGTCACCATCAATGGCCTATAGATACATACATAAAGACCGAAACTCTAAATGCAAAAAACATAAAAGTTCATACATGTCCGTCCTCATGCATAATCAGGAGGAAGACCCATGTTTGGGCCCCCCTGGAATTCAACCCCCACATACAGAAATTCAAGGAATAGTTTCGGGTTCAAGGCAAAACATGCCTCGATCATCTCATTCCACTCTATGCCTGCCTCACCCCCACTAGTACGGGGCATCACATGTGCCCATCGGTGCATTCGAGGATCCCTCTCAAGGCTAAGAGGCACTGGAATAAAGGGTTATAGCATCACAACCCGCTCATATATAATAAAACATAGGATTATAGCATTGAAAAAGGTCTTCGTCGTACCTTTCTATGCCTTGGATAGTTGCATGACCATAGTTTAATAAGAAAATCTTGCCCAAACAAAGAAGTGACTAGACTGCAGCCGACGCAACACTGAAATATGTGGTCCTGATACTTGGTGAGGTAATGATGACCCCGACAACCGAACTATCATTGCCAGTGCAACTTGCTTAGACAAATCCATAACTAAACTCACTCAAACACTACCCTGTGAGATGAGGTTGTGCCCACAGTAACCAGCCTCCTAATCCCACTCATGGATGTTCACTTCTCCAATAGGGAGTGAATGCGGAAGAGCCTCACCATGAGGTAAAAGGCCTATCACAAAGTAAATATTAGACTCAGGCTCTATCTTCTATCTAGCCCCGCGTAAAACCATCATGTGTCAATGCCCACCCTAGCACCTAACCAGGAATTGAAGAAACACATCTTGGGACCTCAAGATAGGGCTCACAAAGAACTTCAACAACCCATATCATGCTAAAGACTCACGATCACGTGGGTCTTATGCTACTGTTGTGTGAAGGATAAGTAAATCTCTCTCTCCACAACAGCCTGCCAACAAGAAAACACCAAAAAATTTCAGTTTTGGAAAAAAAACCATCAAATTAAGTCAAAACTAACACCCCCACGCTTTAGAGCCATTACTGTGTGTTGACTTCATGCATGTTCCCAACATAGGCACGTGACACAACGTGTTGAAGCTTTAATAGCATGTGTGGTCTCTGTGCAAAGATAAGTCCTTTGCGTGGACAAAAATACATACCCAAAATTGGAAAAAAATACGTACAAGCCCCACTAGTATTTCCCACCCAAACATGAAAATAAAAACATTAAATAGCAAGAGGATTTAGCTCCTATCTGACACTATTTGCATGAATCTCAAGTACTCTGGTTGACCGCAACGACAAGAAAAGCTCTGAAAAATGGCTCTGACCTCAAACACTCAGAAGGCACAAATGACCTAAAAATGGGCCATATTAACCTATATATCACCCTTTTTACCATTTTTAGGAACTCATAACTAAAGGTCAGAGAATCCAATCATAAAATCTTGAGAAACACAGTGATTGGCACTTCATCATGTTCGATATGGACCTCATAAATTCAAGTTTCAGATCAAGTCTTTTTTGGGCCCAACACCCACCCACTCAATACTACAGTGAAGGTATGCCCTCTCTTATTTCTTTGAATTCAAGTTATTTCAAAAAATTTATATAAAACATATGCTTTTACTCGGGTTATTGTCCATAGATGTTGCATACACACCAAATCACCAAAGGTCCTAGACAACAAAAGTACAAGAGCATGTATCATTCTATCCTCAACATGATAGGCTTCCCTAAAAAACTTTGCATATCTTTACACCATTTCTTTAGAAGAATAAAACCATAGGTTTCATTCACTCGGCCATTTTTATCATCACCCCACCTTGCACATGATAAAAACCCTTGCAGGTTGATAGAGCCACACCTTCCATGGCATCCATCACTCATATAGACCATACGTCCATATCTGGAGCCATGGCCACAAACTCCAACCCGGGAACCATTTTGTGTTCATACATCCATGATCAAACATCAGTCATTTTTATTCATCGTGTGTCAAAACCTTGTTCCTGAGCCACCATTCTCCACAAGCAGATCAACAAAAATGCATCACTATGTTTCACATTTAGCTTATCACACCCTCATAAGCATATCCCATCTATGAAATTTCAACTACCTCATCACCCTCACATCTAGACCAACCAATGGGGCCCCCACCCTCATCAAAACACACTCCTCACATCATCATATAGGATCATACATGTTAATGGGGCACCCATCTCCATGCTTCTACATCCAAACCACTTTCATATTCTTTTGGCAAGTGTACACATATTTTTTTAGGAGAAAAATCTCACACATACTTTATATTTCTTACCTGGTAGCAGTCCGTAATCACCCTTGGTCAGAGCTACACATTTTTAACCACACCCAACCATGTGAGTTATAGCAAACATACACCTACCATAGATTTCCTACCAACCCCAGGGATTTCCCCATCAAAAATTTTTAGTACTGTCGCCACATTACACCCTACTTCATTAGAAACCTTGGTCCCTTGTATCAGTACTTATTTCGATCGGTTAGTGCTTCCTTCTTGTCGAATTCTACAAACATTTTCCAAGGAAGAGGTAGTACCTTGGATAAGTCCTCACCACAATAGGGGCATCCTTAGATGGAATGATGGGAATTAACATTGCCCATTTATATCATCGATCCTCTTGAAATTCGACTTCAACATTAGTTTTCAAGAGGATGAACCACATTAGATGGTTCGAAACGTCGACCAAATCCTAATGATGTGATTAATCCCAAAGATTTTCTATCTACATCAGTTTTCATGTCCAATATGGTATTGTACTTCATAACCGTTGCACTCTATCAAAATTCGTTGAAGACCCGTATATCAGTAGGCATCTCTCTCAGCAATGCTTACATAGGAAGGTCCCCAACAGTCAAAGACCCATGAATACATTGTGCACTTTCTCCAAACGTGCCATACCAAGACAATGCATGTCGGTACCACATTCATCCCTTTTTGTTCAAATAAAAATTCCCCCAAGGGTGTCAGCAACCATCCTCATCAACCAATAACAGATCATCTACTACAAATGTGACATGATAGAACCAGTATTTGTCAATATTAACGTAACTAGTCAACCTCACAAGCATGGGACACGCCCGCCTCATAGAAATATGTCTCATATTATCTCTTGTAGGTTTCCATCAGAGCATGGTTTATATTTTTCTTCAGACAATGGGTCTCCCTACTCATTTCCACAACAAGTTGTTCTCTATCTCTCTCTCATAAACGGATCACATAGAAAAGAAAAAGTAATGTATTTCAGCTACAGAGTCCTTCCTAGACCTCATACATAAAGGGGAAATTGTTAACACCAGAACATCGTACAAGTAAAAGACATTAGAAAAATGTCAATCAAAAGGTAAAAATTAATAGTTTCAAAGAATAACTACATTAGGAAGGACAAAATTTAAATATTCCTAAGGTTCAACCAGAAATTAGAAGACTACGCACCAGCAACAAACGGTTTTTGCGCACAACGCACCTATTCCTTCGATAGTCGCGTGGTCCTGGGAATAAGAAAAATTCACCATCCAGGACCACTTGAAACACTTGGAAAATATGATTCTCTACCCAGTACGGTAAAGTACATCCATATTTGAGCCACCTTAAGGAGGCATGAAACCCATAAAGGAATCTATTCCCACTCTCGGGTCATTATCAATATTGGGCCAAGAGAGGGAAGATAAGTTCAAACATTTCTATATAAATTGGCCATGGGAAGAGAAAAAGGAGACACATTATTATGTTGGGAAAATTTCTCCATTGAAAACCAGCTTGCAAGTGTAGAAGCAGAAGGATTGGAGTGACTCACATGTTGGCCATCCAACATCTCAGTCCAAGAGAGAGCTTCACCATATGATAGTGATCGCCATCCTTTTAAGAGAAGGGGTAGATACCTGTAGGGAACATGAGGAAATGAGCCCCCCTTGTTCTAAGTATTTGAGTTCCATGGCCTAAAGGACCCACTTCAATAGATTTTAGCATTGTATTCTTCATACCACCAACACCTAATAAAGGGAGAATTTTGCATTTTCCTTATTGGGTTGTTGCTCCATTTGAGCATTTGTATCTTGTATATTTTCTGTTTTAGTTCATATTGTTTCATGCTTAGCTTACCCTATGAGTTTTTTTTACATTGTTTAAATATGTTCAGTAACAGTAACATAATTTTCTGTGATATTATGCAGATAGAAAAAGACTCCTAAAGAGGTGCATTTTTGTACATCCTTGTAGAAAAAACACCACCATAGCGCCCCCTTATACTTTTCATATGTGGATCATATTCCTAGATACTTCCATACATGGGATGGGATATCAACCCCCGGATGCAACACAGGTTGTTAACGATGGATTCTACGCTTAACGGTGTTGGAATATGTCTCTAGACTTTACCTCTAGATGTTTGGGTTGATTCCAAATGCTCGTTAAGGTTAATTGAAAAAAAAATTAAGTTTATATTTGATTATGTTTCAATTTTAGGCTCAAAGTGATTTCACCTGAATCCCTACAATGCAGCTAAATGCAAAAAAGAATTCATTTCATTTCGATGAACTCTAAACTAATAAGGGAGAAAGTGGAAGAAATGATGCAACAAACAAGCAATGATGCCTCCCAACTAGCTCAAACTTTACTGAAATGCAACTCTAAAATGAATTCACTTTCACTATCCCAAAATGCAATCTTACTGAAAATGAAAACACTTCTTTCTTCAATAAGGTGCACCAAACATATTTTTCTCTTTTCACTTTTGATGTTCAAATGCAAACTAGTGCAATTGATGAACTAACCAAAGCAAAAAAATAACCAAACGAACAAAGAATTGAAACGAAAATTCCTTGCACTTTCTCTTTTTCGAATGGAAAACAAATCTTTTAAAAAATACTTGAATAATGAATTTCACTTATATTTTTAAAACGAAGAATAAAAACAAACATACACTCTTGAGCTCACAAATCAAACAATCATAATCTATGTTTGAAAGTTAACCAAAGGTGATTTCAAAGTGCAACAATAACTCAGTGCAAATGAGAACAAATTTTCAAAGGAAAGCCAAAATTAATATGGAACAACATTTCAAATGATTGTAGCAGAGTTCTCATATAGAGCCAGCTAATATCTTGATGGCAGACACAAGCGACAACTGAATGACAACTGATCAAGAAACCCTAGAGGGTGATCACACTTCACTCAAACACAAAACATGGTCGAAGAGACAAATTAATCACTCAAGAAAAGAAACCAAGCTAACCATAGTGGTATCAGATCATATCAAACCAAAAAGACACCTCAGAGCCAAGACACATTGGAAAATTGAAAGGGGAATCCCAATTTTTCCAATCTCCAGTATCAACACACATGTAAAGGTAAAATTGTGCTAAAAGTTAGATCAACGCGATTGTTTTATATAAAACAACGTTTTTGACACTTCTGTGAGGACAAAAAACATGTTGGGTGAGAAATGAAAGAAAAAAATAGAAATAATTTCAACAATCAAACCAGACTTGACACCCTAAAGAAAAAATCAAGAACTATACAAACCTATAGAGACTCAATCAGACTCAGATCCTAGTGATGGGACAAACTGATCAAAAAACCAAATCAGAAAAGGAGAGACAAAGGGGTTATAGTTCCCCATAGGAGTCACCAATTTTGTTGTGAAGACAATCCCCAATGCAAATAGAGGCAATATCTCTAGCCCTATAGTGGGTCTAGCAACGCATGAGACTATCTAATGAACCCTTTCCTATAGAAATTATAGAACATGCATGTATATTTTGGATTCACCAGATCTAACAATGTACTAAAGTTAAATACTGAATCACTTCTACAAATCTTTTGCAGAATTAAAAACACAATCGCTAATCACATGAACATGAAGAAAGATTAATCACACACAACATAGATAATTTCCCGGGGAAAGTGTTGCACCATTTTTTGGTCATCTAACCTATTGTTATTAGATGGACCCAAGTACACCATGTAAGACCAATTTTGCCCTAAGTGAAATTGCATTCACTATGAAAAATAACTTAGTAAACCACCTTTATTAAGTTTTTTATGGTCTAAACAGGAAACCCCATGAGGAAATATTAAATAAATCTACATTTGTTTGATTTTCCTCAAGGAATAATTAGTTAAACGACAGTTTATTTAATATTTCTGCTTATATTTAACGCAAAACAAGGAAATTAATTAGATAAATCATTATTTATCTTATTATTTCCTAAGAATAATTATTTAAACCTTATTTAAATAATATTCTTTGTTGAATATGACTAAAACACCCTTAAATAATTAAATAAATCATTATTTATTTGATTATTACTCAACCACATCCTTAGAATGATAAATAAATCATTTATTTATTTATTATTTACAAATAAAGCGATTTGACCCAAGTCAAATTCCTTTTCCCTCCAACAAATATAATAAAATATTCCATAAAAGTTGGATCTTGATTTGGTTAACAATATTTTAATTATGCACCAATATATAGACTAACTCAATATTTTGTTATAAATAGAAGGGTTTTCACATTCATTTACCACCTTTTGTTGCCTAAAGATCACTCTGGATCTATACTTTTGGTCTGACTTTGATCCACCATCATAGTCATATTTTTCTACCATTTTTGTCTGGGTTTTCTACACCATCAAGAGAGAGGAGTTTTAGATCTGAAGCGTTGAGGACTTACAAGAACCCACTCCATTGAAGAGAACTGGTAACACCCTTCTGTGTTTTCCTCCCAGGTGCCATTAATACAAAATTCATTCAACATATTCTTGTCTTGTCTACTCGATGCATGGAGTAAATATTGTTTTTCTACTACTTAATGTATTTTGATGCATAGATCTAGATTTTTACAACGTTTATCTTGATCACCTAATTGCAGATCTAAGGATATTGGCAGCCACCTTTGATGTTAGGGTTGTTTGTTATGCACAGCTAAAGTGGTCTTTTTTTGTACGCTTGGAATTAATATTCATACTAACAACTAGCGACTCCACACAGGTTTACGATTACGACCGCTGTCATTTTTTTGATCCTTGCATATCCAGCTGCTTCAAACCCTAGGATTTATATTCAGCCTCTTGTTTTTTCTTTTCTTGATGTTGTTTTTAACCTATGAAACCCTAAAACGATAAAAATTCTAACTTCCGTGTGATTTCGGACCTATTGCGCAGGTGAAAGACATCAGTCGCAACTTAGACAACACTTTTTTTTGAAATATGTTGCCGAAAGAGCCAGAAGTGTAGGTCGTACTTTTTGGCCCAAAACCTGCGACCTGGAGCTTCAGGAAGTGGGAATCAGCCCAAAAACTGCGACCTCTGCTGAAAACAGGTCAGAAACTACGACCTGTATTTTTAGTGGGATTTTTTCTGAAAGTTTTTTAGATTTGTCTAGGCCTCTGTTAAGGGTTTTCTGACCTCCGTCTCCACCCGTTTTAGACCTATACTTGTTCTATTTTACTCAACTAAGTGGGAACCTAGCCCCCTAGGGCTTCAGTACCCTCCACACATTTTGGAAGAGTTTTAGCTACTGCAATTTGTCTAAAATTTTCAGAGCGTTCAGCCATTTTTTAGATCTGATACCTCACCTTCAGATCGGCTTGTTATCCATCCAACTCACCCCATTTAGCTTTGTTTGGGTTTTCCTCTAGGGTTCACTCCGTTTCCCTCCAGGAGATAGCCTTTCGCCACCTCATTTACATCAATTTTTCCTCTAATTTGTTGCTATTTTCTGCACCACTTTCCAGCAGATTTTGACCTTTAGATCCTTGTACCTCCCGACCTTAGATCTATTGGCTATTTTGGTTCGTTTTGACTAGTTTTTTGCCCACCTACAAACTAATTTTTGAGAGGTTTGCCTCCTTGGGTTTAGATTATTGCATCATTAACTATTTATTTACTATTATTTCAGTTTCATATACTGTTATCTACAAGTTTATTTTTAGTTACACAGCACACTTTTTCTTTCTCTCTACAAACGTCTGGGTTTAAAAATTAAAATTTACACACTTTGCACACACACCCTAAGCGAAATAAGGCTTGGTTAACACTGCCAAGCAAAGACTCTAAAACATTGAAATAAATTGATCCTGCACCTCTTCGCCCTTGTTTCGACATTTTAATTAGTTGATCCTGCACCTCCTTGCCCTTGTCGATCTATTTTTTCCTTTTACCATGTTTGTGTCGTCATCATTGTGCCACCAAGGCGTTTATCCTCAAGAATTCTTAGCCTTCATCCTCAGTTTCTGGTAGGAAGACTTACTCCTCCACGTAGGATTCGAGTTAGTCCTCCACCGAGTCCGCACTCCAACTCTTCTTCTAGTTCATTGGTTTCTCCTTCTCATTCCGCCTTCGGTTCTCCCCTTTTCACCTTCACCATGTCTAGTGCAGGACCTAATGCTGGTGGTAACCCCAGACCTCATGCTAGGATTACCACTAGTGGGACCGCAACGGACACTACCTCGGCTGTACCCTTTCTCCCCTTCATGGCAGGCCTCAGCCTTCCTGATTTTGACCAGTTGATAAACGACCCTATACACCATGATGCTAGTTGGCCTGCTATGCCGACTAATCTCCCTTCCGACATCCCCAAGTTTGAAGGCCTTGCTGGAGAAGATCCTACAAATCATGTTCGATCTTTCCACATGTGGTGCTCGTCCAAATCTATTACCGATGACTCTATCCATCTTCGGTTGTTCCAACATACGCTTACAGGTGAAGCTTCTAAGTGGTATGTTGATTAGGCCCCTTCCTCTCATACCACCTTTGCGACTCTTGCCCGGACTTTTCTGTCTTACTTCCAGCTTCCCCTTCGTTATGACACTAGTACCGAACTCTTGACTTATTTCCGTCAATCATTTGTGACCTGCCTATCTGACCATGTCCAAGAATGGCAGAGAAGAAAGAACCTATGTCGAGCCCCTACCTTCGAATACTGTGTCTAGATGGACTGGTTCCTTAGATCTCTCTTGCCACCAATCAGGAAATATGTCGCATCGCACTTCCCTCAAACCGAAGAAGCCGCTCTCCAAATTGGGTTAAAATATGACCTGATCTATGCTTAGTCAAGTTATGTTTATACCGTTCTACTTGATCTTCCTAGACCTGGTGGTGCCAACGCACCGAGGGCATCTCACGCCACCAATGGTATCGTTGGAGCTCTCTCTAATCCATACGCTCAACCTCCCATGGGCTATGGCTTTCCTCAGGGGGGGGCCAGTACCTCCTGTAATTTTCCCCCTCCCGGTAGCACGTATCTAGGATACAACATACCTCCTATTTTTTCCCAACCTCCTATTTACCACACTGTTACCCAACCTCCTTATTATCTGTATCCACAGCCTGGTGCTCCATCTCCTCCAACATTAGCACCACCTCCTCCCTTGCCTTCTCAACCCCCGCAACAACAGCCACTGCCCCCTCAAGGGCAGGTGTATGCATAGCAGGGTGCGACTAATCCTCCTCCATCTAAAAAGAAGAGAAAAGGCACTCAAAATAAATCTACTCCCAGTAATCCTGGACCTAATCCTCAGAATAATGCTCCTAACACTACTAACTAGCAGCAGAGCACTCAGCCCAAGCAGGACAGGCATGTTCACACGAACAAGCCCTATTCTTGTTGTGGTGTTTATGGTCATTACACACATTATTGTCCTCTTTTACCATAGATGCGGCAGATGTGGGAGTCTCAAGCAACATTGCGAGGACAACAAGCCTCCCCTTACGTCCCTCCCAGCGTTGCGCCTAGTCAGCCGGTTATGCTTACTAATCCTTTCCCTCAGCAAAGGATTTGTGGCTACCTAACCACCTGAAGGTCAGATGACCACTCAACCTCTTCCATCAGGTACCTCCAATTACCAAATTATCATGATAAAATCTAATCAACCTCTAACTGTAGGCATCAATATTCAGACTCGATCCCATCAGTACAACAAGCCTCCCGCTACGTCTGTACTCGAGCCACCTCCTTTGGTCTCTACAGAGCCTCTTTCAATACCTAATGGTCCCTTACAGATCCCTCAGCCTAAGGTGGAGGTTCATACCAAGATCCTTAAGGGACCACTGTGCCAAAATGCTACTTCTGGAAAAGTTTCCCATTCGTATAGCATAGTAGATGATTTCGCACAATCCCCTATTGCCATTTCAACGTTCGAACTCCTCCAGTCATGCCCTTCACAATGAAAAGCTATACTATCTACCATGGGCACTGTAGATCCTTCCGACGATCGATTTATTGTCTTTGATGTTGACCAGTCAGAACATCCTCCTCTCCCTACTTACTTTGCCTTCCAAATCCCAGTCAAGATCCGGAACGCCAACGTTTCTTGATGCATCATTGATGAGGGGGCATCCACCTGTGTGATGTTTGCTTCGGTTTGGAAGCAACTCGGATCACCTGAGTTGGCTCCTTCCATGATCACTCTCCGAGCGTGGGATGGCCACGCCTCCTAGCCCATTGGCTTATTCTGCAATTTTCCTATTACTCTTGTGGGAAAGACTATTTGCGTTGACATAGAAGTCATAAATTCCCCCTTATATTACAACATTCTATTGGGTCATAGCTACACTTATGCAATGTATGTTGTCCCTTCCGTGGTCCACCGCAAGATGTCCTTCCCTCATAACAGAAAGATAGTCAGCATTGACCAGTTGACATATTACAAACCAAAGTCTGAGACCTCCCCTGAATCCATCATCTCTTCGGTGGCCAATAAGAAAACCGTCTATCCTTTGACCAGTGTCTCACCCGAAATCTACAAAGAATCCTCTTTTCTTGGTACTTTACCTGGTATTCCTCCTCCTATCTTTGATCCCATCTCATCGAATGTTTGCATGATGCAATAGTCTCCGGCTAATCTCAAGTGGCCCGCTTTGGCTAGTCAGCAGCCTCCTCACCCTTCGCAGCCTACTCCTAGCCCTTCGATTCAGCCTTCTAGACCTCCTACTCCTGGCCCTTTAGCTAGTATCCATGAGCCTCTTTACCCTCTTGGACCGGTTCCTCTAGGCCTTAAACATTTAGGAGTCATCCCTCCTGGCCATTACCCCTCTGGTCAGATACCGTTCCTATCTACTCCCCCAGGAGTGTACACGGCACCTATCATGGCCACCCTCTCTCTTCCTAACCTAACCCTTGGGATTCCCCTCTAGTACCTTGATCCTCTAGCTGTTACCCCGCCTGGTCAACCCAAACCTTATCTTTCTTTGACCCCGGTTCAACCGGTCCCCATGACTTCTCCCGTTGCAACAGTGCCCCAACCACCTCAACAGGAACCACCTCCTATTGCGACTGCTTCGGGTAAGAAGGGAAAATCTTGTAAGAGGGCCTCCAAGGACAAGGCTACCCCGACAGACCCTGCACCTCCCCCACCCACAAAGCCCTATGCTTTGTGTAATGTCATCAACCATGCCACCCACAACTGTCCTGAACTGCCCCGTATCAAGCCCATGGTTAAAATTGTGTTCCCTGAGTCTACGGTCCCTGAAGCCTCTGTTTCTTCCTCGACTGCAGCCAAGAATCCTAAAACTATTCACACCAACTAATCTTGTGCTTTTTGTGATCTCCATGGCCATTATTCCCACCATTTTCCCTACCTTATGCATTACCACACCTCTTTAGAGGTAGTTCGGGAGTATGAGATTGAACAAAACAAATCCGCCTCTCCCGTACTTGCGTAGTATGCTGCAAGCCAGACTGATGATTTACTCGCTCCCATTGACATTCCCCCTCCTGATGTCAAGATGACGGAGCCTGCAGTCACCATCCTCTACCTATCATCATCCATGAGACCCTCGGTGGAAGCTCCCTCTAAATCTTCCCCTGTTGTTTTGCTTTACCTCCCTTCAGCGATCACCCTGGGCTCAACATCAGTAGATCCCTTATCTACTTTTTCTTACATCATCCCCCGTGACGATGCGCATGTGAACCTTTCTTCTCATGATGATGAGTCTGGTAGCTTCGCCGCGTCATGTGGTCTCCCTTCCTCCAGTCACTCCATCTTCTATTGTGATGACGACATCATGGAAGCCATGTCCACCCCTGACTTCATATTTCCTGCCCATAAATGGGATGGAACTGCCCATGCCTATGGTGAATTTTGTGACCTCAGCACAAGCTACACCTCCGGTAGCTCCCACACTCCACCTCACCGTCGGCGTGTGAGTAGTAGACATCCTACCCAGATCACTCCTTCCCGCAGAGTGCGTTCGATTTCTACTTTGCGCTCAGGTTGCCAGCATTGTTCATCATCCTCCCATTTATTTTCTTGTGGCACCTTTCATATGGACCTCCCGTCCACACCTTATATCGGTTTTTCTCATGGTGAAAGTCGCTACTTCAAGAATCTAGCCTCGGCAAGTTAGGCCATCTTTACCCCCTTGCACTCCCTTCTTCTCTCGAATGGTGTATGCATTGGTACTGCTACCAATAATCAGGTCGAATATGATGCAGTGTGAGGTTTATTAGTTGATGCCCTTTCACATCGCATCCTCCACCTTCATGTTCATTTAGATTCTCTGCTTCTTGTCATGCAATTGAATGGTGTCTATCGTGTGCATAATCCTATCCTTTTTAGAAGATATTTACGAGTGAATCTTTTGATGCGTGAATTTGAAATCATTACATTCATTCATGTACCTAGAGCACAAAATCACTATGTAGATAGAATTGCAAACCATATTCTAGATTGGCATTTAGCACATGCATTTAACACAAGACAATAACATAAAAATATCAAAACGATGCATATTCATAATATGTGTCGTATAAAAACTTTTAGAGTCCATAAACTCTGATACATATGACATTCCCATAGCATTTACAAAAACTCAAAACTGGGGGCACCACCTGCCCCTACACACTAATCACCATCTGAAGGATCCTGAACCAATGGCTCTACTCGCGCATCTCGTAGATCATGCATCCCCTGTCCGACGATCACCATGCGCCACATGACGCCTCGCTACTCTGAGGGTATACCCATACATGGCTCGATGTACTGGTCCTCTAATTCTTGCCAGCCATGCTCTGAAACACCGGTCAGAAGCCTCTCACATCTACGAAGGATTTCCTCCAGGAGGGCTGTTGCATCCTCATTTTGCTGCGCCCTCGATCCACTAGGTCTTGTAGCTCCTGATACTGCAGGCCATCCCATATACCCGACCAATTTACCGGTGCTATATCTGCATACGAAAAGTGGAAGAATCAGTACCATATACAATATTCTAAAACTTTACAATGCACATAAAAAGATTAGAAATTTGTCACTTACCATCGAGCCCCCATACTCGACCAGCAGGAAGTGGCAAATCCAGGTCCCCAAAATAGCTCATCCCACTATAGGGATAGTCGTCTATGTATAATGGCATCTGATCCCAATGCGCAAATAAATCGATTCGGAACACTCGTCCGACTACCCCACCTCCTCCTATACATAGTAGTCGCCCCCACCGGCACATCCTGGGCTCTCTCGGGCCCCCATCCTAGAGCTGTATATGAGGTCAAAGTGTAGGGATCTTCTCAAAGAAGAGTGAGCACAAAACTATATCATATGCACAGTCATGGTTCACTTGCCACTTGCGTAGCGACAACTGTCATTTCATCAACAACAACATCATCTGGGCCCACCCATAGTAGGTCCCACCCAACACACTCTCCACAAGCATCATCTTCCCTCCGGTGATGTGGTGGAGTGCCTGGTTACCCAGGATCTGTAGCACTGCTGCGGCCACAGCACAGGTCTCTAACATCTCTAGATCCCCGATGGGTATCCGAGTCCCCTTGACTTAGAGACCTGGTCGAAAATGGCGCTCTACAAACTCCATGATGTTCCACCCTCGCAGTAACACTGGATGCGTATTCCCAACCGTCCCAAGTGGTGGAAGACCAGTCAAGAAATATATATCCTGGACCGTCAACTCAATCCAGTGCCCCTGCACTATAAATATCTCATGGTCCGGATCCCAATAACTGACAATCCGGGCCAATGAGGGCCGTCCAACTCTCATCAAAGGGTTCTCCACAAACTTCAGAACCCAAAACCTGTCCAATGCACTGTGGTCACCCTGATTCTCCCAGATCTCCGACCGTAATGCGCCCAGGTCCCTCTCTCTCTAGTCGATCCATAATTCTGCCATATCTACAAAAAACCACCATATTTTTCAATGTACAGATAGGAAATACTGTATCTCAACATAAAACCCCAATAAAAAACAGCACAAAAAGACCCCTCCCTGACAGGTCATAGTTTTCTGCCCAAAACCTGCTACCCAGGTCACACTTTTTGTCCCAAAAAGTGCGACCCAACCGTGAAGAGGAGCAGGGGACTATTCCTGAGCCCTGGGGACCTAAACTGAACTTTCAATCCACTGAAATGAAATATTATGGTTAGGCCTCTTACCTACAATTGACGGATCTCAACTCCATCGTTGGGTTTTTCCGCTATGATCGTCGCAAGATTTAGGGTCTTCTCTCCTTTCTATATTCACCATAGCTCCACATACTAATGAGTGAATTTGGAGGGAAAATGCCTTATTAAAAGAGAAACCCCTGATTTTTCTTTCGCCTATTGCGGCCAAACCGTAGCTCAGTTTTCCAAACCGTCTATACCATTGGAAAGCTCTCACCGAGCCCTCAAATGGGTATTTGTTAGTTTTTCATGATTTTATACTTCATTGCGACACATTTTTTCCAAGAAGGGTTACTTCACCACTCCTCAAAATCGAATTTCTTCACCTGCAACAATTGTACTTGGGGGCACCCCTTTGCCTTCATACTTGTCCATGCTTGTGTCGATCTTCGTCATGAGCAACCATCATGTACTCATGTTTTTATGGTCCCCATTGGGCCTTTTTCTCTATGGCAGCACCATTGAGTCACCCTTGTTTAGAGCATCTGAGTTGAGTCATCATTGCATTCATGGAGTCTATCCTGAGTCACTTTGAATCTCGTTATAGTCTTCCATCCTTCATTGCTTGGTCCCTCTCTCGTGTGGCTCATTATGCCCTTCAGTCCCACTGTCCCCTATCCCTCATGATATTGTCTCAGTCGTTGCCAGGTCATCCATGCCCTTTATGCTCTAACAAGGGAAGTCGTCCGTTCGCTACTCAGTACCCCCCATTTCATCATTATCCCTGGTGTCAGTTTGTCAGTCGCTCTACTATTTTCTCTCATGCCTTAGTTGAGGATCCCTTATTTCCTCACCTATGGCAGACCTCCTTTTGTTGACATCAGCTCATTCATTCCAGAAGATAGGTCTAGAGGGCAATGTACCTTGGTTCCATCTTCCACTCTTGTCTGGTGCCTCGGATCAAGCAAAGGGACTCCTTATTTCCCTTTGACTTGATTGCTTCTCAACTCCAGCTCCTTTCAGCCTGATCGAGATCCATATACTTAATGGTTTAGTGATGCAGCAGCTGATATCGGTGATTCTTGGGTGTGTGTGAGATGTCTCAGCCCTCATGAGGGGGTGGCCCTACAGGTAGCCCCCCACATGCCTAGATGACCTCTTCATTACATCCTTTGATGCAACTCCATATATTTGATTATGTCAGCCTCATCCGCTTGCAGCTCCTTTTTGTTTTCATGTATCAGTCATATTTTTAGAGCCCTTTCCTGTTTACAGGGGCATCTGGGTTGTATTTATATCTCATGTACTCAGATATTATTGTAAAAGTCTTGAATGTTATCCCAGGCACAATTTGTATGTGGGATTCATTATCATGTTGTTTATCTAGCTCATGTTTATGCCAGCATGTACTATATTTTTCAGTCCCTTGTTTACTAGACACCTTATTCTTTTTACTTTGTCTCGGCGGGCATATGTATGCCTCCCCCGCCGCCTATAGCATAGACACTCACTCATAAAAGAGACTTGTCACATGTGCAAGCCTCACCTCCTCAGGGTCTAGTCCTTTCAGTACTTTGGTCTACCTTATAGTTCTCTCTCTTTGACTTCCCCTTCGGTGTCTAGTGATTGAGTTCTTGCAACGTACTTTAGTCATACGATTAGCTCCTAACGCTCGCAAGCTAGGGGAAATATGTTACACCATTTTTTGGTCATCTAACCTATTGTTATTAGATGGACCCAAGTACACCATGTAAGACCAATTTTACCCTAAGTAAAATTGCATTCACTATGAAAAATAACTTAGTAAACCACCTTTATTAAGTTGTTTATGGTCTAAACAGGAAACCCCATGAGGAAATATTAAATAAATCTACATTTGTTTGATTTTTCTCAAGGAATGATTAGTTAAACAGCAGTTTAATTAATATTCCTGGTTATATTTAACCCAAAACAGGGAAATTAATTAGATAAATCATTATTTATCTTATTATTTCCTAAGAATAATTATTTAAACCTTATTTAAATAATATTCTTTGTTGAATATGACTAAATCACCCTTAAATAATTAAATAAATAATTATTTATTTGATTATTACTCAACCACATCGTTAAAATGATAAATAAATCATTTATTTATTTATTATTTACAAATAAAGGGATTTGACCCAAGTCAAATTCCTTTTCCCTCCAACAAATATAATAAAATATTCCATAAAATTTGGATCTTGATTTGGTTAATAATATTTTAATTATGCACCAATATCTAGACTAACTCAATATTTTGTTATAAAGAGAAGGGTTTTCCCATTCATTTACCACCTTTTGTTGCCTAAAGATCACTCTGGATCTATACTTTTGGTCTAACTTTGATCCACCATCATAGTCATATTTTGCTACCATTTTTGTCTGGGTTTTCTACACCATCAAGAGATAGGAGTTTTAGATCTGAAGTGTGAGGACTTACAAGAACCCATCCCATTGAGGAGAACTTGTAACACCCTTCTTTTTTTTCCTCCCAGGTGCCATTAATACAAAATTCATTCAACATATTCTTGTCTTGTCTATTGGATGCATGGAGTAAATATTATTTTTCTACTGCTTAATGTCTTTTGATGCATAGATCTAGATTTTTGCAGCATTTATCTTGATCACCTAATTGCAGATCTGAGGATATTGGTAGCCATATTTGCTATTAGGGTTGTTTGTTATGCACAGCTAAAGTGGTATTTTTTTGTACGCTTGGAATTAAGATTCATACTAACAGAAAGCTTACAGCTAAAAACCCCACTATCTTCTATTGTATATTAAGCATGGATCATGAAACAATTATATACAAAACTCTTCTCACAAGAACCCTCCAGTACTCGACTAATTGTTTCACACTATCATATGCAAAACTAACCAACACAGCCAATTCTCAGCCTCCAAACAGCCTGCCTTGCTTGCGCAATCCCTGATGGAATAGATCCATAAAAGATAGGAATTTCCTTGACTGCGCAAGTATCATGGGCACTCCAATGGGTGATTGGTTGCATGTGTGCAAGCCAATAATCCTTCAACTGATAGTCAACTTCCCTTTCACCTAGAACTCAATTGGGTTTCCACTGGATCTGACATGCATGTAGCTATTAATATTAAATCCTTAGTTGCATGTGAGATCATTGATTGTGAATTAATTAATATTTAATCCAATAGATCTCTTGATAGTGTATCTTCAGTTACAATTAGCACAACTGAGTTTAACTCACTTAACTGAGTTAAAATATTTACAACTTGCAGTAACTAATTCACCACTGCACTTCGAACTCTGTTACAACTAGAATTACTCAGCATGCCTCACCAACTACCTCTAACTCGAAATCCACTAGCTAACTCAATTTATCACTTTCAGTTAGCTGATTCAAGTCAACATTGAGAATAGATTACAGTTTAATGTCCATCTTAATTAAGGGATAACCAAAATAGACATGCACCCAAAAATAACACTGTGGGCCCCACCCTAGTTTGGATGCTTAATGCAACTAGGCGTGGGTGTTGAAATTTGCTTGTTGAATCTCAACACCTCCTCTCAACAAGAAAGGGATTATCCTTCACCCTGATCCTATCTCTATGGTATTCAAATTTTCTCTTGGTTAGCGCCTTCGTCAGAATATATGCATCCTACTCTTCCTTAGAAATGATCTGAAGCAACATGATCCTTCTCTGCACACAATCTCTGAGATGATGGTACCAGATATCTATATTCTTGGACATATCATGAAACACAGGATTAATCAAGAGTTTAATGCAACTCTGATGATCACAATGAATCACTGTCGGATCCATCTGAGAACCAAATAAACCAACCAATATCTTTCTCATCCAGATAGCCTCACGTGCAGCTTGACTTGCGTACCAGTATTCCACTTCCGTTGAACTAAGTGCCACAGATCATTGTTTCTTGTTGTACCAAGAAAATATTGTTGATCCAATGCTAAATATCCCTCCTGATGTGTTATTTCTATCTTATGGACTGCCCGCCCAATCTGCATCTGTGAAGTCATGCAACTTCACTCCCTCTGTTTGTATTTAGCATAGACCATACTCTGATTTGCTCCTCCAGTATCTCACGACATGCTTCCCCGCCTTCCAAAAGAGCTTGGTAGGCTTAACCATAGCTTGAATCAGCTGGTTAACTGCGTAGAAAATATCCAGTCTCATGTTCACCAAATACATCAGTGAACCCACTAAATGCGTGTAGACAGTAGCATCCACTACTTCTCCAAAAGTAACATCCTCTTTCCTCCAATTTCCTGGAAGAGGAGTATCCATGGGTTTGCAGCTCTCCATGTCAAACTTACCCAGTATATCCTTTGCATACTTGCCTTAAGACACAAAAATTTCACCATCCCGCTGCCATACTTCCAATCCAAGGAAATAATGAAGGAGTCACATGTCCCTCATTCCGAACTCCCTTGCAGATCCTCATTTCATGAGTGTATCAGCTGCTCATCACCATTCAAAATTAGATCATCAACATAAAGAACAATAATCAATAGCTTACCCTCAACCACAATTTGGTACAGGTTTGCATCTGCTTCACTTTTGGTGAAGCCCAGTCCAATGAAATAGCTATCTATCTGAGTGTACCAAGCATGGGGTTCTTTCTTCAGCCCATACAGTGCTCTTTTGAGTCTACACACATGCGACTCACAGTTGAAGATTTCGAAACCTTCGAGATGCTCTATGTACACCTCTTCCTTAATGATCCCATTGAGAAACACAGTTTTCACATTCATCTAATGAATGCACCAGCCCATCTACATTGAGAGTGCAAGGATGGATATTATGGAAGAGTACCTTGCAACAGGTGCAAAAGTCTCATCATAATTGATCAGATTTGGATCAAGACCTAAGTGATAGCTCAAATTTTATAGAGTTAAAAAGTGTGCCAAAACTAAGCGATCGAATAGATCTTTTCTTCCTGATTCCGGCACCACGAACGGTTCGAAAAACTGACACCTTATGAAGAAGTTATTATGTTTTGAAAAGTCTAGTAAACTGCAAATTTTGACATTTGAGCAGGGTTGATTAGACAAAGGTACAATAAGAATAAAAGAATATTCCAGGGAATATTCTTGGAATATTCCCCAAAATATTCTTTCTGGGCTAGTTGTTGGAGGACAAGTGTCGAAGTCTGATTCGTTGAATGGTTTATGAGGGCCAATGAGAAAGCGCCATGTGGCCAGCCCTAAGGCCGCCACATGGCCCTTGAACTGCCTTGCAAAATTTTGGTTGAGGTCTGCAGGAGTCAACCCCGCAACCTACCACAGGGCATGTACAGGCTCTACCATTCGTGCTACGTTATGACTTAACATATATATTCATCGGGTTTTATTTAAACTTTAATGCAAAATTGTTTGGGGGTTGGGACCACCAGTGGTCCCAAACTGCCAGGGGGGCGTTCACATGGAAAACGTAACAAAAATTGTAACCTCGAAAGTTAAACCTCCACAAAATTTGTGGTATGTCACATGTCATGTTTCAAATGGCCAATTCATCCACGTGGTTTATGCTAACTCTAAATTTCAATGGGCAGTTAAACCTATGACCATTGTTAATAACACAGGTTCCGCTGGAAGTTATGTTAACAAGCGATATGGAGTTGGCATGTGGCCAGTCGAACCGCATAAATTTATTGCCATGGTTATACAGGTGGAATTTTTGGCAAGCGCACCATATATGGTGGAAAGTGGCTATTTTGACTCCAGTTAAGTGGAGTCCTCCACTTTTGGTGGAGCTTTCCTAGGTGTAACTCGGAAAATGAGTTGGAGACTCAAATTCCGACCATTCTGACTGAATAGAGAGTCATTGTTAGCTAATTGGAGCATTATGGATCCATTAGTGAGGGTTTCAGATCCATCATAGGACTTCTAAGTGTGATTTTTCTTCAGAGAAGTTCCAAGGGCCACTAGGGCCACCAAGAGCCAGCAGGAGAATGAGGCCTATCCAGAGCAGCCAGAGACCATTCTCAGCAAACCAATAGTCTATTATGACTATATTTAACCTTATGAACCCAATGGAAGGATTTGAAGAATATTTTGGAGACTTCTGAAGGCCGAGATGCTTCATGTAAGTTTTCAGTGAGTTGAGAGCCACACGGTGCCACTAGGTGTTGGGGGCATAACTAGAGCAACCATAGGCCTTTTTCAGAAATTGAATAGTCTATTCTAACTATTTTGGAAATTATAAATCCATTGGAGGTATTTTCAGATCCATTTGGAGACTTCTAGAGTTGAATAAACCACGGGGAAGTTTTCGGGAAGCCTAGGGCCAACAAGGGTTGGAGGCCTAGATTAGGGAGCCCGAGCTCATTTTGAGCAAATGAAAAGCCTATTTTGGATGTATGATATATGATAGAGACATTAGAAAAATTTTTAGGGACATAAAATTAATTATAAGGGAGTTTTTTCCATAGATAAGCTCAGGGAAGCTTAAGGGCACCTACAGAAGAGGTCAATTCAAAGGGAGCCTAGGCCCATTTCCAAAGAGTTAGCAGTCATTATAGGGGTATGATGGTATTCTAAACTCATTGGTATAGTTCAAATAACCATTGGAGTTAATTAGAAACTTGTAAAATGAAAATTCCATCTTAATCCAAAAGAGCCAAGTCATTTGACAAAGGCTCAAGGAGACGTAGCCCAACACATATGGGTGAACTCCTTTATTAAATTTGTTTTTATGAGTTGATGATTAATTTGCTGCAATTTATACTTGTTGTAAAAAATTTTAATCAGAAAAAACAAAGGTTTAATTCCTCACACATAAAGCCTTAAAACAGTTTAAAACACATACACCTGATTCAAGTTTTCAATTATGCACTATCAAGTATAAGCAAGACCTTATTTCGTTTAACTGAGTGGGATGTGCTTGCATAGAATAACAAGTCAGCCACCCATTTTAGATCAGGTTGTATCAGAGCTCTAGGTTTCTTTCTTGACATATCACTAGGTTTCTTTCTTGACAGAGCACTAGGTTGCTTTCTTAACAGAGCGCAAGGTTGCTTGCTAGCTTGTTTGACTTGAAAGGTGTTTAACAATGCAAAGAATTTAATTGTTTTCAAATTGACTGATGCTGACAAGTTTGAGTTTGCTAGAGGTGAAGGGGAGGTACTTCTAGCTATGTCCATAAGAGGACAAGAATGAAGAATAATGAAAGCATTCTCCTAACCCAAAGGACCTCAAGGCAACCCAAGAAGCACACGAGGGATTGTTTGCAAAAGAGGCTGCTTGAAGAAGAGATACAAGCTACAGAGAAGAGCTTGAATCTACAGCCAAACTGTTAAGAAGATTTTTCAAATTGTTTTTGAATATTTTTAAATTATTTTTGAAGTTATCTAAGTCAATTACATAATGATGACAAATTCATCAAGTAAGATTTCTAAATCCTCCTCTTTTATAAGACTCTTTGATGAAGAGATGAAGTGAGACTTCTACATCGTGAAGGATATGATGCAAACTTTGTATGAAGATGGAAGGGAAAGCACTAGACCTCATGAGAAATTGGTTGCTATGAAGCAAGAGAAATAAGGACTTATTCAAAGAATGCATGAGATGGAGATGCAGCTCCCTCATGCCCAAGAGGCCTTAACCAAACATATGCTTGAAGCAGAGGTAAATCACTCAAATTTGTCTTCAAATTCCTCTTCAAATAGATGTGTAGGTTCATTTGAAAAACACACTAGAGGTATAGGGTCCAAATTAATGTTAAAAAAGGGCTACGAAGGCAAGGGTCTAGGCAAACATGCACAAGGCATGATTGAGCCTATTATGGTTGAGGAAAGGACTAAGGAGTTTGGTCTAGGCTATGTTCAATCTTATGGTGAAGACTCTACAGCCATGAAGGAAATTGAGACAGTTCCAAAAAGAAATTTTGTTACAAGTTCAAACCCACAAACATGTCAAGTTTGTATTCAAGATGACTTCCATTGTTTGAAGCCTATGTTGTAGCAAGATGTTGGTAGACATGCAGCTTATGGCGAGCAAGAGAGTTTTGACAGCTATCAAGACATGAACACTGATGTTCGTCTTCAAAAGAAAGTTGGAACCTCTTCAAGTTAATCTCCTCAAGAAGGTAAAAAGTATGGACATGCAAAGCAACATTTGATGTATAATTCTTCCCATAGTCAAGTTGTTTTTTATTATGTTAAGCATGAGAAATATTCATGCATGAAAGGAAGAAAGAGTTTTTGTTCCTATTGTGGTTTGTGTAACCATAAAGTTTCAAGATGCTGGAAGAGAATGAAGACATATATGAAAAAGTCAAAGCGAAGGAAAATTGCACTGAAGATGCAAAAGACTTGCACATATTGCTAGAAACAGGGACATTTCATTGCCCAATGTTGGACACTGCATCCAACCAATCATCCCAAGACTTTGAAGCAAGAGGATAAAAATACTGGCGAAAATGGAACCAAATATTCCATCATCGATGTGAGACCAGATGTTTCACAAGAAGAAGATATTTAGCAGGAAAAATTGCCATGGAAATGGCTTGGTAAGAAGTGGTTTGACTTCTTGACCCATTAAGACATACATTCATTTGAACATATGAAAATTTCAGTCATGTATGCATGTATTTCTGTTGAAAACTTACATTTGTATGAGCCACCTTTGATCGATGATCAAGTGATTTTCACCTACCTTCAATTGAAGATTTCTCACCATAAATTTTTGTATGAGCTCAAAGAAGATACAATTCCTAACAGGAGGACAAGAGTATCAAAGAGGGGAAGTGTTGACTACCTTCGAGTTGGGGCTCAAAGCCACTAAGCCAAGCAATGCAAAGTGGATGGAGGTTGGAAATGTGAGGGATCTGTACCTAAAAAAGTAATCAAGTATTTTGGGGTCAAAAAGATTCCCAATGGGGAGGAGTGATCAAATTTGGATAAGGAACTAAGTGACAACTCAAATTTAAAATTGTTCAAAAGTATGTTGAACCTGAGTGACTGGATAGATCTCGTCTTCTTGATTTCGACGCCGTGAACGGTTCGAAAAACCAACACCATATGAATAAGTTATCACGTTTTGAAAAGTCCAATGAACTACAAATTTTGACATTTGACCAGGGTTGACTAGGCAAAGATACAGTAAGCAAAAAATAATATTCCAAGGAATATTCTTGGAATATTCCTTCTGTTCCAATTGTTGGAGGACAAGTGTCGAAGTCTGATTCGTTGAATGGTTTATGAGGGCCAATGAGAAGGTGCCATGTGGCCCTTGAACTGCCTTGCAAAATTCTGGTTAGGGTCTACAGGACTTGACTCGAGGACCTCCCATCGGGGGTGTACAAGCTCTACCTTGCATGCTACATTATGACTTAACATATATAGTCATCAGGTTTTATTTAAACTTTAATGCAAAATAGTTTGGGGGTTAGGACTGTCCGCGGTCCTGTGGCATTCACATGGAAAACATAACATAAACTGTAACCCTGACAGTTAAACCTCTACAACAGTTGTGATATGTCACATGTCGTGTTTCAAACGGTTAATTCATCCACGCATTTTATGCTAACTCTGAAGTTCAACCCACAGTTAAACCTCCCACCATAGTTAATAACGCAGGTTCTACTAGAAGTTATGTTAACAAGAGGTTTGGAGTTGGCATGTGGCCACTCCAACCGCATAAATTGATTGCCACAGTTAGCCCAGCAGAATTTTTGGAAAGCCTACCATATATGGCGAAAAGTGGCTATTTTGACTCCAGTGAAGTGGAGTCCTCCACTTTTGGTGGAGCTTTCCTAGGTGTAACTGGGAAAATGAGTTGGAGACTTAATTTTCGACCATTTTAAGTGAAAAGAGAGTCATTATTAGCTAATTGGGGAATTATAGAGCCATTGGTGAGGGTTGTAGATCCATCAGAGGACTTATGAGTGTGATTTTGCTTCAGATAAGTTCCAAGGGCCACCAGGGCTACCAAGAGCCAACATGAGAATGAGGCCTATCCAGAGCAGCCAGAGATCAGTCTCAGCAAACTAATAGTCTATTATAACTATCTTGAACCTTCTAAATCAAATGGAAGGATTTGAAGAAGATTTTGGAGACTTCTGAAGGCCAAGATGCTTCACAGAATTTTTTAGTGAGCCTAGAGCCACAGGGTGCCAATAGGTGTTGTGGGCATAACCAGAGCAACTAGAGGCCTTTTTTAGCAAGTGAATAGTATATTATGACTATTTTGGACATTATGAATCCATTGGAGGGATTTTCAGATCCATTTGGAGACTTCTAGAGCCAAAGAAGCCATAAGTAATTCTTCGGGTAGCCTAGGTCCAACAGGGGTTGGAGGCCTAGATTGGGGAGCTAGAGCTCATTTTGAGAAAATGAACAACCTATTTTGGATGTCTGATATATGATGGAGACAATAGAAAAGTTTTCAAGGATGGAAAAGGACTTTTAAGGGAGTGTGTGCCACAAAGAATCTCAGGAAGCTTAAGGGCACCTATAGAAGAGGTCAAGTCAAAGGGAGTCTAGGTCCATTTCCAGAGAGTTAGCAGTTATTCCAAGGGTATGATGGTATTCTAAACTCATTGGTACAGTTCAAACCATTGGATTTAAGTAGAAACTTTTAAAAGAAAATTTTCATCTTAATCCCAAAGATCCAAGTCATTTGACAAAGGCTCAAGGAGATGTAGCCCAAGACATGTGGGTGAACTCCCTTATTAAATTTGTTGTTATGTTTTGATGATTAATTTGCTGCAATTTATGCTTGTTGCACATGTTTTTAATTAGAAAAAACAAATTTTTAATTCCTCACACATAAAGCCTTAAAACAGTTTAAAACACATACACCTGATTCAAGTATTCAATTCCGCACTTTCAAGTATAAGCGAGATATTATTTTGTTTAACTGAGTGGGAGGTGCAAGGCAAGGGCCTCACCAACTACATATCCTCCCCATCTATCATTTCCAATTTCAATATGCATATGGAGATCCTTCTCCTCCAAGTCACTGAAAATTTCCTGATCTCCCGTTATGTGAAAGGAAGCGCCACTATCCAAATACCACACAGATCCCAATGCACTAGAAACCATGCATGCGATCAATGAGAAGTCAAGCTCAAATTGCGAGGCAAGGACCTCACCAGCTGCATATCCTCGAAAATTTTTGTTCTTCTTCTTTTTTGAACAGTTAGAAGAAAAATTCCCATGCTTGTGAGAGTGAAAACACTTCACCTTGGACATGTCTTGCTTCTTTCCATTCTTGGACTCAGATTTAGAATGGAATTTCATCCCATTCCCTTCCTCGCCTTGGCAGCCAAAGCACAATCCTCTTCATCCTCATTCTTAGATGAAGATCCATCTCTGGTGTTACGTCTGAACTCCTCCTAGACCAAATCCAACCACAGTCATTCCCAACCTAGCAATTTCTTCCTTCCATTAACAGATTCTTGATAACTGTGCCAACTCTTGGGAAGTCCTAGGAGAGCCAAGCTCACCAAATCATCATCAGCAACTATTATTCAAACGCTCCCCATTTCATCCCTACATTGGAAAAACTTTGTTAGATATTTTGAAATGGTGTCATCCTTTTCCTTCTTGATCTTCTTGAGTTTAACTTTGTGCGCCAATTTCCTATGGCCGCGGATACTTTGGAATAGATTCGTCAAAGCCTTCCACATTGCATATTGTGTCGCTTTCCCATGGAGGCTGGAGACAATTTAGGTCTCTTACTCCCTCCAACAGGATCCTCCTCGCCTTTGCCACTTTCTTTTGTCATGCATCAAGATTTGTAGCATCTGCCACAACAGGTTTAGGAACATCATTGTCAATGAATTCCTTCAAGTCATTGTCTTCAAGTACTGCCTCCATCCTGTCCTAATTCCAAGCAATATAGTTTGAGTTTCCCTTTATTGCATACTCTAACCTCAAGCCATTGAAATCCATTTCGATCTTGAATTAGTTGTATCACAAAGAAAGTATTTCTGCAAACTCAAATTCTATTCAGTCACAAAATCAGCTCATGCTTCACTTCTACAATTTCCTATGCTCTGATACCATGTAGAAATTATACAACATGCATGTATATATTGGATTCATGTGATCTAACAATGTACTAAATTTAAATAATGAATCACTTCTACAAATCTTTTGCAGAATTAAAAACACAATCGCTATTCACATGAACATGAAGAAAGATCAATCACACACAACACAGATAATTTCCCGGGGAAATATTACAGCTAAAAATACCACTATATTCTATTGTATATTAATCATGGATCATGAAACAATTACATACAAAATTCTTCTCACAAGAGCCCTTCAGTACTAGGCTAATTGTATCACATTGTCATATGAAAAATTTACCAATACATAGCCAATTCTCAGACTCCAAACAACCTACCTTGCTTGTGCAATCCCTGATGGAATAGATTCCTAAAAGATAGGAATTTTGGCCTTCCTTTACTGCGCATGTATCATGGGCACTCCAATGGGTGTTTGGTTGCATGTTTGCAAGCCAATAATCCTACAACTGATAGTCAACTTCCCTTTCGCCTGTAACTCAACTAGATCTCCACTAGATCTGACATGCATGCAGCTAATAATAGTAAATCCTCAATTGCATGTGAGATCACTGATTTTGAATTAATTAATATTTAATTCACTATATCTCTCACTAATGTATCTTTAGTTACAACTAGCACAACTGATTTTAACTCATTTAATTGAGTTAATCTATTTGCAACTTGCATTAACTAATGCACCACTACACTTTGAACTCTGTTACAACTAGAATTACTCTACGTGCCTCACCAACTACCTCTAACTCAAAATCCACTAGCTAACTAAATTTATCACTTTCAGTTAACTGATTCAAGTCAACATTGAGAATAGATTACAGTTTAATGCCCACCTTAATTAAGGGATAACCAAAATATACATGCGCCCAAAAATATCACTGTGGGCCCCACCCTAGTCTGGGTGCTTAATGCAACAAGGCATGCGTTCTAACCTTTTTCCTGTTGAATCTCAACATTTCCCAGTTTGTATTCAAATCGGAAGAAGAAGAAGAACCTACCTCTTCCTAATGTTATCATCTAGTCCTTTGATGAAGACCTTGATTCCATGATCCTTCAGGCTCACTCCTCACATCTTGTGGCATTCGAATACCTATAAGAGGTCAAAATACAACAACAAGAAGCATGACAAGATACATAGCATACATTGAATACACACTACCTAACAGATAAAGGAGCATTAGGCTACTTGCATAGATATCTAGACAAATATGGGAATTGAAACATCAGATGTATTATTAATTATAGAAAGAGGAAGAATACAACCATGGCCCTGATTTTGGAGACATCCCTTTGGTGATGCTCAAGTCCAAATCGAGGCTCTTCAAGAAATCCTTCTCCGAAGTGGAAAATTAGGCATAATCACAACATAGGGTTGCAAAGGATTAATTTTCAGGTAAGACCAACTAGTGGTGGAAGGATGGGATTCAATTTATAGGTAGGGATAAGGAGTTAGGGATCCATAAAGGAAGGAGGAAGGCCCACTTCTAAAGCAAAAATTCCCTAATGATACGATCAAGAGATCCAAAATAGAGAGATCGACCATATCTCCATTGAACCATATCCAGCTCGTTGTTTTGGAATATTCTAGTTCACGAAGCTTCTTCTCCATTCGAGGAAACACTAAGAGAAATGGATCAACATGGTTTTTCCCATTAAAAGCGTGTTGGCGGCGCGAGGTCAAAGTGTTGAAACCTGCCATTGGCATGGACAAGCAACTGGCAAAGCACGCTAACCCAAAAATTTAGGTTTTGAGCTGAGCTTCTCTAGAAATTATTCAAGGCATATTTTTGTTGGTCTTCAAGGGATATCTTGATGTAGTCTCCATGGTGGATGTACTGCACAGTTTTCATCTTAGGGCGCTTTAAGATCAAGGACGGGAAGTGAGCAGGGTGAAAAATTACTATGTAACACTCCCCTCCCCTCGTCGATTATTCTATATCTTCCCACTTGTTGTACTCATCTTCATATTTTCCCTTCACACATTGTTAGTTTCAGCTCTGGCTCCACTACTACCCATACCTCAAACTTCTTTTCCTTCTCGTCCTCCTTTCTGATTTGTGTACACCCATTGTCCTACAAACATGGTTTGTCAAGCTAAACCTATTATTATTCTATACCCTATTGATTCGCCTATTCACTGTAAGGATGATCTATTGGGGAAGTATGACAAATCCCATAATGTGGATAACGAAATATCTGATTCCACCTTGTTCCCTGCGCTCCTGAAAATTTTTTTTATGGAGCTCAATACTCGTCCCAATGCTCGCTCCATCATGAAATTCATAACCATTTTCAGTCCATTAAAATAGTCCACCTTCCTCCTTCTACATTATTTACATGTGTTTGGAAGTACTGGTGAGATAATGCGCTACACAAAGTTCCTAATCAGTAGAATTCATGGGGGTTCTCTTTGGTTGGATCGAGAAACAACCATCCATGCAATATATATCCACAAACTCACCAGACTATATTCCTATATAGATGAAAATAGTCTTGTATAATAATTATGGCACCACTCGAAAAGTTTGGGGAGTTGTCTTGGATATGATCAATAATATGTTGGTTTGCGTCATTTCTACAATTATCGTTATCAAACTTATGTGCCATTATACTAGAGGGGAGTGTACATTGGGCGCCATCGTCGTTATAAAAGCTTGCGTCCAAGGTTTTCAACTAAATTGGTCTAGATATCTCCTTCATGTGTTGTTTGAAGCCACCAATGATGTCTATCCTTGGTCCACATATTTTATTTTTGAATTTCTGCTTATTCCCCTTGCTATTTCCAAATGGTTTGCACCAGAAGGTCGTGATCTTGCCACAATCGTAGATGATGAACCTTTGGCATCTATGTATGCACTTTGGTGCAGCACTGAAGAAACTGTTAATAAAGAACTTAGTGATATTTCTTTTGGTCACTGGTTCAATAAAATGGATGCTGTTACTTGCACAATCTCACGAGTGGCACTCCCTCTATTGGAACAATAATCTCCTCCAATCTGGTTTTGTATTTCTCACAGTTCTTCCTATCTTCGGTCGATGCATGTCTCTTCAACTAATTTCTCTACACGTCCATTATCATTCTACATTAGCGAGAATTATTTCCACTCTGAAGTTGGAACTTAGTCAGGGGTCATCGCATGGAAGAAAGATGGAAAACTTTTCTAAAACTTTGATGCTGTTGGTGTCCCGTGTTTTGATAGTTTGGAAAATCAAAATGCAAGGCAACATCAAAATCAATCTTTAGAGTTACAGGATCTAGTCTTCCTTTTCTCAGAGAGGGATCTCTCAAAATTTTGTTTGCAAAGGTTTATCTTGTGTGCTTAGAGTATTGGTTTTAGACTAGTTATTAAGTGCGAGTGTTTGATTTTTTGTTTGGTTGAATTGATACAGCAGAATATGAAAGGTCTAGGAAAGGTAGATAGAAAGAGGAAGTAGTAGCTTCATTGGGAAATGGAGTCAAAAAGAGGTTATGAAAAATTTATCATTGGATATGGGATATCAGAGGGAAAATCTAACTTGGCCACAGTGTTATTATGAATCTTTCGTCGTAAAAGACCACTTTAGCTACGCATAAAAAATAGCCCTAACATCGATTATGGCTGCCAAATATCTTTAAATCTGCAATTAGGTGATCCAAATAATACTGCACAAATCCAGATCTAAGCATAAAATACAATAAGCAGATAAAGTAAAATATGGCTCCATGCATCCAATAGACAAGACAAGAAATAATGGGGTTTGAAAATAATTATATTATATTAAAAAGGGGAAAGACCCGAGAGGAAAACACAGGTTATGTTTTCCAGCTTCCTCTCAATGGGATGTCAAGTTATTGAATTTCAAATATTTCAGATCTAAAGTTTCTCTCTTGTTTGGTGTAGAAAACCTACAAAAATAGGAACTGCAAAGGAGCCACAAGGCAAAAATAATGTGACCGTTATAGATCTGTAGGATCCAGAGTGATCTAATGCAATGGAAGGTGTCTAATGAATGGGAAAACCCTTCTATTTATAGAACTTGGTGCATGAATAAAATATTATTAATCAAATTCTAGAACCACCCTTTAGGAATATTTTATTATATTTGTTGGAGGGAAAAGGGTTTTTGACTTGGGTCAATTCCTTTATTTATAAATAATAAATAAATAAATGATTTATTTATTATTTTAGGGAAATGGTGGGAATATAATTAAATAAATAATGATTTATTTAATTATTTATAAATGATTTAGTCAAATTTAACTAGGAATATTATTTAAATAAGGATTTAAATAATTTATTCCTAGGAAATAATCAAATAAATAAGGATTTATTTAATTTATTTCCTTGTTTTGGGTTAAATATGACCGGGAAATATAAACAAATATAGATTTGTTTATTATTTCCTTTTGGGGTTTCCTGTTTAGACCATAAACAACTTAATAAAGGTGTTTTACTAAGTTATTTCACATAGTGAAAGCAATTTTACTTAGGGTAAAATTGGTCTTACATGGTGTACTTGGGTTCATCTAATGATAATAGGCTAGATGACCAAAAAATGGCGTAACAGATTGCCCCCCAACGTACGAGTGTTAGGAGCAAATTGTATGACCGAAGTACGTTGTAAGAACTCAATCACTAGACATCAAGAGGGAAGTCAGAGAGAGAAATGTAAGGTAGTCTAATGTGCTAAAGGACTAGACCCTGAGGAGATGAGACTTAAAAGTGCAACAAGTCTCTAGTTTATGAAGTGGTACCTGTGCAAAAGGCAGCGGGGGAGGCATACCTATGCCCACCGAGACAAAGTACAAAAGAATAGTATGTCTAGTAAACAAGGAACCGAACTATAAAGTACATACTGCATAAATACGAGCCAGAAAAATAGAATGATGAATCCCACATACATGTTGTGCCTAGAATAATAGCCAGGACTTATACAATAATATTTTAGTACATGAGATACAAATACAACCCAAATTCCCCCTATACACGGGGAAGGGCTCGCAATATCTGATTGATACATGCAAATCGAAAAGGCACTGCCAGTGGCTGAGGTCGTCATCATCAAATGTAAGGAACTGCATCAAGGGCTGAAACAAAGAACGCATTCGGGCATGTGGGGGGCTACCTGCAGGGCCACCCCCTCATGAGGGTTGAGACATCTCACACACACCCGGGAATCACCAATAGTTGTTGTTGCATCACTGGACTATCAAGTATATGGATCACGATCAGGCTAAAAGGAGCTCAAACCAAGGTACATCGCCCTCTAGACCTGGCTTATGGAGTAAATGATCTGATGTCGACAGAAGAAGGTCCTCCATGGGGGAGGTAATAAGGGATCCCCAACTAAGGCACGAGAGAAAATAGTAGAGCGACTGATAGACGGACACTAATGATGATGATGAAATGAAGGATACTGAGTAGTGGATGGACAAATTCCCTTGTTAGGGCATAAGGGGCATGAATGGCTTGGCAGCAACTAACAGAATATCAAGGAGGATAGGTGACAATGGTACTGAAGGCCATAATGTGCAACATGAGAGAGGGACCAAGCGATGAAGGATGGAGGACTATAGCGGGATACAAAGGGACTCGAGATAGACTCCATGACGGATGATGACTCAACTCGGATGCTCTAAACAAGGGCGACTCGATGGTGCTGCCACACAGTAAAGGTCCAATGGGGAGACCATAAAAACATGAGTACAATAGGGTGTCTCATAATGAAAATCAACACGAACAAAGCCAGGTAAGGGGGTAAAGTGGTGCCCCAAGTAAAAGTGTTGTAAGTGAAGAATTCTGATTGGAAGGAAAGATGAAGAGACCCTTCGTGGACAAAATCTGTCCTGGTGAAGTATCAAAACATGAAAAACTAATAGATACCCATTTGAGTGCTCGGTGAGAGCTTTCCAGCGGTGCAGACGGTGTGTTAAACGGGGCTACGGTTTGGTAGCAGCGGGTGAAAGAAAAAACAGGGGTTTTTCTTCTAATAAGGCATTTTCCCTCCAAAATCATTCATTTTCTTGTGTAGCTGTGGTGAATGTGGAGAGGAGAGAAGGCCCTAAATCTTGCGGTGATCGTAGCGGACAAACCGACCATTGGAATCGTGATCCGTCAGTTGCAGGTAAGAGGCCTAATCCTACTCTTTGTTTTTGATGGATTCAAAGTTCAGATTAGGGTCTTAAATCTCAGTAACTACTCCTACTTCATCATTACAGTCAGGTCGCACTTTTTGGGGCAAAAACTGCGACCTGGGATGCAGGTTTGGGCCTGAAAAGTGAAACCTGGCCCAGGATTTGGCCAAAAAGTGCGACCTGTTAGATGGAGGTGGTTTCAGTGTTGGTATGGGCTGAGATTCAATTTTGGTGTGAGTGAATGCAGTTTTTCTTATCTGTAGACTGACAAAGATGATGGTTTTGTGCAGATATGGCAGATATACGGATCAAGTGGAGAGAGAGAGACCTAGGTACATTACGGACGAAAATCCAAGCGGATCAGGGTGTCCGTCGTGCATTGGCTAGGTTTGGGGTTCTGAAATTTGTGGAGAACCCATTGATGAGGGTTGGGGAGCCCTTGTTGGCCCGAATTATCAGTTATTAGGATCTAGATCATGAGGTTTTTATTGTGCAGGGGCACAGGATTGAGCTAACAGTCCAGGATCTATATTTCCTGACTGGTCTCCCACCATTAGGGATGGTGGGAAATACACAGCCAGTGTTACCGCGAGGACGTAACATCATGGAGTTCGTTGAGCGACATTGTCGACCAGGTGTCCGAGTCAAAGGGACTCGGATATCGATTGGGGATCTAAAGAGGTTGGAGACCCAGGCAGTGGCAGCAGCAGTGTTGTGGATCGTGGGCAGGCAAGTGTTCCATCACATCACTGGAGGGAAGATGATGATTGTAGAGAGTGTGTTGAGTGGGACCTACTATGTTTGGGCCCAAATGATGTTGGTGTCAGTGAAATGGCAGCTGTCGCTATGTAAGCGGCAAGTGAATCATGATTGTGCTTATGGGAATGTATTGTGCTCCTTCTTTTTTTAGAAGATCTCGACCTTACGACCTCATGTACAGCTACTGGATGGGGATCTGAGAGAGCCCTGGATGCGTCAGTGGGGATGACTACTGTGTAGAGGAGGAGGAGGGGCGGTCGGACGGGTGTTCCGACCAAAGTTCTTCACCCATTGGGATCAGATGCCATTGTACATAGATTACTATCCCTATAGTGGGATGAGTTATTGGGGAGATTCAGACTTGTCGCTTCCGCCTGGTCGAGTATGGGGGCCCGATGGTAAGTGACAAGTAACTAATCTGTTATGTGCATTGCAAATTTTGTGAATAGCATTCATGGTACCGATCCTTATACTTTTTGGAATGCAGATATAGCTCCGATAAAACCGGCCGGATATATGGGACGACCTGCAGCAGCTGGAGCTACAGGTGCAAGTGGATCAAGAACGGCACAGAATGAGAATATGGCCACTCTGTTGGAGGACATTCATCGTAGATGTGAAGGGCTGTTGACCGGTGTGTTGGAGCGTGGTTGGTAGGATTTAGACGACTAGTACATAGAGCTATGTATTGGGCTACCCTTGGAATGGCGAGGTATCACGTGACGCATGGCGATGGCCAATCAGACTTTGCGTGATCTACGAGCTGCGGGAGCAGAGCCATTGGCTTGGGATCCTCTAGAGAGTGATTATATGTAGGGCAGGTGGTGCCCCCCAGTGTGTATGTAGGGGCAAGTGGTGCCCCCCAGTTTTGTAGTTTTGTTTTTGTAACATGCTATGGGCATGTCATATGTTTCAGAGTAGATGGACTCTAAAAAACATGTTATATGATATATATTATGTATATGCATTGTGTTGATGGTGTGAAATTTTATTGTCTTGTGTGTGATAAATGCCAGTCTAGAACATGATTTGTAATTCTATCTACGTAGTGATTTTGGCTTCTAGGTACATGAATGCAAGTAATGAATCTAAAGTCACGTATCAAAAGTTTCACTCGTAAATATTGTCTAAACAGGATAGGATTATGCACACGATAGACACCATTAAGTTGTAAGACAAGCAGCAAGGAATCTAAACGAACGTGCAGATGGAGGATGCGATGAGAGAGGGCATCGGCTAAGAGACCACGTACTGCATCATATTTGACCTGATTATTGGTGGCATTACCAATGCAAACCCCATTAGAAAGAACGAGGGTATGCAAGGGGGTAAAGATGGCCCATGTGGCCGAGGTGAGATTCCGGGAATAGCGACTTGCCCCATCAGCATAGCCAATATAATGCGTGGATGAGAGGTACGGCGGAATAGCGTCGCAAGACAAGAAATGGGAGGAAGGAGAATAATGATGGCAGCGTGAATATAGGGTAGACATCAAACGACGACTATGGGAGGGAGTAGTCTGGGTAGGATGGCTAGGACTCATAGATCGACTAGAGGGTGATGAATGAGAACTATGGGAGGAAAAGTGGGAGCTCATGCTGTGAAGGAAATCATAGATACTGATGGTATCAACCTGGTTATGGGGGGAAAGGGAAAGGTCGAGGAAACCACATGACGCTGCAAAGCTACCGAAATCATCAGCATGGGAAGAAAGGCACACATACGGATCGTCACGGAGAATAATGGAGGAACAAGTAAGAAGATGGTCAAAGCATGTAGAGCCCACGAATGTTGTTGAAGGGGGATCCATCGAAATAGATGGAGTGGATTCAGAAGGAATATACTCCGACATTCGTGTGAATGATGAAAGGTAGAGAAGGGGGGCAGCAAGTTCTGACATCTCAACATCAGGGGGAGGAATGTCAATGGTAGCAGGGGGATCCTTGAGTAAGCCTGACGCATATTGAGCAAGGATGGGAGAGGCGGATTGATTTTTTTCAACTTCGTATTCGTGAATGACTTCTAAAGAGGCTTGGTAATGCGTAAGGTGAGGGAAATGGTGAGAATAATGGCCATGGACACCACACAGAGCACAGGGTTTGTTGGTGCGAAGAGTCATTGGGTTCTTGGTAGCGGACGAGGAAGAAGCAGAGGGTTCAGGGACCGTAGATTCAGGGAACGTGACCTTAACCATGGGTTGGATACGGGGCAACTCAGGACAACTATGGGTGGCATGACCGACACCATCACACAAGGCACAAGGTTTGGGGGGTGGGGGAGGGGTAGGGTCAGGTGTGGTGGCCTTGTCTTTGGGTGCCCCCTTGTGAGCTTTTATTTTCTTGCTCATAGTTGACACGGCATGAGGATGGTCTTGCGGAGGGGCTAGGGGCACTGTAGGAGCGAAGGGAATTGGTTGAACTGGTGTCACAGCAAGGTATGGTCTGGGGTGGCCGGGTGGGGTCTCGGCTGGAGGAGTAATATACCATACAGGAATTCTCGAGGTCAAATTAGGGAGGGACAGGGTGGCCATGATGGGAACTAAATAGACTCTGGGAGGGGGAGCAAGGAAAGGTATCTGACCGGCGAGGTAATGGCCAGGAGGGACGGTTCCCATAGGGTGTAGACCTGGGGGAACTGACTCAGGAGGGAAGGGAGGTTCCTGAGTGCTAGGTGGGTGGGAAGGTCCCAGCGAAAGAGGTTCGGTCAGCTGAGGCGAAGGGTTAGGAGTAGGTTTCGGTGGGTGAGATTGAGGTTGCTGACTAGCCGAAGCAGGCTGTGAAAGGTTAGCCTGAGACGATTGCATCATGCAAACATTCGCTAAGCTGGGATCAGAGACAGGAGGAGGGGGAGGACCCAAGAAGGTGCCAAGCAAGGAGGAGTCTTTGTAGATTCCAGGGGAAACACTGGTCAACGAATCAACAGTTTGCTTATTGGTGACAGCAGAGATAGTGGACTCAGGGGAGGTCTGAGATTTTGGTTCATGATACGTCAACTGGTCGATAGTGACAATATTTCCATTATGCGGGAAAAACATCTTACGGTGGACTACGGATGGGACGGCAGACATGGCATAGGTGTAACTATGCCCTAAAATAATGTTATAGTCAAGAGGGGTGTCGATAACTTCAACGTCGACACAAACAGTCTTGCCCGCAAGGGTGATAGGACAGTTACAGAATAGGCCAATGGGTTGGGAAGCATGGCCATCCCACGCATGAAGGGTGATTGTGGAAGGGGCCAGCTTAGGAGATCCGATTTGTTTCCAAACCGAAGTAGACATCACACAGGTAGATGCCCCCTCATCAATAATACATCGAGCGACATTGGCATTTTGGATTTTGACTAGGATTTGGAAAGCAACAGAAGCAGGAAGTGGGGGATGGTCTGACTGATGGGCATCAAAAACAATCAATTGGACACGACTGGAGGAGTTCCAGTGTTGAAATGGCAACAGGAGATTGTGCCAGATCATATACTATGCTATATGAATGGGCAGCCCGACCATAGGCAGCATTTCGGTGTAATGGGCCCTTAGGAATCTTGGTGTGGACCTGAGCTTCGGGCGGAGGGATTTGCAAGGGACCATTGGGTGTCGATAGAGGCTTTGTAGGACCTGAAGATGGGGACTCGGTGATAGATGGAGTGAGGGGGGGGGGGGGGGGGGGGGGGGGTGGAGTACTGACGAGACTGAGTTTGAAGGTTAAGGTCGACGATGAGAGGTTGGTTAGAGGCCATCATGAGGATCTGGTAATCGTAGGAACTAGAAGGGGAAGGTTGAGTGGATACCGGGGCATGAGGCGGTTGAGTAGCCACGAATCCTTATTAAGGGAAAGGATAGGTAAACACAACAGGTTGAGAAGTAGCCGTATTGGGAGGGACAATAGGGGAGGAATGTTGTCCCCACACGGTGGCCTGAGACTCCCACATCTGCCGCACTTGTGGTAATAGGGGACAATCATGAGTGTAATGACCATAAACACCGCAACACGAACAGGGCTTATTGGTGCGAAGCGACCTGTCCAGCTTGGGCTGAGAGCCCTGTGGCTGGTTGGCAGTGTTAGAATCAATACTTGAAGGATTGGATCCATGATTACCAGAAGAGGATTGATTTCCTTTCCTCTTTATTTGAGAAGGAAGAGAATTAGTTGCACCCTGCTGCGCAAATACTTGCCCTGGAGGGGGTAGTAAGTGCGGTTGCGGGGGTAGAGAAGGCAAGGGAGTGGGAGGTCCAAATGCTGGAGGAGCTGGGACACCAGGCTGTGGGTATGGATAAGGGGTAGGATGGGAAACATTGAGGTAAGCAGGAGTGTGGGAAAAAGGAGGAGGCATGCCATATCCTGGATACATGCTACCTGGAGGGGGAAAAGTGCCGGAGGTGCTGGCCCCTCCTGGAGGGAAACTATAGCCCAGAAGAGTTTAAGAAGAGGTATGTGACAGAGCTCCAACGATACCGTCGGCAGAGTGAGATGCCCCCAGGGTGTTAGGTCCACCGGGTTTGGGGAGGTCATGAAGGACGGTATAAACATAACCAGATTGAGCATAGATAAGGTCATATTTCAAGGCTATTTGGAGGGCGGCATCTTTGGTTTGGGGAAAATGGGATGCGACATCTTTTCCAATGGGAGGTAAGAGAGAGCGAAGGAACTAGTCCATATAAACCTGATCTTCAAAGGGGGGAGCGCGACATAAGCTCCATCTTCTTCACCATTCCTGGACATGAGTGGAAAAGCGGGTCGAAGAGGATTGATGAAAATAAGTCAAGAGTTCAGTACCAGTGTCGTATCGGAGAGGGAGCTGGAAATAAGATAAAAAGGCTTTGGAAATGGTCGCAAAGGTGGTATGGGAAGAGGTGTACTGGTCAACATACCATTTAGAAGCTTCGTCGATAAGCGTGCGTTGGAACAATCTAAGACAGATGGAATCGTCAGTGATGGAATTGGATGAACACCACATGTGGAAAGATCAAATATGGTTGGAGGGATCTTCACTAGCAAGGCCTTCTAACTTTGGAATGTCGGAGGGGAGCTTGGTTGGCATAGCAAGCCAACTGACATCATGGCGAATAGGATCATTGATTAGCTGATTGAAGTCGGGGAGACTGAGACTGGCCATATAAGGGAGAAAAGGGGCAGTCGAGGTAGGTCCCGTAGTGGTTCCACTGGAAACGGACCCAGCAGTAGAACTGGGTTGCCGCTAGCGCTAGGCCCTGAACTAGACATGGTCAAGGTAAAAGGGGGGGAACTAGGAGTAGGGGGAGAACCCGAACAATCAGAAGAAGAGTCAGAGTGCGGACTCAGGGGAGGACTTACTCGATAACGGCGGGAAGGAGGAAGTCGACCAACCAAAAACTGAGAGTGAAGGCCAAGAAGTCTCCGAGACAAACGCCTTGGAGGCGCAATGATGACGGGAAGAATAAAAACCGATGAGGGCAGGGAGGTGCAAAATCAAGTGAGGTCAATGTCGAAACAAGGGCCGAGAGGTGCAGTGTCAATTGATTTTAAAGTCTTTGCTAGGCGGTGTTAACCAGGCTCTTCTTCGCTTAGGGTCAGTGTGTGGCATGCGTTAATTTTAATTGTTTAAACCCAAACGTTTTGAGAGTAAAATAAAAAGTGTGTCGCGTAACTGAAAATAAATCTGCAATAAATAAGATGGAAAGAACAGAAAATTAACAGCTAATAATGCATCAATCTAACCCAAGAAGGCAGGTCTCTCAAAACTAGTCTATAAGATGGAAAAAATCTAATCAAAGCATGCTAAAAAGAGGCCAATAGATCTAAGGTCGGGAGGGACGGGGATCTAAAGGAGAAATCTGCTGAAAAGAGGTGCAGAGAACAACAAAGAGGCAGAGGCAAGGTTTCTACTAGAAAGGAGGGGATCAGCTAAAGGTAGAAGGGACAAGGAGGCGGCCCTAGAAATGAACCAAACAAAACTATATGAGGCGATTTGAAAGGTAGAAGACCTGATCTATAGGGATCTGAAAATGAGGTATCAGATCTGAAAGAAATAAGGCTGAAACTCTGAAAATTCAGACTTCTGAAACAACGAAAACTCTCCCACAAAAAGTGGAGGGTACTAGAGCCTTAAGGGGAAATATTCCCACTTAGTTGAGTGAAACAAAGCAGAAACAGGTCTAAACGGGTGGAGACAGAGGCTGGAAAACCCTAACAGAAGCTTCAGACAAACCCAAAAAATGTGCTGGAAAATTGCAGAAAAAAGTGCAGGTCGCAGGTTCTGACCCGTTTTCAGTCCAGGTCATAGTTTTGGGGCAGAAAAGTGCGACCTCAAGGCTAGGTCGCATTTTTTGGGACAATAAGTGCGACCTGCAGATCCGGGTCTCTCAGCGGCAGATTTCAGAAAAAGTTGTCGTCTCAGCTGCAGCTGATGTCTGTCACCTGCGCAAGAGGGCCAGAAACACACAGAAATTAAAAATTTTAATGTTTGAGGGTTTTAGAGGTGAAAAGCACCATAAAAAAAGGAAAAACAGAAAACTGAAGAGAAACCCTAGGGTCTGAAACAACTGGATATGCAGGAATATATAAAACGACAGTGGTCACAAAAGAAAACCCGTGTGGAGTCGCCAATTGTAAGTATGAATCTTTCGTCGTAAAAGACCACTTTAGCTACGCATAACAAATAGCCCTAACATCGATTATGGCTGCCAAATATCTTTAAATTTGCAATTATGTGATCCAAATAATACTGCACAAATCCAGATCTAAGCATAAAATACATTAAGCAGATAAAGTAAAATATGGCTCCATGCATCCAATAGACAAGACAAGAACAATGTATTTGAAAGAATTTTTATATTATATTAAAAAGGGGCACCTGAGAGGAAAACAAGAAAGGTGTTTTCCAGTTCTCCTCAATGGGATGGGTTCTTGAAAGTCCTCAGTGTTTCAGATCTAAAGTTTCTCTCTCTTGTTGGTGTAGAAAACCTAGACAAACATAGAACTCAAAGGGAGCTCACAAGGCAAAAATGGAGAATGTGACCAAGTATAGATCTAGAATTATCTAATGCAATGGAAGGTGTCTAATGAATGGGAAAACCCTTCTATTTATAACAAAATATTAGGGCGGTCTAGAACTGGGTGCATGAATAAAATATTATTAATCAAATTCTAGAACCACCCTTTAGGAATATTTTATTATATTTGTTGGAGGGAAAAGGGTTTTTGACTTGGGTCAATTCCTTTATTTATAAATAATAAATAAATAAATGATTTATTTATTATTTTAGGAAAATGGTGGAAATATAATTAAATAAATAATGGTTTATTTAATTATTTATAAATGATTTAGTCAAATTTAACTAAGAATATTATTTAAGTAATGATTTAAATAACTTATTCTTAGGAAATAATTAAATAAATAAGGATTTCTTTAATTAATTTCCTTGTTTTGGGTTAAATATGACCAGGAAATATAAACAAATATAGATTTGTTTATTATTTCCTTTTGGGGTTTCTTGTTTAGACCGTAAACAACTTAATAAGGGTGTTTTACTAAGTTATTTCACATAGTGAAAGCAATTTTACTTAGGGTAAAATTGGTCTTACATGGTGTACTTGGGATAATCTAATGATAATAGGTTAGATGACCAAAAAATGGTGTAACACACAGGATCCTTTGCTTTTTGGAATGAGATGGACATCAATGATTTGGAAAGAGAAGATTAATTCTCAACAACGGGAATCTGAAAACACAATTTGAAAAATAAAGAGCTATTTGATAGACAGGGCTAACCATGAATTCTACAAATCACACCTTTAAGCAAATAATGATTTCAAAACAACTTTTAAAATGAAATCTAAGATTCGGGGAACACCCTATTTCCTCAAAGATTTTATTTCAAATGACTTAGAAAACATAAAAGATTCACTGATAATTGCAGTCATAGAAGAGGGAACACCTAACACATCTATGAATACAACTACAAAGACCTTTAAGACAACTGTTTAAGCAAGGACAAAGGGAAAGATCAGAACAGACCTCCTTGGCTCACTATAGACAGAAATACTTCAAAGGGAGACTTCAATATCAGCCTTTAAGTGGCAGCAGACAAGCAGGGAGAACCATAAATCATGTCGAAACCAACTTATTCGAAATATCATAGAAATAAACAAGCATGAGGACTAAAGAGAGAGATTAAAGACTCTAAAATACCTCAGCAGAAGAAAACATGAAACAGTGAAGGATGAACAGGTCTAAGGTGCTTCCAGGAGTCATTTCTTAGCCTAAAACTTTCAACCTATTGTAGTAAGAAATTATGGAACAGAATGAAAACAGGAGAAAACATTAAACAGTTCAGAATACTTCACCAATAGCCAAGCTCATGGATCCAATGATAGAGCCTTCTCAGGAACAAGCATGCAACAACATCATCAAGGCTTCCAAGACTTCAGTTTATTCTTCAACTAAAACAAACTATGTATTATTTCAGAGAGTTTCAGTATTACAACTAGTGATCAACCAACCAACCAACCAACCAACATGTTCTAATCTTCTACGGAAGTATTTATAGAAGAATGAGGTGGTGAGATCTGATGAAATATCTTCTAGGGAAATCAATACATTCTTGGCTTCTCGGCCTTTGGGGGGCTCGATGAAGAAGCTTACATATGTATCCTCTGTATTAAATGATTTACATTAAAAATTAAGCTCGGTGGGCCTTTTGTTGACTTTAAGGCTTTTGTTTTAGGATGTAATAACTCTGATGATAATTTTGCATTAAGTTCCTTCGGTAGAATTAATCATTTGGATGTGCCGAGGCAAATACATGATTTGATTAATAACTTCGGCCTCTGTTTGAATGCTTTGAGGAAACAGGTGGCACTGTGATAACTGGGAGGAATCAATTTTCCTCAGATGTGGCGGTGGAGGCTTTCTATTTGATAAAACCCTTCTGAATTTCCTTTAATTATTTTTTAATTTGGAGGATTAGGCTTTTGATAATCAATCTTAGTCGTAATCCCCAAATTGTTTTCAACCTTCTATTCTGTTGTGTTCTATCTTCGATGCTGATACTCTTTCAATTCATTTAACTATGTCTTGTTGATGTGCAGGCCACGTAGGGCTCATACGACATCAATGCCTCATGAAACACTGATGAAACGTGGAGTTTGAACCCTGTGAATGATTCATTTTGATGAATCGAAGGCGATAGAATCGTCATTCTCAGCCTTCGGGTTTTTTTTTTTTTTGATATAATGGAAAACCATTGAAAACCCTGCACAATACGAAAAATATTATAAAATCCTACGTTATATAGGTTTACTGCTTCAGAGGGTGTAAGGAGAGAGCGTGGCCATTGGATGGCATCATCCAACAGTCGTGATCTGTTTTGGGAGGTTAAAAAAGGAAAGCGAGTGAAAAATAAGTCAGAACCGTCGATCGCGCAGAGATCGACGGTCGGGATTGATCGGGAGAAATAAAGTGAGGGAGTCACTTTATATGGAAATGACAAAAATCCAATAAGATAAGGTTAAAAACCTATGTTAGGAGGAAAAATGGTTAAAAATAGAGTTGGGAGTTTCGGGATGATCGTGCGCCGTCAGATGAGATCGGCCCACAAGATCAACCGCTGAGGAGGCACGCGGAAAACTCACATGGAAAGAGGGAAAGCAGTTTCGAGGATGAAAACCACTGTTTTCGCGTGAGAAAAAGGCAGGTAGGCGGTATTTCCCTTTGGAACGTGATACGCATCCCCGCCCGACACATGGCATTAGAAAACCACCCATTTCACGTGGCCTTTGGAGAAATAAACTTCACGCTGAAAGCTACGTGATATAGAATAAGGGTCGTCAGATCTAGGACCTCAGATCTGACGGTGGAGAACGAGCACGATTTTGGAAAGATGCACAGGCGGAAGCAAAGGGAGGGGGAGTTTATACCTCGAGCATCTTTTGGGCACAATCACCATCCGATGAGCTGGCCTCAGATCGGACGGCACACGTCAATATCACGTCGAGCCCATAGTTGATTTTTAATGCCCGATGAGGGCGGTATCACCACACCGCTCAAGGCCACGTGTCGACCGATGGCGCTGATCGCTGCCGAACGGAGAAAACCGCTTTCCTCTTAAAAGCGGTGCGATAAAAACTGCCCGACTTTTCTTTTAATATAACGACAAAAAACATTTAAAACCCAAAAATTTAATACGAACAAAGGTTTTGTGTGTCAGGAGGGTTTATATTTGTGATTTTTCTTGGCGCCCACCTACAGGGCCATGGTTTATATGGAAATCCATATGACCGGGGGGGTTTATGGATGAAGGGATGATTGCAATCGGAGATTTTAACATGGCAAAAAGACTTGTGCGCTTGGATTTTTACGATGCGATAAGCACATGGATGGATAGCGCTTGGTTCCAACACCAAGGCATATGTAGTGGAAATGGTTAAGGACTTAGCCCAAGGGGCTTAAACCTTTACACAAAAATATGTATTTTTATGAAGTTTTCAATGTTGTTCAAGGGTTTTGAGGGTTTTGATAAGGCAAAGAAAGAGTCTTAAACCTTATCAAAGGGGTTTTGACGAAAGGGAAAGGTGAAGAACATGAAAATGAGGGATTTTTATGGGGAATAAAGGGGAGAAAAATGGAGGTTAGTTTTCAAGTGAGGAAAGGGAAAAAGGTGATTTTTGCAGCAGTTTCTTCTCATGAAATCATCAGAATTCCAGGGTGTAAAATAGGCACAGTAGGGAAGATTTGGACAAAGGAATGAGGCCTTCAAGAGTCTTCAAGAGATAACACTTTTTTGCAGTAAAATTTGTTCCTTGAAGGCTCCAAAAAATGATTTACCCAGCATTTGATATAACAAATTTTATAGCTGGCTAATAGTGGCTCCACTTGGGGATGGTGCCTTCTTGAAGGCATCAAGAACTTCAGACTTGCATTCTCTGGGAGGCATATCAGTGCCTCATCCATTAGGCTGCCTTTCTTTCCTTGGATGACCTTCTTTTGGTTTGAAATCAGGTTAGCAGTCATAAAAACAATGGACCTTTCATCAACAAGCTTTCTACCTACCCAATCCTACATATCTAACATTTTTTTCTTCATTAGAGTGCACTTGGATTGGCAAACTCTTTTACAACATTTTATTCTTTTGAAAGCAGGAAATCTAATCTATTTCTACTCCTTAATTCTTCATGGACTCAGATTAAACAATTGAGCCCATATGATTCTCTACCTACTCTACTACATGTTGGGATTAAGCTGTCCAACAGATTTTTATTCTCTACATTCTACAATAGAAATTTAAAATCATACAAGTCAGGATTGAACAGTCTAACTTGTTGTTGATCTATGGCATGAAAAACAAGCTGCTCATAGATCTTATTTTATAGAAATTTAAATAAAAAAATGGAAGGCTTAGGATCTGAAATTTCAAAGCATTTCCTTCATCTTTTTTACAGCTCTGTTTTGACTTTTGTTTTGAGTTGTCTTTCCTTTGTCAACTGGTTCAGATTTTGAGCTAATTGGAACCAGATTTACATCTTTTTTGACTCAGAATTTGAAACAGATTTGAGTCGTTCTCTTTGGGAACTTAGGTTTAGATTTTGAGCATGTTTGAACCTTTAATTTCTATCCTAAACTATCTACTGATAAGCCAATATTAAACAATTTGGCAAATCGAATTCACTATCTTATCAGCAGAAAATTTTAAAACTAATTAGTCAAGATTAGGTTGTTTGAATAACTAGAAGTGTGTTCTTTAGGAGTGGCATTTGAGCTTGCACACTTTCAGATTTGTTTTTCTTTTTGGTATGGGGCTGTACCTTTCTTGTTTTTACAATCTGCCCTCTTTTCTTTCTTTCTTGTTGTTTTTGAATTTTCCTTTTTGCATTCTTCAAAGCAAAAAACAACAATTAACTAAATGCTCAAAGGTTGAGCTTTATTGACATTCCTATCTAACCTATTCTAACATGGAATATATACATTTTTAACTTACAAACTCTCTCTTCCAATACATCCAGTCAATCAAATGATTCCATGACTGGTCTTTTCTCATTTCTTTGAGCATGCTAGATAAGAAGGGCCACTCCCTTGCTTTCTGTTTCTTGACAGCAGTTTTGAAAAATTTTGCACTTGGTGATATACTGTTGTCTGCAATTTTTATCCCTTCTTCAAATGTCTTCAGGAAATCAACATAGGGATCTTGAAATAATGCCTGGTTAAGAGTATTTGGAATATGTGTTTCAACCAAGATCATTTCTTCCTTTTCCACTGGATCAAGGCAAAGATTTTCTTGAGAAAGAAAAACTTCCTCATCTTCATTATTATCTGAACTAGAGAAATGATCATATTTAGCAGTACTGTCCTCTTGTAGTCCTAGTATGCCCTGATTCAGTGGACTGTACTTTGTGAAGATATCATCATGTTTTTGAGCAGGGTTATCTTTTATTACCTCAATCCTCTTAGGAGAAGGCCCCTTATCTTCATCCTGCTCAAGAAATTCCTCTTCCTTTTTAATCTCAACCTTACAACTAATAGATTGTTGATTCCCAATTATGTGAAATCTATTTCTGATGGATTGTATTGGCTGATTGCTACTCTCAAGATGATGATAATGAAATTCATGACACCAATCCACTACTGGTTGTCCTGCATGATTAGTTTCTGTTTGAAGCTCATCATCATCATTAGATTGATCAGAAGTTGAAAAATCATTAGTATACACAATTTCACCAATCAAACATATTGGGTTATCATTTTGTTCCTCTTTGAGCTTTTCTATAACTGTGTTTTTTGATTCAAGACAACAAGGTTCAGTAAGTAGATGAGCAAAAGTGTTTTGTTCAAATGGAGGTTTGGAGGTTGGCTATCTATTTAATATTAGATCAATCTCTTCTTCTGTTAAGAGAGAAGGAATTGTCTTTTTGCTTAGGACAAAAGTACAATGGTCTTCATGAGCCTCTTCTAATGGATCTCCATTTGAGTTTGCAGGGGAAAATTTAGGTTTCTCTTGTTTTTCCAGGTCTATCTCAGTTTTGAACAACTCCTCATGATTTTTATGACAGTTATTTAAAATATGGGATTCGGGAGTTGTTTCTAATAGATTATCAGGATGCCATTCTTCTTTAATCATCTGAAATGAGTCATGACATAAAGGCAGAGACTCTGGTTGTGTTGTCTCTTCTCCTATTTCAGATTTTGTGGGTTCAAAATGGCTTATGTTTTCCTCAAGGCACTGCTCACTATTATTTTTTGCAATCTAGTCATGAAGTTCTCTTAATATCATGGTACAAGATGTAGGTAGATAATCAGGAATTTCCTGACAACCTTCTTCATTGCTTACTTTTTAATCTTTTTCATCACACATGTCTTGTAATGTTTGGGTTTGTTCTTGATTTGAAAGGAGCATGGGCTGCTCTAGATCATCAATATTCAAATTAACATCTCATTCCATTCAATTGTTTTCCCAAGCATATACACCATTTTTTCCATCATGACCATCAATTTTTCTTTATTTTTTTCTCTATAGTCTTGTTCACCTTCTTCTATAAAGTATTGATCATCATCTATATATTTCTCATTGTCTAGGTCTTGTAATGGTTGAGTTTGTGTTTGATGTGGGAAAAACATAGGTTTCTCTGGATAATCAACATGTATATCATCCTCATGCTTTCCCAGTATTTTATCAAGTATGTACACTATTTTCCAAATTAGGTCCAATAATGTGTTTAGTTTAGCTTCTTTGTCCATACTTGCATCCATGTTTATAATAAGAGGTCACTGTATCTTTCTAACCAGTTCAGAGTCCTTTACCAGTGGATTTATTAGGTCTTTTGGGATTGTGGATTCGCCAGGTGGAATATTTTGAAATTTGTTGTCCACCAACAGCATGATTGGGTTTTCTCAATGCATTCCCAAGGGAGTCTACAAGGATTGGAAGGGTAATAGGCCTTTTGGAAGCCAGTGGAGTCACTAGGTGGAAAATTTTTAGCTTTTGTAAAGGTAAAATGTTTTATGGTTCCACCACCATGTTTATTATGAAGCCAAACTAAATATTTTGGTTTTTTCTGAGTTTCTATGGTTGTTTGAAAGAATAATGAGTTTATAAGAGCTTTCTAGGCAACTATGAACTCAGTGGTCCCACCGTGATCGCCATTATGTTGGGGTCCCGTGTTTTGATAGTTTGGAAAATCAAAAGACAAGGAGACATCAGAACCAATCTTTAGAGTTACAGGATCTAGTCCTCCTGTTCTCAGAGAGGAATCTCTCAAAATTTTGTTTGCAAAGGTTTATCTTGTGTTCTTAGAGTATTGGTTTTAGACTAGTTATTAAGTGCAAGTGTTTGATTTTTTGTTTACTTGAATTGATAGAGCAGAATATGAAAGGTCTAGGAAAGGTAGATAAAAAGAGGAAGTAGTAGCTTCATTGGGAAATGGATTCAAAAAGAGGTCCTGACAAAATTATCAATGGATATGGGATATCAGAGGGAAAATCTAACTTGGCCACAGGATCCTTTGGTTTTTGGAATGAGATGGACATCAATGATTTGGAAAGAGAAGTTTAATTCTCAACAACTGGAATTTGAAAACACAATTTGAACACTAAAGAGCTATTTGATAGACAGGGCTAACCATGAATTCCAAAAATCACACCCTTAAGCAAATAATGATTTCAAAACAACTTTTAAAATGAAATCTAAGATTCGGGGAACACTCTATTTCCTCAAATATTTTATTTCAAATGACTTAAAAAACATAAAAGATTCACTAATAATTGCAGTCATAGAAGAGGGAACACCTAACACATCTATGATTACAACTACAAAGACCTTTAAGACAACTATTTAAGCAAGGACAAAGGGCAAGATCGGAACAGACCTCCTTGGCTCACTATAGACAGAAATACTTCAAAGGGAGACTTCAATAACAGCCTTTAAGTGGCAGTAGACAAGCAAGGAGAACTATAAATCATGTTGAAACCAACTTATTCGAACTATCATAGAAATAAACAAGCATGAGGACTAAACAGAGAGATTAAAGACTCTAAAATACCTCAGCAGAAGAAAACATGAAACAGTGAAGGATGAACAGGTCTAAGGTGCTTCCAGGAGTCATTTCTTAGCCTAAAAATTTCAACCTACTGTAGTAAGAAATTATGGAACAGAATGAAAACAGGAGAAAACATTAAACAGTTAAGAATACTTCACCAACAGCCAAGATCATGGATCAAATGATAGAGCCTTCTCAGGAACAAGCATGCAACAACATCATCAAGGCTTCCAAGATTTCAGTTTCTTCTTCAACTTCAACAGACTATGTATTATTTCAGAGAGTTTCAGTATTACAACTAGTGATCAACCAACCAACCAACCAACCAACATGTTCTCATCTTCTACGAAAGTATTTATAGAAGAATGAGGAGGTGAGATCTGATGAAATATCTTCTAGGGAAATCAATACAGTCTTAATGGCTTCTCGTCCTTTGGGGGGCTTGATGAAGAAGCTTACATATGTATCCTCTGTATTAAATGATTTACATTAAAAATTAAGCTCGGTGGGAGATTTTGTTGACTTTAAGGCTCTTGTTTCAAGATGTAATAACTCTGCTGATAATTTTCCATTAATTTCCTTCGGCAGAATTAATCATTTGGTTGTGCTAAGGAAAATACCTGATTTGATCAATAACTTCGGCCTCTGATTGAATGCTTTGAGGCAATAGGTGGCACTGTGGTAGCTGGGAGGAATCAATTTGCCTCAGATGTGGCAGTGGAGGCTTTCTATCTAATAAAACCCTTCTGACTTTCCTTTAATTCTGTTTTAATTTGGAGGATTAGGCTTTTGATAATCAATCTTAGCCGTAATCCCCAAATTGTTTTCAACCTTCTGTTCTGTTGTGTTCTGTCTTCAAAACTGATACTCTTTCAATTCATTTAATTGTGTCTTGTTGATGTGCAGGCCGCACAGGGCTCGTATGGAATCAATGCCTCATGAAACACTGATGAAACATGGAGTTGAACCCTGTGAATGATTTCTTTTGATGAATCGAAGGCGAGAGAATTGTCATTTCAGCCTTCGGTTTTTTTTTTTACTAATATAATGGAAAACCATTGAAAACCCTGCACAATACAAAAAATATTATAAAATCCTGCGTTATATAGGTTTACTGCTTCAGAGGGTGTAAGGAGAGAGCGTGGTCGTTGGATGGCATCATCCAATGGTCGAGATCTGTTTTGGGAGGTTAAAAAAGGAAAGCGGGTGAAAAATAAGTCAGAACCGTCGATCGCGCAGAGATCGACGGTCGAGATTGATTGGGAGAAATAAAGCGAGGGAGTCACTTTATATGGAAATGGCAAAAATTTGATAAGATAAGGTTAAAAACCTTTGTTAGGAGGAAAAATGGTTTAAAATAGAGTTGGGAGTTTTGGGATGATCGTGGGCCGTCGGATGAGATCGGCCCACAAGATCAACGACTGAGGAGGCACGTGGAAAACTCACATGGAAAGAGGGAAAGCGGTTTCAAGGATGAAAACCACTGTTTTCGCATGAGAAAAAGGCGGGTAGGCAGTATTTCCCTTTGGAACGCGATACGCGTCCCCGCCCGACACGTGGCATTAGAAAACCACCCATTTCGAGTGGCCTTTAGAGAAATAAACCTCGCGTTGAAAGCTACACAATATGGAATTCAGGCCATTAGATCTGGGACCTCATATCTGATGATGAAGAACGAGCATGATTTTGGAAAGATTCTCGGGCGGAAGCAAAGGGAGGGGGAGTTTATTACTCGAGCATCTTTTGGGCACGATCACCATCCGATGAGCCGGCCTCAGATCGGACAGCGCACATCAATATCGCGCCGGGCCCATAGTCGATTTTTAATGCATGATGAGGGCGGTATCTTACAACTCAAACACGTATTAGCCGTGACGGCCAATCATTTGTGGATTAAGCTAATGGGATTGTGGTTGTCTCATAATACATTACTTGTCTTATTGATATTTATTCTATTTTCCATTATTTTGTGCTATATTGCTGCTTTCCCCATTTGGGAATATTACAGTGATATCATAGCATAATCTTGGCTCAGCCTGTGTACTTCAGCCATTTTGTCATCTAAGGAGGCTTTTCATAGAAATTAGAAGGTATGAAGAAGATATGAACGCAAAAATTCATTATCAAGAGTGTTGGGTATGTTTTATATTATTTCCACGATTATCAAGAGAGTTGGGTACGTTGCGCCGGGCAGAGAAGGTGCGGACCCACTCATAGACGAACCCACCGATGGTTTTGTGCATGAGTTTGCACATGGTTTTGGGGGACGATTGTTTTCGGCCCCTGGTATTTTGTAGATCCAGTCAAGCGAACTACGGTTATGTTCTAATCTAGGGTTAATGGATTGGGGTTTATGTATGCTTCGGCATGTATATATATGTGTGTGTTGTAACACTGAAAGGAATATAATGAAAAATCAAGCTAGTCGTCCCAATTTTGGATCCAGGGGAAAATCTCTGTGTATATCTATTTTATGTTTTATGCTCTCGCTATAATTTATTTTCTATTTTAAGATTCGTTTGTAGATAATTTCTGTACAGGGTTAAAACCTAAAAAGAGGGACGGATTTCTCAAAACTTCTTCTTCAAACTATGTAGGGCATCAAAAGAGACATCAAGGAAATGAGAATGGAAAGATATAGAGATTCTCCAAGAGGGCTTGTACATGAAGAAAGCTCCGAATATTTTCATTATGGGTCTGAGCATTCAGCTACACCATCAGATCTACAACGTGGTACCATACCTACATTCTTGGCAAGAGGAGAAGACGAAGGAGAAACACCAAAGGAGGAGACTCTTGGTGACTATCTCCGAGAATATGAATCTCAGTCCAAGAGATTCAAGGAGCATATAAACTTCCAAGGGTTTTTTCAAATAAAATAATATGGAAGACCCTGTAACTACAATAGAAGAAGAGGGTGTATGCAACACACTTTGGATATATTCTTTCTACCTACTATTGATGGGTCATCCATGAGCATAGCCAAGGCTTGGGTCAAGGAACTAGACACATATTTTCAGCTGCATCAAGTTTTAGAAGAGGAGGCCATTAGAGTAGCAGCGCTGCATCTGGAAGATAAGGCTTATGCCTGGTGGTTATTTGAATCCTTTTCATTGAATAATGCAAATACATCTACTTATGCAAAGTTCACTAGGAGGTTAGTGAAGAGATTTGATCAAGAACATTCTGAAACTTCTTTAGGTGAGCTAGCCAAACCCAAGGAATCAAAACTTTTGCATAAGTTGGAAGGATCCATGAAACCAACTCCATTTTAGAACATTGCTGAGAGGGTTAAATATCTGCAGCATGCTTTGCCAAGGGCAAAGGCCCCACTTCAGCAAGAACTTTCTTCTCAAGAAGAAGACGTGAGGATTCCTCCTTCAAGAGGAGATCAAGCCAAAGGATCTCTTAAGGATGAGGTATTCTCCAATGATGAGGAGAAGGGAGAGAGAGAGAGATGGGAAGAGCCTCCAGCTCTGTAATGGCAGGAGGAGATCCACCACTATTTGGAGATGGAGATGAAGCAATTGCTTCAGCTAGAGGAGCTCTTGCATCTTTGCAAGAAGTTCCAAAGGATCTCATACATGAAGATTAGGAGCAGCATGTGTCTATTTTTATAGGCAATGAAACAAAACAATGGAGGAAGTATGTTCCAACATTGAACACAGTTTTGGGGCCATACATCATGATAGATCACTTCTTTGTGATTGAGACTCTTGACACCAATATGACATTGGGTTGCATGGGTTGATTACATTGGAGAAAAACACCTTAAACTGTGAGATCTTGTAGGAGGTAGGAGAACATGAGAAGGATGGCCAGCATCAAGTGATTGGGAACATACACACCCATTCTTTTAAGGAGTTATATGCACAAAAGAAAGAGGATGATTTTCGCAAGTGAGGGTAGGGACAAATCAGTCCACTCACATATACAGCCTGCTCTAGGCCTTGATGTTTCATTACATGGAAGCATTCCACCAGGGAGACCCCCTGATTGGAGGATGATCAAAGAGTTCTCTGAACATGGTGCATCATTGATAGACTTGGCTAAGGAAGGAGCCTTGGGAGGAGCTAGCAAAGTGAAGAGAACCTTTGATGGGTTCAAAGGAGGGATGAGAAATTTTTTGATATGGACATTGCCATCTCCCACTCAGCTATTTGCGTTGAAATATGATGATTCAAGAATCTGTGATAGCACAAGCATGGTGTCAAAGGGCTAATCCATCTTCTTGGGGAAAAAAATTATGATTCCACACATGAGGCAGATTTCTAAATATGACAAGAGGTTATTAACACTCTTGCATGCATTGGAAAAACTATGGAATTTTTGGATGGGAAATACCTTCCAAGAGGAGGTTGACCTCCATATACTTAAATCTTGTCTTGGGCAAGATCAGCTGCAAGGGAGGCAAAAAAAGTGGGGTAACAATACTCCAACATGTGGCTTTGGCATCAAGCATGTCAAAGAGGATATTTATGATGTGACATGTGCTTCATTTCAGATTTCAACAACGCTGTCATTGTTGGGAAGCCTAGATCCATATTGGGAATCCCAACTGTTGGTGGAGTATTCCAAGGACCTCTTCACATGTAAGGTTCTTGATGGCCAAGTAATGGATGGGAGGCATAGAGTGATTTATGGAGTCATTTATTTCCATGATCAGATCTACTTGACTAGAGACTCCAAGCTCAAGAAGGAGATTCTACATGCAGCATATGAGGTAATCTCTTCAGGACATGTAGACTTCATTGAGTCTTATCACACCATCATGGATGGATTCTATTGGGAGGATCTTAGAGGAGATGTGCACCAACATATCAAGAGATATGTAGCTTGTTTGATGTATGAGGAGGAAAGCAACCACCTTGAAAGGTTGTTTCAGTCACTTTCCATTTTTATAAAGAGATGGGAAGGATCATCTATGGACCTCTTCACCAACTTGTCTACAATATATGGTAAAGATTATGTTTTGATGCTTATGGATAAACTAACAATGTATGTACATTTCTTTACCATACATTTGCAGCACATTTCTTCACAAGAGAGCAAGCCTCTCTTTGGATTTCATGGTCCTATTAAGACTACATTCAGTGATGGGATTGACCATTTTCTAGAGAACTTTGGGCAAGATTTGTTTTTCTTGGTTCATATTCAGCCAACACCTAATGTCCTCTACTATTCTCAAGCTTTTGAGAAGCTTATGACAGCAACCAAGTGGTTGGATGGCCACTCATTACATCATGTTTTGAGACAACAAGAAGAAGAACAATGTTGGTCTCACTTGAGGGACTATTGTCACCATCCAATATGTCATATGACACTTATTCCATGTTTCTTTTTGAGCCCATATGGTGATGACACTCTATTCACTATATGCAGGAAGGATTGGGCAAGAAAGCTTCTTAGAACTAAGGAGTGGGATCGTGAGATTCCAAGTATATTTTGGCTTCATGAGGACTATATTATTGTAGCCCAAGATCAGTAGCTCCAAATTTATCATAAATGGAGAGAGAGACAGCGTAAGTTGAACAATTTTATCTCTCACTTACAGCCATGCAAACCCTACACATTGCATAAGCAGGGTATTGGTGATTGTTTCTATGAGCTACCAAGGATGGCTCACTTTGTTTGGATGATAGCTTGGAGAATGGAGTTTCTCATGGGGATTGAGGCACCCAACCTTTACCATCTCTCATGCCTTAAGGAGACCAATGGACAGCATATAACTTTTTCCATATATCTCCCACTTATTCGTGATGAGAGCTATTTGGGTTATTTACCAAAGGATAATTTGTATATTTGGGAGGATACATGTCCATTGGAGGTTTTGTAGTGTCCTTATAGTTTCTTAAGGACATGCAACATTTTGGAGGGGAGGATTGTAATATTCCAAAATTTATTGGAATATTAGAGTTATGTTTTTTCACTTAGATAGATGAATAAGTGGGTAGGGAGACCCATAAATCTCTTTATTATAAATAAAACCACTTCTCATGTGAAATTGGATCATCTTTTCAACTTAATAAGGCACCCTAAGGTGTGAACAGGGGCTAAAACATGTGGACTGGGTCAACTTTGACCAAATCAACAGTGTTGTCATAAAGGAGTGGACATTTATGGAGAGACAGTGCAGTTTTAGATGGAGACACCTTGCATGGAAGTAGTGTCATAAATGAATGCGTCTTAGGGTTAGAAAGATCATTTATTATATAAGGAAGAGGATGGCATCAATATTATTGATGTTCTTAGATTATTGTTTGATTTATGGTCTGCTTAGACTTGTCGCTCTCTTCAGCTGTTTAGCTAAGATTGCAAGTGATGTTTAGCACTCGGTGTTCCTAATCGGGAATCCGACCTCCTCCATTGAGAAGCTCTTGGAGGAGTTTTTCACTACATTCCACTATCGGGCATTTGGCCAAGGCTTCAGTCTTAATGTACAGCGCAGTTTCCTGTTGAGGATTTGTGTTTTTGTTGCAGGGCAGAAGTTGTTGAGTTGATTTGGGAGATTTTCGAGCTATATATCATTGGAGGGAGTTTAATTTCTATTTGGAGGCTAGTTAAGAAGGCCTTGGAGCTTATTTGACACATTTGGCATCAAGCCATCATATTTTTATCCCCTACAGCGTGGTATCATTCTGGATCTGCGTTATTTTGGAGAGCACCCGCAACAGGGGGTTTATTGCCCTAGTTGGAGGAGTTGTGTTTCCTTTGAGGGGATTAGCCCTTCATTTAGGAAATCTATTGGAGGAGGATCAATCATTTCATATTTCAGATCAGCCACCTCCTATCAGTGATTCAGTTGCAGAGATTATCCAGCCCTAGCACCAAATCTACTATATTTTTTATAGTGAGTATTTCCGGAAACCTTTTCTGGGTTTTTTGGGGCTTGGATCTATATTCCTTGCACTATTGGAGCACTGCAGTAGCACATACATGTATTTCCATTCTCAGTTGTAGCTATCCCCTTATAGATAGCGTAGTTTTGATATTCCATCTTTTACTGTATTAGCAGCATTTTAGATCTAGGTGTATGCTTTCATGGGAGGCTTGTTTGCCCAACCTGAGTGATCTTTTCCTCAATTATTTGTACCTATTTTTGCTGTTATAATCATAATGGAATGGATCCATGGTTGTCTTGTGTCTTAATCTATTGATATTGCTGCTATTTTCCATTATTGTGTGCTATATTGTTGCTTTCCCCATTTGAGAATATTACATCTTCACGTACATCAACTCACTTTTATGTCCACTACAACATCCTCTATTGCATCAACTATTCCACCTGCCATCGTCTTTACTCCCCTTTCACCCTACCAAGTCCACAACACTACCTCCTCCTCCAATTTCATTGACCATGATGTTGAACATATATCCACTAATCTTGTTATTCCCATTGATGAATAACATCCCTTATCCTCGCGTACAACTTCTGAAGGGACACCTCATTACTCAACAACCACCTTATATGACTGCCCTGATTCACCTGTCATCCTTGATAACACAGAAGATATGGAAATAGTCTCTGCCATTGTCACTTCTGCTGGTTTTCCCACTATTGTTACTCCCCCACAATAAAATTTTCTTCCTCCTATTGCCACTTTATCTCATTTGTCTTCATCCACCACTCCACTCATTTCTACCGAACAAGTAGTTGACTTCATGAAAGATCCTGAAAAGTGTTGCCAAGTTATTTCCCTTGTTGATTAACAACATGACCTCATTACCTTTATTGCAACCCCTATTTTGCATAGAATTGTGCAAAATCAAAATGCCTCCATTCAAAGGGAACCTTCACCACAAGATTAGTTAGAGCATTGGTAGCTAGTGGCCAACCATTGCAATAAAGACTCCCTCCAGTTGATTTAGTTTCAATAGACACTCTCAATACCTGGTCTTCACCACAATTGGTTCATTTTATTCATGCCCCAGTTTCTCAGTTGGAGCATCACTTATTTCAGACAGAGACTAGGTGCACTTATCTTCAGGACACCTGTGAAGAAAAACAACATGAGTTAAATGTCACCTCCACGATACAAATGAAATTTCACTTTAAGAAAGAAGGATTATAGAATCATATTAGTGTTTTTCATTCTCAAATACAACCATTTTGTCCTACTCTTGCTCCTTATGCCACATAACAGCCTAAAGATATTTTTGTATCCTCCCCTGCCGAATTTTTTATTATTATTGAAGCAGTGTGCCAACAAATTGTTGCTCAAAGCCTTGAATTTTAGGAAACTATTTATACCCTGCAAAAATCCACATCATATCCAACAAAATTATTCAAGAACTAGATTACCGAGAAGATTCAAACTGCCACTTCTTTTTGTGCCACTCTCCCATATGTTATGCAAGATTCTCAACACATGTTCTGCCAAATCTCTCATGGCAGTAATTTTTTTGAGAAAAAAAATGCAGTGATCGAGCCCTTATGCAAGAACTTCCAAAACCTCTTTAAGCAGGAATGGTGACCTCCAACCTAGAAGTAAGGAATCATATTCTAGATTAGGCACATGTGATCGATTCTCAAATCAACGAGTTGGAAGATGTAACCCAAGTGATTAAATGGTTTCTCCGAGACCTCCACCCAGAGGCTCAGTGATATCTTATTACCTTGAACACGTTGTCCATGGTTTTTGACCAATAGATTTAAGAAACTTCTTAATCAGAGCCCAACAATATTAATGAGTAGGCAGTTACATAATTTTAAGCTAGAGTATTCACACTTCTGGACTCATGGACCTCCTATGTTTCCGCCTTCACCAATTTTAAGGAATCGACTATTCAGATTGTTCTAGAATTGGGTCCTTCACTTGAAGGTACCACAACTAATCCAATTGAAAGCTAACTTGCATGTAGTTTCAAAGAAGCAACAACAACACATTAACTCGAGGGCCAGTCAACAAGATGTGGTCGGGGCATGCTTGGTCCTTTGTTTTTGAAGGAATAATAGTTGTGAAGGAAATTTTGGAAAAAACTATTGGAAACAGAGCGTCGGAAAATTAAAGCACCAGTGAAATATTTTTGGAACTTGTGCAACAAAAAGGAAGGCCGTGTGACAAAGAACTAGGAGCCTATTTTGATGCAAACAACAAAGAACCAACATAATGGGCCTAGGTATTGTAAAACCATGGATCAATTGAGCGTGGCTATAAAAAAAAATATAGTATGCAATGAGAAACAGGTTTTAGACAGTATTGTAAGGTTCAGATCATGTTGAGAACATAGACAACGCCTGTGTATTTTGGACTATGTTACATATTTTTGGTGAACTTAATGTAATTCCTGAGATATGAGAATGCAATTTCTTGTTTCAACATTGTCTATCAAGTTTGATATCTACATGCAAGCCTGTAATTTGCCACAATTTTTAATGGAGATTTTATAATGTACCTAGGTTTTGTTGTTTTAATATTATAGGGAGGATGGGAGCTCTGATATGTGATTGTGTGTTTTGCGACCCTTTTTAAATTTTTATGCGTATGCTTATTTTATGTTAAATGCATGAGTTAAGTGGTTTTAAACAACATGTTAATAGTTGTGAAAGTCTCTTAGATAATCAAATCTAGATCCCCTACATCCTTATGTAGTTTTAGATCACCTCGAGTGAGGCGCTCTTTTGTTCCAAAGTGGTGAAAATTTTGGCGAAGTGCTTCGCACCCTCAGTCGAACCCTGGGTCAAACTCCAATTAAACATTTTTTCCAACACCTGATAATCTAATTTATATTTACATGTTATTGTAACTTGGGCTAATTGATTAAAATGCTTTATCATTGTTTCATGTAAACAATAAAATATGGTTAAAAGACAAGGAAAGTGATAATTAATTATCATTTTGGATTTTGAGGAGGTTTCTATGTTGCATTAAGATCTTCCTTCTTTATAATGTTCAGAATGTAAATCAAATTGAGCTTGTTGTGAATGAGTTAAATATTCTTTATAAATGATCTTTAGTATATCTTTGAAGAATTTATCTTTAGAGTGGAGATTTGTGCCTTGCACTTTTTGATTGCATCAAAACAATGATATTGTGGGTTAGTATATGGCATGTGTCAAATTACTTGTTAGGTCTCTGTAATTTATTAGCAAGATTGGGAGAGTCCAATCACAGAGTTAACATAATTTCAACCAAACTTTGGGATTCTAGGATCTAGCCCTCCTGAATCCGGAGAGGGATCTCTCCAATATGTGCAAAGATGGATATTGTCTTTGAAAAGCTTAAGGTAATGATATTAGGCTAGTTATGAAGGCCAAGGGTTTTGTTTTGTTTTGGATGGTTGGGCATGAAATGTTACTTGAGACAGAGGCATGAGGCCTACAAGGAGTCTTCGAGAGCCAACAAATTTTAGTAATGAAAAATTGTTCCTTGAAGGCTCAAAACAGATTTAGCCACCTTTTGGTATAACAAAATATTATAGGTGGTTAACAACTTCAAGGGGTAGTGTCTTTATATTTTATATTAAACATCTTATTCATGTTGTTGGTAAACAATGATATTTTGCAAATAATTTGGAGCCTCCAAGGGTATATTCACTTTCAAAAAGAATTCCAACAATAGATTTTTTGGAAAGATGAACAAGGATTGACAACCTTTTAGCTCTCTCAAGACATTTATTTCAATTTTTGGGTCTCATTTTATTTTACTGTGATTTTGATGAAAATGATTCAAGACTCTAAGTTCTAAGCTTGTATATTCTTGTAAATTTTGCAGTGTCCATTATCAAATTTTAGAACTTAAAACATCTTTATATTTTAAAAAAATGCACAATGCACAATTCATATTAATGGTATAAATACCTTAATCCAATATAGAATCAAAATTGAAGTATATTAATGTTCTATTAAGGTTCTCTATAAAGGAGACTTGATGCTCTATTTTTAAATGCATCATACCCCATCTAAAAGCATCAAATCCTAACTCTACATTTTCCATTCTTTTTCCTTGGAGGATTTCTTTATATCTTTTGTTTTCTTTTACGAAATCTCTATTGTTGTCACTAGAAAGGACTTAATTACATGCATTTATCATTGTAACTCTCTATGATTTCAGGGTTTTTGTATGGTGATCCTCTTTAAATGTGCATAGGCATAACATTACAACTAGGGATGCTACTATGATGTAATAAACACATAGACTCCATGGAACATTTTCCCAACCATCGTTGTGTAATATTCCCAATTTTCCATCAGATAATTGGAATATTAAAGTTCTTAATTTTCTTAATTAATTAAATAAATAAGAGGGTGGAGGGGCCCATAAACCCCATAGATGAATAAAATCCACTTTTGATGTTTGTATGTGGATATTTTAGAGCTAGATCTGCATTATGGAGTAGTGGAGAAGCTTCTTAAATGAAGGAAGAGTGGAGATCATTCCACATTAATGATAGATCATGGAGATCATGGAGGAAGTCAAATGAGATCACGGTCATGGAAAATTTTAGGGGCTAATATTCGCAGGTGGGCTAATTTTCCATGGTTTTTCCAAAAAAAAGATTCGCCAACATTATATAGAAAATATATATAACATAATTATAAATTTGAATAATTTTACAACTACATCAATAAACATTTTATAGTTTTCATATTAGGGACTAGTGAGATTCGCCAATTTTTAAACTTCAAGATAATTTTCCATCCTTAAAATTATCCCTGATCATGGTGCATTAAAAGTAAGATCATAGAGCTAATGATGAGATAGTGGAGGAATTTGCGCATCCAATGCACACATGATGGAGAGAGTGGGAATCAAATGCAAAGATGGTGGAGAACATGGAGAGACAATGTAGTCTTCATGGAGGCTAGTGGCCACATGTGCAGCCCAGTTATGATGTGGGCCAAGGTTGTGGAAGGCTCACAAAGCATATAAGGGAGATGAAGGCAACAATAGAAGGAAGGCTTTGTATTATTATTTTTGATCTCTTTAGATCTATATTTGTCATGTGACATTTATATGCACGCTTATGTTGTTTAGATAAGTCTGTAGTATTATTTAGCACACGGGTGTTTCCGAGTGGAAATCCCACCCTTACCCATGGGTGACTTCGAGTGCCTACTCTAGGAAGGTTTCTTTGAGCTACCATACATCATCAGGCATTGGCGCCACATTTAGCCACTCTCATATGAACATTCAGTCTCAGGAATTACGCATTATTGCTTGAGGGTTTGAGAGGTGGAGGTTGTTTCTAGCATTTCAACTAGGAAACTGGTGGAGGATTCATCATTTCACCCTGTTCTTCAATTTCAGCTTTTCAGGAGCAAAAGATATATATCCGGCATTCAGGCCAACATTTCATACCTCCATGCAACATCATTCCCTTCAAGGATTGCGCAGTCCAGTCCTATAGATCTTTTGGAGGAGGGAAGTTTCCAGTATTTCAGATGGAAATCCTACGAGGGCCCATTCCCTCACCTTGAGCATATTGTTTCCATCATTTTTGAGCTTTATTGTAGCATCTAGCATCAGGCTATAGAGCCTCCCTATTTGACAATGCAGTTTTCTTTAGTTTTTGTGTATTCAGCAGTTGCATCTATTAGAGGAGGAAAGAGGAGCTAGATCTTGAGCTTCTAACTTGATGATCTAGTGAAGGGATCAACCCTTCAAGCATAGATCTGATTGTACATCATATTGTAGTCATAATTCTTTAGATTATGATTCAGATCTGCATACCCAACAGTCATAGTTGCAGGGCCTAAGAGGGTGAATTTCCAAGATTGTCAAATCTGGAAATCCTTTCTGGGTTATCTTGGGTATTCGTCATAGAGCCCGGATCTGAAATCCTGGTATCATCTAAGCTCTGAAACTACCAGATCCACACTTATATATTTTTTCGGCAGTTACAGTCCCAGCATTTGTAGTAGGGACAGTGCAGTATTCCTTCCAGCAGTCCAACAGTCCCTCTTGTGGGAGCACTTCAAGGTCATTCTAGGCCACTTCTTTGGCTTGAATGTCTCATATTTTGAGCACTGTTGTACTAGTTTATCCACCTCCTAATTATAAAATGGCTCAACTATTATGTATATTTGTATGGTGTATTTAGATTATTTTTGTACATTGCTGCAATTCTTATATTGTGTTTTTGTATTACTACATTCTCCCTTTTGGGATATTACACGTTGTCACAATATAAAATATACAAAAGTGGCATGTACCACTGGTAATATTTCATGATCTATATTATTTATGATATGAGTTTCCTTATTTCGCCAACATATACACTAAAAATTATATTCCAAACAAAAAAATTGAACTCGAGCCCAATTTTGATAATGTGGGAATGAACCCACCTACATTGTTACATTAGTTCAAAACAAGCACAAGCACTGAGAATAATAGCAAAACACTTAGGGTTGACATGGATGGATTATAATTTCATTTATTGATATAGTTTTCAAGAATTTTAGGCATGCCCATGAATGACATATGTCACCATCATGACGATCAAGTATCAATGTTTCATTGAGAAAAAATTTCAATACTTAACGTTCATTTTCAATACACCGATAAAAAAAATTGTCATGCATGTGAATATGGGTGCTTATAACGATTCAAATATGTATATTGTTACCTCCTTAAGCTTCATATAGAGGTTACCATATGATATAGGTGATTCTAGGATCAAATACTATTCTATGGAATTCTTCCATAATTGGCACTTGTCAATTGGGTTTTGATCTCCATACTCAACAAATCAATGGACTTTGAGAACTTGCAATGGGATGCAAGTTTTTCTTAGATTATTCCATGCATTTTCTATTTTTGTCCATAATATCTTGTTGGTTCTTAGATTGTTCCGGTAATTAAGAGCAATCTAAAAATACAGTTACTAAATATCAAAGATCCTCCCACTTTAGGTGAATAGGGTTGGCCTCCCTTCACCTCAAGGGGTATTCCATGTCCTTAACTAAAAATAGATTCAATAAGAAAATAAATATAAGGCTAGAATAATGATAAAAGAATCTTTATTTAAAATTTGAGATTTAAGAAAGTAAAGGTAGTAGTCCTCATAATAATATAAACGTATTAAAATAAAAATGTCATTTATGACAGAAATAAGATTTTAAAATATGTATCATATGTATCATAATCATCACATAACATTATGATTAGTAAAAATTAAAATTAGAAAAAAATGACAAAAAGAAAGAATAAAATTAAAACACGTTGGTTTTTTTTGTATCTAATGAAAAGTGCAGTTTAAAAATTATATGATATCAGGTACCCGTATTGATCAGAATTCAAATTTTCAGATCTTCGAGGCATCTCCCAAGATCTAGATCACATATATAATTTTAACCTACAACAATTTAATTAAGAAATTGATTTAATTACTTCTAAATTATATATATATGAAAAAATAAATCAAATTTATGTATAAAATATTAAAGAATTTTATCAAATCAAATTATTCTCAATTAATCACTTGTGCGTAAAAAAAAAAACACAATTAAAGAGCACTTGTATGTAGTGATATTTAAATTAAAGCTTAGATAACATGTATCATTATGACTTAAACCTACAACATTTTCTTTAAATATAATTTAAACTCTTTAAATAAAAATTATTTTAAAGCATTAAATTAATTTATGAATTCAAGATTCATTGTGTAATTAAGTTAAATTGACAATATTGTATATTTAACCAATAAACATAAACCCTAAATTAAAAAGAACACGTAAAAAACAAAAACAAAAAAAATTATAATATTAAAATAAATTCTCACAATCACAATGTGCAAGGTCACTACAACAAGTACGTTTTGGCTTTAATAAGTCTCCATTGCCCAATCCTACCATCCTCAAGTCTCAAAAAACCTCTCTTCTAATAATCAATTACATTCTTTATATAGTTTTGAGAAGCAGTTCCCTTTTCGTTCTCATAGTGTCCTCAAATATTAATATTAATGCCATTAATATTTCCTCTTTCTAAATGAAAATGCATAATCCTTTATTTAATTGGTTTTGTCCAAATCTTCAAGCCAACAAGCTTTATAATGTCTTCATTTATTTATTAAACGTCTCTTCTAATAATCAATTAGATTCTTTATATAGTTGTGGGAGGTAGTTTTCCCTTTCGTTCTCATAATGTCCTCAAATATTAATATTAATTACATTAATATTTCCTCTCTGTAAATGAGAATGCATAATCCTTTATTTAATTGGTTTTGTCCAAATCTTCAAGCCAACAAGCTTTATAATGTCCTCATTTATTTATTTTCATGCATTAAAAGAAAAATAAATATTAGTTTTGATATGAAAGACATAATAATAAAATACTCGCTCTCTACAAATTTGTCCCTAGAATATTATTTCATATACCTTTCTAAAATGAATTTTCATTTATTTCATGTATCTTTATAAAATGAATTTTCATTTATTTACCTGGAGTAAAATATGATAAATTTTTCTAGACAAATAAAAACATTACGTTCCAAAATGTATTTACTTTGAGAATTTCAAAATGTTATATTGAATTTGATTTAATTTTTTCCTTTAACCATGTTGAATTCGTATTTTTATAGTAAGTATGCAATAATGCAAATGAGAAATCATATTTGAAATATGTGAAATTGATTTTTATTTAGCTTGCTAATGTGTTAGAATAATTTATTTCATATTTTTAAAACCATATATTAATACTCTTAAATGCTCCTCCTTGTTACAAATAAATTTTTGCCTTGGAAAATGTTCTTTCAAGCCATTGACAATAGAAATTCTATGTTAAAAATGAAATAAAATCTGAATTAGGTATATATTTCAAGTTGAAATTATAATTTAAGATTTAGTTGTGAATTTCATATTTATATTTTTATATACATTTTATTCACTTCTTGTTTTGAAGATGGATTGCCGTTGAGATTCAAAACGTCAACCATTGTTTTATAATATTGTGGATAATTCGGATTCTGCAATTAACAACAACCACAGGAGTTTAAAAACCATAAATTTTTAAATATCATCAAATTACGATTTAATTAAAATAATTTATATCATCCCTACACACACATATATTATTAACACCAGAAAATCATACATTGCAAAGGACATTAAAAATTCTCTAGGAAAAGGTACAAATAAAGATTTTCCAGCAGAAGACATCATGCAAATTATAAAAATTTAACTTTTCCTAAGGTTATAAGGGAAAATTTTGACCGCGCACGAGGATAAAGGCAAAAATGTGTGACCGCGTGACTTTTCCTTCGAAAGTCACGAGGTCGAAGGAAGGGAAAATTCAGCGTTTTGGGACCAATTCCCACACTTGGGGAGGATATTCCCTAACATGGTCGGTCAAGGACAGCCGACTTGAGGTCGCCTTGAAGATATGCAGCCCTCAATTGAATCATCTTGTCCTACTCTTGGGTCACTATCACTCTTGAACTAAGGGAGGGAAGATGGGTTCAAAATTTTCTATATAAACAAGCCATGGGAAGAGAAAAACATGAGACATTGTTATGCTAGATAAATTTCTATCAAAGCAACAACACATTTCATTATGGAAGAAAAAGGAAGTGAGAGCACTAGCATGTTGGCCATAATGCTTCTAAGCAATCCAACATCTTAGTGAGAACATAAGAGTCCATCATTGGAGAGTCTTCACACTTCTTTTGAGTGCGAGGAGAAGGTTGCAAAGAGACTGAGGAAAGGGACCTCCTTGCCAAGGATATTTGAGAACCATAGCTCAAATGATTCTCTTCAAGTGTTAAAAAAATCTATATGTATTCTTCTACCGCCAGCAGTCAACAAAGGGAGTCTCTCTCCATTGTTGTATTGACATGTTTTCCCCATTGAGTATTGTGTTATATTTGTCTTTTTTGTTTAAGCTTATGTTTATTCATGCATTGCTTCCATTACTAGTTATGCTTTTCTTTTCTTTTTTCACTAACATCACCAATTACCTATGTGATCCTTTGTAGGTAACAACCAATTGTTAAGGAGGTGTTATTTGGTATTCCATTGCCGCAAAAACACTTACACAGAATTGGCGACTCCACTGGGTTCTTTTCTTTGTTCCAACGGTTGTTTTGTAGGACCTCCTCTCTACATAGACCATACTACAAGGTGAGCTTTAACTCTTTGGAATTTTTGCAGGACCCCTGACACCTGTTCTGAGACTCAGACAATGAATTTCCATTCTCCGTTATCGCCTGTGCAGCTTTTTCTTTGAGAGATGCATTGCGACGCATCTATGTTGGAAAAACACGCTCGATCTCTAGAAAGAAAGAAAAATCCTTGTATTTTCATTTTTTGAGGTGATTGGAAGCCTTAAGTAAATTGCTTTTGCCTATGCATTGTGTTATTTTGTTGTTCAGTTTGCCTGATTTTTGTGCTAACCATAATTACTAGAGCAATTAGATTTTTTTATTTTTTTTAATATTTGGAAAAGCACACATAGCTTAATTTCGGAGAAGAGTAAGTGGAAAAATTCCACACATAATTTTCAAACTATTTGCTAAATTTTATGCAAATCACATAGTTTAATTAGAAAAGTAGTAAGTGGCCCATCATCCACAAATATTTCTACTAAACAAGTTATTTGTATTTTCATTAGTTTTGGGACTAGGGCCAAATGTTATTACAAAAAGCAAGTAATCTATGCTTCCCTTGCACATTTAGGCGAACCTAGGCTTGCATATGAATGCTTTCTCAAATAATTTGGCTTCCCCATCTCCATTTAGTTCCATATAGTGTAATTAGAAGTATTTTAAGCAGCCCATTATCTGCATATAATTTATATTTTATGCAAGGAAAAATCAAACACTTAGGGTAATTAGAGGGATATAGTAAAGGATAGTTGCATATCCACTGTGGAAATTTTAATACAAATTATGTATTGCCAGATTCTCCTGATCTAACATTTATATGCCATTGTTAAATATAGAATCCTTCTACTAAAATCTTTACGGAAATTTAATCGCCAATTGCAAACACATGAAGAAAGATCAATCACACATAACACAAATGTTTTTACCGGGAAAACATAAAGCTAAAAACCCCACTATCATATATTATGTATATATCATGGATCATGAAACAATCTCATACAAAACTCTACCAAGAGCTCTTAGTACAATATACAATCATCTCCCACTATCATACAAAAATTGGCTCACACATGCACCAATTTACTGCCTCTTGATAGCCTGCCTCCACTACATAATATTTGATGGTCAAGAACCTCTGAATGATTAATTATAGGCTGCCTTGACTATGCAATACTCATAGGCATCTCCAGTGTGTGTGTGGTTGCATGAGTGCACCCACTAATGTCACAACAGATATTCAAATTGTCCCTTTCACCTATCTCTCAACTGGGTCTCCACTGGATCTGACATGTATGTAGTTAACAGTAGTAAATATTCAGTTGCATGTGAGATCACTCCATGTGAATTAATTTAATATTTAATTCACTGATCTCTCACTAGTGTATCTTCAGTTACAACTAGCACAAATGAGTTAAACTACTTTACAACTAACATAACTACACATCCGACTCTATTACAACTTCGTATCACTCAGTTACAATGAAGTCCACTTGCATGTCCAACCAACCAACCTTAGAACTCGAAATTCCTTCATTCAACTGGTTTGCCACATCAGTTAACTGAAATCAAGTGCTTCAAGAGAATAGATTATTATTTATTGTCTAATTATTATTAAGAGATAATAATAATCGAGATGCATTCTATTTTTAGACATGCGATCTACGAACCGACTTTGCACATGCATTCCAAAAATAGACGCCCTATTATAAATATAATTTTCTCAACCATCTATAAATAGAATCCCGCTATAAACAGAATTTTCTCGCCATTATAAAAATAGACATACACATAGAAATAGCCTGTGTGGGCCCCACCTAGTGTAGGTGCTTAATTTGTACTAGGATCAAGGATGTTGCTTTTGGATGCCAATTTCACTGTTTATTGTTGCAACATTCAACACTCCCTCTCAACAAGAAAGGAATGCCTTTGCATGTGACATGCAACTCCATGCATTCGCCCTGCAACCTTTGCATGCACCATGCAACTCCATGCATGCGCCCTGCAACTCTTGTATGCAACACTTCTCTAGTGTTTCTCGCACATGCAACACTTCCGAAACTGAATAGCCTCCAAACAAATGAATTAGTATAATTCATATGTCATCAAAGTCTTCTGAATTTTGTTGGTACCAACTGCACATGTCTTCAGGAACCATTGCATTGCTGACCTCTGCATCCATGCACTCTGCACTTGCTGTCAATTCTGATCTGCGCTCTAGCATTTGACACTGTCACTTTGATCTGACTGCATCAATCCAACTGATCTTGTCGTTGTTTTACTGTGGGCTCCTTGTAGCTAGGTTCAATTCATGAGATTCACACCATCTCCATGAATCTTGCCCAGAAATTTCTTCTTAGGATTACTCATGCATGTCGCCCCACCTCTCACCTAGTGGTATAGCTGCTTGCACTCCCTCTGCCCATCTGGCATGAAATTTCTTTGCATGAGTTTTTGCTCCCACTCCATGATCCTCATCCTGTGGATGCTCCACATCCCGAGGTTCACTCTTACCTGCATGCAAATCCTGCTCCCTCTCAAGCGTCAATTTCATGGCTTTCTCACACTTCCCAACAGTAGGAAGCTCAGTAGAAATCCCATCTACATCAAGTCTATAGATATTCTTAACTCGAATCCCAACCTTCTTGGCTTTCCTTTTTTCTTTGTGTCGTAGGAAAACTTTTCCTTCACTAAATACAACATCATAGCCTCTATCCTCTAACATTGCGACTAAGACTAAATTTTTCTTCAGACCTGGAACATGCATAACATATTTTAAATGAAAGATTTTACTTGATGGCCTCTGAAAGGAAATGGCACCAATTCCAGTCAAATTGTATCGTCCATCATCTCCCAACTCAATATCCATCTGGAGATATTTCTCCTCCAAGTCACTGAAAAGTTTCTTATCTCCCGTCATGTGAAAGGAAGCACCACTATCCAAGTACCACACCGATCCAAATGCATTAGAAACCATGCATGTGATCATTGAGAATTCAAGCTAAAATTGTGAGGCAAGAGCCTCACCAGGGTCAGCTCCAGCAACCATCTTGTTCTTCTTCTTATGTGGACAATTTGTGGCAATATGTATATACTCGTGACAGTGAAAACACTTCACTTTGGACATGTTGTGCTCCTTGCCATATTCACCGGCCTCAAATTTAGAATGGAATTTCTTCCCTTTCCCCTTCTTCACCTTGGAATCCAAAGCACAATCCTCTTCATCATCATTCTTTGATGAAGAGCCATCTCTAATGTTCCTCCTGAACTCCTCCTGCACTAGATCCGACCACAGTTGTTCCCAATCAAGCATTTTTTCTCGTCCATTGACACAGTCTTCATAACTATGTCAACTCTTAAGAAGTCCCAAGAGAGCCAAGCTCACCAAATCATCATCAGCAACACTTACTCCTACACTCCCAAGCTCATCCCTACATTGGAAAACTTTGTTAAGTATACCAGAATAGTGTCATTCTTTTCCATCCTGATCTTTCTGAGTTTATCCTTCAGTGTCAATTTCCTATGGTCGTTGTTGCTTTGGAAAAGATCTGTCAAATCCTTCCACATAGCATATGGAGTGGCTTTCCCATGAAGTCTTGAGACAATATGGTCTCACACACCTTCCAACAGAATCCTTCTCGTCTTCGCTACTTTTTTTTTTTCCAGGCGTTAAGTAATGCAACATCCCTCGAGGTGAGCTTAGGAAAATCATTGTCGATGAATTCCTTCAAGCCATTATCTTCAAGCACTGCCTCCATCCTATCCTTCCATGTAATGTATTTCGAGCTGCCCTCGAGTGCATACTCTAACCGCAAACCATTGAAAGCCATTTTTATGTTTACTCAACTGTCGCACCAAGAAATTCTTGCAGCAAATTCAAATTTTTTCCACCAACAAACTCGGCTACTACTTCAATATTGCAATCTTCTTTGCTCTGATACCATGTGGAAATTTTAATACAAATTATGTATTTCTGGATTCTCCTGATCTAAAAATTATATGCCATTGTTAAATACAAAATCCTTTTATTAAAATCTTTGTGCAAATTTAATCACCAATTGAAAACACATGAAGAAAGATCAATCACACATAACACAATTTTTTTTACTGGGAAAGCATAAAGCTAGAAACCCCACTATCATATATTATGTATATATCATGGATCATGAAACAATCTCATACAAAAATCTACCAAGAGCTCTCAGTACAATATACAATCGTCTCACACTATCATACAAAAATTGGCTCACACATGCACCAATTTACTGCCTCCTGACACCCTGCCTCCACTGCGCAATCCCTGATGGTCAAGAACCTCTAAATGATTAATTCTAGCCTGCCTTGACTGCGAAATACTCATAGGCATCTCCAATGTGTGTGTGGTTACATGAGTGCACCCACTAATGTCACAACAGATAGTCAAATTTTCCCTTTCACCTATCTCTCAACTAGGTCTCCACTAGATCTGACATGCATGTAGTTAACAATAGTAAATCTTCAGTTGCATGTGAGATCACTCCATGTGAATTAATTTAATATTTAATTCACTGATCTCTAACTATTGTATCTTTAGTTACAACTAGCACAACTGAGTTAAACTACTTTACAACTCACATAACTACACATCCAACTCTGTTACAACTTTGTATCACTCAGTTACAATGAAGTCCACTTGCATGTCCCACCAACCAACCTTATAACTCGAAATTCCTTCAGTCAACTAGTTTGCCACATCAGTTAACAAAAATCAAGTGCTTCAAGAGAATAGATTATTATTTATTTTCTAATTATTATTAAGAGATAATAATAATCGAGATGCATTCTATTTTTAGATATGCAATCTACGAACCAACTTCGCACATGCATTCCAAAAATAGATGCCCATCCATAAATAGAATTTTCTCAACCATCTATAAATAGACTCCCGCTATAAATAGAATTTTCTCACCATTCTAAAAATAGACATACACCTAAAAATAGCCTGTGTGGGCCCCACCTAGTGTAGGTACTTAATTTGTACTAGGATCAAGGATGTTGCTTCCGGATGCCAATTTCATTGTTTCTTGTTGCAACATTCAACATCCACATATTATCACAATTTATATTATTACTTCACCACACACTAAGAATTTGTAATATTTGCATAAGAAGGCATATGACACTTGGATATTTTTTGCACTTAGCTTACCCTTGCTTACCAATTCACACCCTAAGAAAATTCAAGACAATTAAAACAAACCATAACTTGAACCAACTAATTCTCCCAATAGGGGTTACAAAATAAGTAATAGCTCAGGTTAAGATCATTGGGGATAGGCATCCCATAAGATTCCATGGTCATTTTACATCTATGAAACATAAAACTTTACTTCTAGGGTGCTTAAAATTGTTCAATCATACCATGTAAAAGAATACCTGAGCATAATAGAGACCCGATTCAGAGGGGGTTCAACTTAGGTATAGTGCATGCGGTACTCTTTGGGGCTACCCGACCCATCTAGTGCTCAGTAATGGTGACTGACTACCAAGAAGCTAAAGACTCTAATGGCCACATGGGAAGAATTTACTTTAGTGGCCAAATATAGGGAATCCTTTCGCTATAGGTGACGGTGCAGGCAACACTCGATCCGCCTTTCGATTACCTTGGCTGATTCTTTGGATAATGGCAGGCATTACCAATTATTTCAGGATGTTACCCCTGGACCCATCAAAAGATATATCTGCAAGGCCCAGTTACTTTGAGAGTGGCAAGGATGATCAAGTCTACATAGGAATTTTGTCATATGCAAATGAAAAAAAACCATTTTTCACTTGATTAATCAGATAGCTTAATATAAAGGAAAATTACCTTTCCATTTTCACTTTGTTTTATGTATGTGATTATAACGCATTGATTGCAATCTTCTTCCCTCAAAAACTACGAATTAATACACACTAATCACCACCATAGGGGGCCCCATGGCACCTCGTCGATCTAGGTGTTTCTTAAACATCTCCCCATTACCGGTAGGTGTGCCTGGCCTCCCGCCTTTTAGGCGTAGAGGACATCATGAAGAAATGCAATAAAATAAAAGAATAAACATAAACACAGAGACACAACAGGAATATCATTTCATTTCATTAATATCAAATACTGAAAAATCCTTATAGACAGAATGGAAAATAAACTAGCTCGGGCAATGGTAGCTTATCTCTTAGAAGAGATGTGGCGGCACATGCCTCTGAACTGTGTTAAAATTAGGCTTGAAGCACTATTTATTATTGAGAAATAATGGGAAACACTAAATATCCTAAAACCTAACCCTAGGAGATGAAGCGCCAAAACTATGGGCCCCGTTTGGGTAAATTAGTACATAAACTTCCCAGGATGTAACTTTGGCATACAATCTTCGTTTGATGCACAAAATACCTCGTTAGAAATATCTGTGCGAGGGTTACAACTTTCTAGTGACCAACATCAATTGAGGACCCCTGTTGGTTCCTAGTTTCGCAAAAAAAACATCGTTTAGGGCCTCAAAACGACTCTGGAAGTTCAGGACCCGAAAAACTGCAAAAAATAGTAAATTTTGCTAGAATTAAGGAAACTAAAAAGCTAAAAGAAACAATGGTGGGGGTCCAAATGGAATAGGCGAGTGACCACCAAGTGCAATGTCGGACCTAGGTGTAGACCAAGGAATGGTGGAATATTGAGCTCAAAGGCATTTTCCCCTACTGCCTTGGTGATGGTGTATGGTCTATATCAGAGCGGGCGAAGCTTGTGATGGGAGCCAGTGAGGTGATCCTTTTGAAAATGTAGCCAAAAATTTTCGCCCACCTGGAAGTTGTGTGGCACCTGATGATAGTCATGTCATTTCTTGTACTTAGCATTGGCTCTATCCAATATTTCATGGAATTGTTGGCAGATGTGATGAATGTGCTCAATTAAGTTGTTCACCTTGTCAGATTCAGACTAGACATTAACCAAATCTTCATGAGTAGCTGCAAATGGTATCACCGCATCAATGGGACATAGTGGCTGGAATTCAGGCTTACCTGAAAGGGGCTATGGCCAGTTGAGCTATGGAGAGCCCGGTTATAGCTATGCTGGACATAGGGGAGGATTTCACCCTATGTGTGTGTATTCTTCGAGTTGTACATGCGTAGAATGTGTACGCTCATCCTGTTGACGACCTATGTTTGGCCATCAGTTTGGGGTGGAACACGGAGATGTCCCCTATAATCTTACCCTCCGGGGAAGCGAGTGAGGTATGTGTTTCCAAATTACGGATCACTTTTATAGAGATGTGGCTAACCCGAATTATCATTCCCACAAGAGTTCGAGCATGGTGGTTAGCGCCACGATCAATGGTCACGTGAGGCAATGCGAAACATTATTAGTGTTTCCGTTCTTGTACTTTATGTTCAAATGGAATTATTGTAGTTATGTGGACAATTTCTAATGGTAATCGTTCTACGAGATGACTATCCTTATGTACGTATAAACTTCAAAATTCGAGTGATATGTGTGGATGATCGTTTCCTTCCCCCGAAATGTAATTCTTCCATTTTTGGAAGGCCTACACAATGGACTAAATTTATTTTTCATAGGTGGGACACTTTCGAATTATGTCTAAAAGTGTCTCACTGTGATATGCCACTAGATGCCTCTACTGAATAAGTATTGCCACAATAGCATAGTCAAAGACATATGTCTCGATCTCAAATGGTTGATGCAAGTCTGGTAATGTGACCACTAGTACATAGTAGAGGCAATGCTTCAATTCTGCAAACTCCTTATGTTGAGATTCGGACCAAAATATTTTTTCTTTCCCTCCTCCCTTGGTGACTTGACTAAAAGGTCAAGTGATATGAGAGAACCCTAACATGAACCTATGGTAGAAATTGGCAATACCCACAAGGTTGTGGAGCTCTGTTAGAGTGGTTTGGGATAGACAATCCCAAATGACCTGGATCTTGGTTGGGTCAACATGCACCCTCTATTCATCAATAATTTATCTTAGATATTGAACCTAGGTCATGCCAAAAGCACATTTCTCCACACTAGCACACAACTTGTGTTCTCGCAGTGTCTGGAGGACCTATCGAATGTGGTGAAGGTGTTTTTCCCAACTCTAGCAGAAGATCTGGATTTCATCCAAATATACCACCATGAATGATTTGGTGAATGGTGGAAAGATGTCTTTCATCATCATCATGAAGTTTGTGGGAGCATTTTTCAACCCGAAAGGCATGACCAACCATTCAAAAAGTCCCTTCTTGGCTTTGAAGGTAGTCTTCCACAAATCAGAGGGTTCAATTGGTACCTGGTGATACTTGGACTTCAATTCGATCTTGCTAAAATATTCTTCCCCCTTAATTTGTTCCAGAATTTCATCAATCCACGGGATCAGATACCTATTCCGGACAGTGATATTGTTCAATGCCTGATAGGCAATACAGAGTCTCCAAGTCCCATCCTTATTCTGCACCAACACGATCGGGCTCCCACGGGGTGATGAACTTCGTCAGATGTGACCTTTCGACAATAGCTCCTAAATATGCCTCTTTATTTCATCTTTCTCCAAAATAGAGCATTGATAGATCAGTTCATTGGGTAGCGGCGTGCCTAGGGTCATATCGATGGAGTGCTTGACCTGAAAATGCATAGGTACCCCTGCGGGTGAGGTGAATATTTCTCCATACTCCTCCACGACCTTTTCCATCTATTTTTGTCGTGCGGAGGAGCCCTACCGGAGTTCATGGCCAAAATATCCTTCTTTCCATGAGGGCATATCATCAGGAAAACAAATTTCCCAGTTTTGGAAATGAGCTTACTTCATTTTTTTTGTAAGTGATCAAAGAGATGGTGATAGGAGGTGCTACCTCTGGTATCCTTTAAAACTTATTGCCCAAAGTAACAATAATAGCACAAGGCTTAGACTCATACACAACATGTCGCTTCCACAAGTATGGTTGGCTGAATAATACATCACAAACATCAAGAGGAGAAATGTCACATAACACCTCATTCGTGAAGGGCTTGAAATTGTAGGGAAGGCGACAGTAGTAGATAACATGGAGATCCCTTCCTTAGTGAAGCCACCTGATAGTATACAGTTATGGGTGTGTTATGGTCGGAAGGCCCAGCCACTTCACCACCTCTACTGAGATGAGGTTCTTTTGGCTCCCGATGTCGACAATGAAATGCAATGGGGAACCCTTCACCAACATCTGGGAATGGAAGAGGCACTCCCCCTCCTTTGGATATTCAGGTTCCTCCTTTTGGATCTTGATGGTGACAACAGTGGTGTTCGGATGTGCATCAATAATTTTCTTCCCTTTTTCATTCCCCTTGTCAGGTTCTGACTTAGAGTCGGAACATGAATTTTATTCGGAAGCGTTCAGCTCGACCACTAGTGATTGCTTGGCCCGACACTAACTTGTGTTGTGAGTGGAGCTCTTATGGAACTCACACAACTTTCTTGTGTCCTTCTTTGTCTTTGTGGTTTTTTTCTTCGCTTTTGGCTTTGGCAGGTTGTCCTGGGCTACCCCACCTTGGCTTTGCCCTTTGTTCTTCGGTTTGGGAGCGCCTTTCCCTTGCTTCTAATTCGCAGATCCAAAGTCTCACTTCTTCTGTTTGAATTTCTTCTCAGTCTTGGAAGCATAACGGTATGTTGCACCAAGTGAGGAGATGTCAAGGAAATCCATTTCTTCCTGAATGTATCTCTTTAGACAATTGTGGTACTTCAACACCAATTTTTTCTCTAAATCTTTGATACCCAACTCTGTGAGTAGGGTATGGAAAGGATTCATTAGCTCATGCACATATTGATTCCTTTTCTACCGAAGCGTAGTCCATTGTATGTACTTTTCCTCATATCTCCCCAGGGGATAATATTTTTCCTTGATGGCACCTTGGAAATAATTCCAAGTGGGTGTGTCAGAGAACAGGGAGGGATCCCTCTCGTCATTTTTCTCATAGTAGGTTTCCCACCAGTCCTTTGCATGGGGAGCGGCTTTGAGGAATGCAAAAGTAATCTTTTCCTGATCTGAAAAGTCATGAACCGAGAAATATCCTTCAAATAGATTCAACCATATATATGATATTTTCATCTATTTTTCCCTCGAATATGGGAATGTCAAAGTTCAATTGTACCTTAAAAGGAGTGGCAACTCCATAGTGGATTCTGGATGAATATGCATCGTCGGTGGGTAGTCGTTGAAGGATCTAGGAAAAGTCATCCATCATCACGTTCCTTTTTTTCTTGAGGGCCTCCTCAAGTAATATTTTGATAGGATATCCTTCTCCATATTCTTTCTTTTCTTCTGCCATGGGAGGCCACCAAGGTTTATGAGGCTGATCTTGTAAAGGTTCAGCCAGATTGAGCCCTAACTCCTTATACCCCGACTGCATTGGGGACATGCAAAGAAAAATCGAGAAAGAGCAGACTGCTCTGATACCATTAATCCAGACTTATGCAGGAGTGCAATAAAATATCGAAATAAACATAAACACAGAGATGCAGTAGGAATAACACTTCATTTCATTCATATCAAATATTGAAAAAATATTACAGACATAATGGAAAATAAAATAGATCGAGCAATGGTAGCTTATCTCTGAGAAGAGATGTGGTGGATACATGCCTTTGAACTGTGTTACAATGAGGCTCAAAGCCCTATTTATTATTGAGAAATTATGGGAAACCCTAAACACCCAAAAACCTAACCCTAGGAGATGAAGCGCCAAAACTATGGGCCCCATTTGGGTAAATTGGTACATCAACTTCCTAGGGATGTAAATTTTGCATACAATATTTACTTGATGCTCATAATGCCTCATTAGAAACATATATCTGAGGACTACAACTTTTGAGTTACCAACATCAATAAAAGACTCATGTTGGTCTCGGGTTTCCCAAAAAACGTCGTTTAGGGCCTTAAAACGGCTCTGGAAGTTCAGGACCCGGAAAAATGCCAAAAATAGTAAACTGTGCTACAATTAAGGAAACTGAAATGTTGAAAGAAGAAATGGTGGGGGTTCAAGTGGAATAGGTAGGTGGCCTCCAATATCCACCTATATCAGGGACCCCTCCCTGACAAAATACACTTGTTGCGACTCTACAAGGGTCAACAATCGCTACCCCTTTAGGTAGCCCACATATCACTTCTTCGGATAGTCCTAGGAGCACCCACCAAGGTAGTATTCCTCCAACCTACCCAGAAAGGACCCCTTTGCATACAAATTTCCAAAATCATTTCATGATGGTAGATAACTTGAAAATACCTTTCTTAGCATATTTAAATCTACCAGATTTAAGTAAGCTAACAAACAAACCAATTATGTTTAGCCTTAATTGGCCAACCATGCCCACCAAGCACCCTTCAGACATTCCAATATTTGATGGAATAAAGGTGAAGACTGACAAAACCATGTAATGACTTTTCACCTGTGGTTTCTTTCAAATAGTATTATAGATGATACTATTCAGCTACGACTATTTCAATGCACCCTTATAGGGCCTGCAATGAAATTGTATGTTGACCAGCCTTCTACGTCACATGGAATATTTAGTTCACTAGCTACAACATTTCTTACATTATTCCACCTCCCAATTTAGCACAAATCAGGACTGGAACTTCTCGCCCACTTCAAACAGACATTCGCCATATGCATATCGGACCATATCCATGAATAGCGAAAACGATGTAGCTTGTGTAAATCCCATTTTGAAGATAGAATCCTCCCATACTTGTTTTTGATATCTCTCACATCGAAAATTTTAAAATATGTGGAAAATTAAACCCTGTGCAATGAGGAATAGGCCATTATAAAATCCCAATATCAAGAGCTCATATACACCCAATCTGAATATATCTATCATGTTCTTCCAAACACCCCATGCCTGCAAACATATAAAAAGATACTAGGCACACCCAATACTAATGATGGATTGATTGGGTCCTTACCCCAAACTCAACCCAACAACACCTACCACTCCTAGGTATTCATTTTCTAGCCAACCATGCAATACTACGCAAAATATACCGCATACAAGATATTATCCCAATCAGCCTGCACCATTGCAAAATGCAGCTAGGAGGGTTAACCAATATCATACCCCACGAGGAAGACCATACGCTCCCCCTCGAGGGAACCATACTCATCTAGGAATACCGATTTAAGAGCGTCATCCCAAAATGTGTACGCCAATCAAGGACAAGGAAACCAATAATCTCCTTTCCCTGCACAACTACAAAATATACCACCAGCGCAAAATAACGCAGGCGTTAATTTAATGCAACCCTCTGAAGCTCAAAATAAATCGTCATTTGACCATAAGAATCCCAAAATGTTTCTAATAAAAAACAAAATATCAAAGAAAATGGAAATCCTAGACAGGGGGGAAACAATTAGCAATGCCCCACGCAAACCGAAATCAAAACCAAGAACAAATCAATAAGAACTCTCAAAGGAAAAACAAGACTACTAGTCTAAGGAAAAATCATTTTTGTACCATATGCGGGGAATATGGTCATTACACCAACCATTGTCCTCATCTCCCCGACTTAAAAATAATTCAAGGAAATAAGGGACAAGCGGGGCAGAGCTAGCAACCTGCAGTAATGCAATTACATTTCCCCCATTAAGGAGTGGTTAATACTCAACAACATCAACCACCCCACAAAAAAAATCTTGGAGGGAACACTCATAACAAATCTAATCGCGATATTTACATCGCAGGAGAAGACATTCCCCTAAAAATGTGAAATATAAGTTCTAAAGCTCCCCCATAGACCAACCCATCTTCCTCAAGCTCGAACATGCCTATAGCACCATTGACCATTCCTTGAGTACCTATAGAACTTATTTCAAAAATGGTAAAAGGTCCCATGAGGTGCATAAAAAATAATTCAAAGTTACTCATAGCTACCATATAGTCGATGCCTTGGCTCATTCCCCCTCTACTATGTCAACATTAGAAGTCCTGCAATCTTTCTCATTCCAACGAAAATCCCTACATTCTACATTAGGCGCGATAAACCCTTTTGATTCTCTCTTAATGGTTTTTTACCTAGATAAATCGAGCCCACGACTCCCTTCTCTAGTCACCTTTCAAATCTTGTTTTCAATCCAGAACATCACACTCATCATTGCAACATGGACGAAGGAGCATCCACATGTATCATGTCAAAAAAAAATTGTCGAAAGTTAGAATCTCTGGAACTAAAACCATTTGATGTCATGCTTAGAGAATATGATAGGCATCCCTTTGCCCTTGTAGGTCCATTTCAAGACGTACCAGTAAATCTCATCAGCAATATTGTTCTCATTGACATTGAAGTCTTAGATGCACAACTAGATTATAACATCCTTCTTGGACAGAGTTATATGTATGCCATGACTGTGGTAGCATCATTTGTATTCAGATTGATGATGTTTACCCATAGAGTGAAAGTCGTTATTATTGACCAACTCAAATATAACTATAAGAAACTAGTAATCACTCTTGACAATGAGCTACCATATTTAGAGTCTTCTGTAGAGTTAGTTACTAGTAATAACTCTCGATCGATTCAAACCATCCATGCTCCTCGAAACATACCCTAGAGAACCTCTTGTATTGCCAGGAGAAGCTCTGACAGCTACAGGAGTTGTGGTGTGCATGATGAGTTCATCAAACACCCAACCGAGTCACGAACCAGAGCCCGAAATCTCGAGTGTTATCATCGTCGACTTGTCATTTCTCCCATATTCCATCACCCAAACCCCCTTTTTTATATCCCCCACCTGCTTTCGTCTCACACCAAGTCTTGGAAATCCTTACATTGCCAAACATGGCTCTCGTGATACCAGTATGTTATTTCGCCCCACTAGCCATGTCAAGAAACTCAGGTATCACCTCTATAGTGGTCATTTCTTTCGCCTCCAACAAGGCCATCATGACTCAGGAACTACCCATAGCGACACCAGTCGGTGCCACTAAAAAGGAGAAGAAAAAAGGGAAGAAGGTGGAACTCTCCTAAAATTCATAAGGCATCTCCACCTTTTGCATTATGTAATGTAGTCGACCATCCTACCAACACTTACCCAAATTATTGTAATAATTTGAATAATAGATGGAATTCCATAGAGATTATCTACGATTAAAAACTCCTACTTTTTCATGCATAATACATAACCTCTTCTACAATTGATCATCAATTTGTGGAAATAGAAGCAGTCGCATGCGCACATTAAAACACAATCAAGCACACATATAACACGGTATGTAATGGGGAAAGCATACAGCTGAAAACCCCCAACTATCTGTATATTATAATGATAGAGAACATGTAACAATACATAGCACAAAGCTCTCACAGCTCTCAGCACTATCTCACATGCTACACACAAACTAGCACGGAAGATGAACAAGTCACGAGTTCAAATCTCCTCCACAAGTCTGCCTGCCTCTACTGCGCAATCCAAGATGAATAATGATGAGATCCAAGTTCAAATCCCCTTGGCTTATGCTTGCGCAATCCTCATTGTGATCTCAATCAATGTGTGTGCAAATCTCATGCAATAGTATAGTCACAAGCGATAGTAGACTCACCCTTTCACCCTCTCTTTCTTGGTCTCCATGGAAGCCCTTGTACCTTTAACGGATTAAATGATGTGTTCTTGAGTTGAATAGTGAGTTAATAATTAGTGAATTAAATAATATTTAATTCACTCAACTCATCACTAGTGTATTAGCTAGTTAAACTAAACACAACTAGTTCAACTAAGTTAAACCGAACACAACTCCACCAATTGTCTCATCAACTCCACCAAACTCTGCCACATGAGTTCTAACTGAAGTCAACCATGCAATAGCTCAAATAAACCCTAGGAATAGCGTAATTCCTTCTTCCA
>CM076571.1:525870626-526260986 GCA_034641835.2 Pinus albicaulis | reverse complement strand
TGTTGGAAAATCTTGAGAGGGGGGTGAATCGGTATTTAGAGTTGACTGCTAATTTTTACTTTTTCTTTCTCTTAAAACAATATGTTACATTACTGCATCCAACTTGTATGCCTAGAGGTCTTATTATGTATTTACTTAGATCATTGCATCATTTATTCATTAGATAAGCAATAAGTATGAACAGAAATAACTAAACAAACCATCAAACATAAGCAACACATATGAACACTAGGATTTAAGGTGGAAACCCAATTCGGGAAAACCACCATTTAATTGTTATCTTGATCTTCAAATTTATTATAAATAAAACTTCTTACAATTTATCTTGTGAGACACTTATACAGCGCTTAACGAGGCACCCACTGTGAGAAAGGCTCTGACCTTCTCTCGTTTACCGACCTCTCTAGAGGAGCTCTGACCCCTTGTTCTCGTTTGACTACCACTTAAGATACAGTTTGCAAATTAAATTTCCTGCAGCTCCCTGGTTTCCACCCCAGCTTTCCTCACCTGCAGGCCTGCAGTTTATTCATTCAGTACACGCACACCAGTTCTTCATGATTTTGTTCGTCGTTCAAACCAGAGATTCATCATCGTCAGATCATTATATCCATGGGTGCATCGTAGTTTCAGATTTACTAGTTAAGAACAGAGTTCGCCCATACAGATATTCCTTAGAGAATTTTTTTTTTTTTCATTCACAACCCTTACCATGCACACCCCGTACTCTAATTCTCTTCTCCTTATATATTTTTTGCCTTTAGTAAAACCATGAGTCAAAACCATCCAACTACCAATGGTATTCATATTAAAATTTGAACCAATCCAAATCTTCATTCTTCCATGCATGAAATGTCCCAAAGGTATTCTTTTTCTCTGCCAAATAATACTATAGCCAAGGTTAAGTAATATTAACAAGCCACTGATGGTTTTACTTTATTGGAATTTTATTTATCAAATTCGTGGAATTTGATAAATAAATATTATTCACACCCTTTGATAATTAAATATTAATAATCCGCGCTTTTATCAAATGGCCTTTTTTAAAATATACCTTTGGATCCGGCCCCACATGCATAATCGATGGCTTAATCAATATTATTTTAAAACTGGGGCCCATTGCTAACAATCAACCCGATCGAAGGGCTCACGTGCCATCGCGCCACATCATCCAATCCGACGGATATCGCTTGGGCAACTTGCACGGGAAATAACGCGCGATGGCGCGCCGTACTTGTGTTATTATTCGTGCACTTTCAACAAATGATGACCATCTAATGACCCCTTCCCAGATCAACGACGCTCAATGATATCGCTGGGCATCCTGGGTCGAACTATAACACGTGATGGCACGCTGTGGTAAGCAATTTTGTGAAGTCGTACAGGGACGCGTGTCGAGCACTCTATGGAATCGCTCCTCAACCAAGAAATACCGCTTGCTCCACATAGGCGGTGCGATGAAAACCATAAACCGCCTTCACTATTCACTCGGTCACGGTTCCGCTCTAGCACGCATGGTTCTGTCGCCTTTTCAATGTATTAATATAATTAAGTTGTGCTTTAATGTTTTGCCTTTTATTATAGTTCCATTTCTGCCTTCCGACCTCGAAACCACACAATGTCACTTTGTCTTCAATTCTGCTATGATATATATAATATATCAACCTTCCATTGCGTGTTCGGAGTTCTATCCTGTCACTGTTCCGCTTCTAACTGTACATTCAAGTTCTTGATTCCGCAAGCTGATTACTGTACTATGGTCCATCACAATTATAATCTTTGCTACATTCATCATATCTCTGCAACCAGTAATTCCTTCAATGTATTTCTTACTTATCACATATTACCATTCACTGATTCTTTTCTATTCGATGGCCTTTTTCTCCCACTCTGTCTCTGGACAATTCTGCTTCAATTATGCATTCTACTTCTATTCACTGTCTCTGCGTTGTCTGCTACCTTAGTTCCTTATCTGCCTTGCTTCCTCTCTACTTCTTTGCTCTTTCTGCTGGTCTCTTTGCTGCCTCTGCTATCTCTCTGTTATTGTCTCTGCTTCTTGTCTAATGTTGCTCCTTGCTTCTCGCTTTGCCTTGTTGTGTTGAAGTGCAAGAAACAATGAAGGAGGCATCCTGAAACATCTTTCTAGATCCTAGTTGGAAAGTGATCAGCTAAACTAGGTGGAGGCCACACAGGTGATTTTTGTTGCAAAGTCTATTTTTAGACTATGTCTATTTTTAGACATATGGATCATGGTCTATGAGTTGCAGGATGCTATTTATGGATGATTGGTCAAGTTGGTAAAAATAGATGGACCTCTATTTTTAGACATACTGGGCGGAGTCTATTTTTAGACTGCCAATCTAAAAATAGATCAGTCGAATATTATTAGCTCTTAATAATATTTGGACTATAAACATTATCTTATCCTCTTGGAGCACTTCAGTTTGATGCTTGGATGTGGCACATGCAGCTGACAGAAGGAAATACGCTTTTCTTAGGGGTTAGTTGAGCTATTGCATGGTTGACTTCAGTTAGAACTCATGTGGTAGAGTTTGGTGGAGTTGATGAGACAGTTGGTGGAGTTGTGTTCGGTTTAACTTAGTTGAACTAGTTGTATTTAGTCTAACTGATAAATACACTAGTGATGAGTGGTGTGAATTAATTATTAATTAATTCACTAATTATTAACTCATAAATCAACTAAAAAATACATCAGTTAACTGCAGTGCATGGACAGTTCAGTGGAGACCAGTGTTAGAGGTGGGTGAAAGGGTGAGTCTACTATCAGTTGTGACTATAGCTGTGCATGAGATTTTCACACACATTGATTGAGATTTACAATGAGGATTGCGCAGTACAAGCCAAGGGGATTCAAACTTGGATCTATTCATTCTTCATCTTGGATTGCGCAGTAGAGGCAAGCAGACAGGTGGAGCAGATTGGAGCATGTGATATGAATGATCTGAGCTTGTTTTGTGTGTAGCATGTGAGATAGTGCTGAGAGCTTGTGAGGAGTTTGTGCTATGTATTGTTACATGTTCTCTATCATTATAATATACAGATAGTTGGGGGTTTTCAGCTGTAAGCTTTCCCCATTACATACTGTGTTGATATGTGTGCTTGATTATGTTTTAATGTGCACATGCGACTGCTTCTATTTCCGCAAATTGATGATCAATTGTAGAAGAGGTTATGTATTATGCATGAAGCTCAAATAGTGTGTAATCAAGATAATCTCGGTGAATAATTCATCTATTATTCAAATTTCTACATGGTATCAAAGCAAAATTGATCATCGGATCTATTACAGTGATTACAATTTTTTCGGTAGACAGAGTCTGTAAGAGGGCCAGGGAGCCTCTGGATCCATCCTTTCTTTGAAAGGTGATATATCCATTAAATTCCCCTACAGTTGATCTCTGTGCTAGAAATACTTTGTTCTCACAGATCAGAAGCGGTTGAGTTTTGAGCTGGTGGAATTCGAATTTGCAGCAGTGTTTTCTTGGTGTCAAAGTTGAGATGTCTTTCAACGGATTTCGATTGGAGTATGCCCTGGAGGCTAGCTCAAATTATATTTCATGGAAAGACAGGATGGAGGCGGTGTTAGATGATAATGGGTTGTTGGAGTTCATAGAGAAAGAAGTTCCAAAGCCTACTTCTACCGATGCTGCTGTAGTTGAATCTTGGCAAAAGAAGACAACAAGGTGTCGAAGGATTCTGTTGGAAGGCATGAAGGATCACATAGTATCCAGCCTGCATGGTAAAGCTTCTCCATTCTTGATGTGGAAAGCTTTGACAGATTTGTTCCAAAGCAAGAGTGACCAAAGGAAGTTGGCGCTCAAGAATAAACTCAGGAAAATAAAGATGGAGAAGAATGACACTATTCTGGTATACTTGACAAAGTTTATCCACTGCAGGGATGAGCTTGGGAGTGTAGGAGTTAGTGTGAATGATGAGGAATTGGTGAGCTTGGCTCTCCTTGGGCTTCCGAAGAGTTGGCACTCCTATCAGGACTCTGTCAATGGTCGGGAAAAATTGCCCAAGATGGAGCGACTTTGACCGGATCTTGTGCAAAAAAGGGAGATAGGGCGGAGTACCAGGGACGGATCTTCATCAAAGGCATCTGATGAAGAAGACTGCGCTTTGGCTGCCAAAGCAAGGAAAGGAAAGGGCAATGAGAAGGCTTCTTAATCTAGTGCGGATGGTAAAAAGCGTGACATGTCCAAAGTGAAGTGTTTTCTCTGTCACGATCATGGACATTAAAGCGGGTGTCTGAAGAAGAAGAGCAAACGGTTATTGGATATCACGAGTTGGTGAGGCATTTGAAGTATTGCTGTAAAATTTGAGCTGGACTTCTCATTGATCGCATGCATGGTGTCTAGTGCATTAGGATCAGGGTGGTATTTTGATAGTGGCGCTTCCTTTCACATGATGGGAGATGCAAATCTTTTCAGTGACTTGGTGGAGAAAGGTCTCCAGATGCATGTTGAGTTGGGCGACGATGGACGATACAATGCGACCGGCATTGGTACCATAACCTTTCAGAGGGAGTCAGGTAAACTCATTCTTTTACAAGATGTATTGCATGTACCAGGTCTAACAAAGAATTTGATCTCACTCGCAATGTTAGAGGATAAAGGGTATGAAGTTGTCTTTAGAGAAGGAAAAGTTTTCCTTCGGCACAAGGCAACAGGACAAGTCAAGAAGGTTGGGATTCGAGCAAAGAATCTCTACAAACTTGAAGTAGATGGGATGTCTACGGAGCTTCCTACTATTGGGAAGTGCAAGAAAGACATGCAATTGATGCTTGAGAGGGAGCAAGTTTTGCATGCAGGTAATAGTGAACCTCGGGATGTGGAGCAGCCACAAGATGAGGATAATGGAGTGGAAGAAACCACTCATGTAGAGAAATTTCGTGCCAGATGGGCAGAGGGAGTGCATGCAGCTATACCACCAGGTGAGAGGTGGGGCGACATGCATGATTAATCCCAAGAGGATATTTCTGGGCAGGATTCATGAGATGGTGTGCATCTCATGAATTGAACAGCTAATGAGGTGCCTGAGCGGCAATAGCATGATCGGTTGGACAGCGCGCAGGCGGATCAAAGTGAGAGTGTCGGATCTTTGGAGCGCGAAGATCGAGTTGATAACAAGTACGAAGTGCATGGGTGCAAAGAGTTCAATAGCGGTGGTTCACGATGACATGTGCAGGTGGGCCCCGGCGAAGTCGAAGACTTTGATGATAGATCGCCAGATGATTGAGTTGTTTGGAGCCTATTCAGTTTCAGAGGAGTTGCAGAGCAGATGCATGGAGTTGCATGGCGCTTGTGAAGGTTGCAGGGCGAATGCATGGAGTTGCATGTCGCATGCAAAGACGGTCCTTTCTTGTTGAGAGGGAGTGTTGAAAATGGCAACAAGAAACAGTGAAGGAGGCATCCTGAAACATCTTTCCTGATCCTAGTTGGAAAGTGATCACCAAAACTAAGTGGGGGCCACACAAGTGATTTTTTGTCGCAAAGTCTATTTTTAGACTATGTCTATTTTTAGACATATGGATCATGGTCTATGAGTTGCAGGATGCTATTTATGGATGATTGGTCGAGTTGGTAAAAATAGATGGACCTCTATTTTTAGACATTGGGCGGTTTCTATTTTTAGACCGCCGGGCTAAAAATAGAACAATCAAATATTATTAACCCTTAATAATATTTAGACTATAAACATTATCTTATCCTCTTGGAGCACTTCGGTTTGATGCTTGGATGTGGCACATGCGGTGACGAGAAGGAAATACGTTTTTCTTAGGGGTTAGTTGGTATTGCATGGTTGACAGTTGAGAACTCATGTGGCGAGTTTGGTGGAGTTGATGAGGCAGTTGATTGTTGATTTAGCTTAGTTTGAACTGGTTTCGCCATTTAGTCTCCTTAATAAATACACTAGTGATGAGTGGTGTGAATTAATTATTAATTACCTCACTGGTGTCAACTCATAATACAACTAAAGAATACTTCGGTTAAGCTATGATACATGGACAATTTAGTGAAGACCAGTGTTAGAGGTGGGTGAAAGGGTGAGTCTACTATCAGTTGTGACTATAGCTGTGCATGAGATTTTCACACACATTGATTGAGATTGCCAATGAGGATTGCACAGTACAAGCCAAGGGGATTCGAACTTGGATCCATTCATTCTTCATCTTGGATTGCGTAGTAGAGGCAGGCAGACACGTGGAGCATATTGGAGCATGGGATGTGCATGATCTGAGCTTGTTTTGTGTGTAACAATTGGAGATAGTGCTGAGAGCTTGTGAGGAGTTTGTGATATGTATTGTTACATGTTATCTATCATTATAATATATAGATAGTTGGGGGTTTTCAGCAGTAAGCTTTCCCCATTACATATTGTGTTATATGTGTTCTTGATTATGTTTTAATGTGCGCATGCGACTGCTTCTAATTCCGCAAATTGATGATCAATGGTAGAAGAGATTATGTATTATGCATGAAGCTCAAATAGTGTGTAATCAGGATAATCTCGGTGAATAATTCATCTATTATTCAAATTTCTACATCATTTTTTGTTTAGATGCTCCTTGGAAGTTTACTTCCTTTGCCATATTGACAACATTTCCAACAATCTCTCCCCCTTTGGCATTGATGTGATACTCTTCCTACGATGGTCTTGTAGAGCCACACATTTGCTTACTATCATGACATCAATGAGGATTTGATGAGATCCTTTGAGCTAATGATACCATGTTCCCCACGAGAGATCATCTTTTGCATCTTCAAACATATGACCAATGCTCCCCCTGCTTGTGCATTGGAGGATGCTAACGGCCTCACCACGATTTAATCATACAATATTTAAGTGAACTGATTCTCTGCACCATGAGACTACTTGATTTATACATAGAATCATTAAGCATTCACTGAGAATTTAGAGTTTGGTAAATATGTCAATAACTTGTCTTGGAGAAACAGGTAAAACATACTCCAATTTCACTTTTTGTTCAAGCACTTGTTCACGTAAGAAGTGATATTTGATGGGAATGTGCTTGGTCTTGGAATGCATAACAGGATTCTTCGAGATACTGATGGCACTTGTATTATCACACATAATGGCGATAGGAGGTGAACATTTGATTTGAAAGTCTTGTAAGGTTTGCATCATCCAGAGAAGTTGAGTACAACATGATGCAGCAGCCACATATTCTGCTTCTGCTGTAGATAAGGAAATAGAGCTTTTCTTCTTGCTAAACCAAGATACTAACCGGGGCCCCATATAGAATGCACCACCACTAGTGCTTTTCCGATCATCAACACTTCCAGCCCAATCTGCATCGGTGTATGCATGAAGAGTAAGATCAGCATTCTTTGGATACCATAGTCCAAAGTCTTGAGTTCCTTGTAGATATTTGAATATTATTTTCACAACCTAAAGGTGAGACTCTTTTGGATTAGCTTGGAATCGTCCAACAATCCCAACTGCATGCATGATGTCTGGTCTTGTCCCAGTGAGATAAAGTAGACTTCCTATCATAGACCTGTATTCTGGTTGATTCACCATGGGGGAATCATCATTAGAACTGAGATTACATCTGGTTATCATTGGTGTACTTACAGGTTTGCAATATTCCATGCCATACTTCTTCAGGATTTGCTTGAGGTATTTTGCTTGTGATAAGAATATGCCATATGTTGCTTGTTGCACTTGCAAGCCAAGAAAGAATGTTAGTTCCCCAAGCAAAGACATTTCAAATTCTTGCTGCATATCAGAAGCAAATTTCTGACTCATAGACTCTTCATTACTTCCAAAAATGATATCATCAACATATACAACCACAATCAATAGTTTGTCATTTTTAGTTTTTGTGTATAAGTTGCTATCAGCAGACCCTTTTGAAAATCCTTGTTGATGAAGATATTTGTCAAGATGATAGTACCATGCCCTTGGAGCTTGTTTGAGACCATATAGAGCCTTTTTAAGTCTACAAACAAGTTTTTCATCATTTCCCAAAATGAATCCTTCCGGTTGTTCTATATAAACTTCTTCTTCTAGATCACCATTGAGAAAAGCAGATTTAACATCCATTTGATAAACTTTGATTTGTTGGAAGCTTGAAAATGCAAGAAACATTCTTATGGCTTCAAGTCTGGCTACAGGAGCAAAGGTTTCTTCAAATTCTATACCTTCTTGTTGAGCATACCCTTTGCACACAAGTCTAGCTTTATTTCTTATAATATCCCCATTCTCATTTAACTTGTTTTTGAATATCCATTTAGTTCCAATGACATTTTTGTCATGAGGGCTTGGTACTAACTCCCAAGTGTGTTTCTTTATAAGGACACTTAGCGGCATAATGACCAACTCTTCCACAATCAAAACATTTGAAAGGAAGCTTACCTCTGAACCGTCCTGTGCCAAGTTGCAGTTTCTTTACAAAGTTTATCTCATCTTCTTCTGAGATATATCCTGATCCTTCTATTTTTTGTACTTCCTTCCCTTTTTGTAGAAGTTCTAAAGACTGCTTCTTTGACTTCTGATGGTCCTCCTCTTCTCATTTCATATGCAGTTAGTATGCCATGAAGTTGCACCACGGTAAGATTTTGAAGATCCTGCTTTTCTTCAAGAGCAGAAACTTTTGACTCAAATTTTGTCGTTAGTGATCTTAAGACTTTCTCAACCAAGGTAGATTTTGTTATTGTTTCTCCCAGATTTCTCATACGATTTACAATATCATCAAGACGTAAAAAGAAATTGGCAATGCTCTCCTCATTATCCATTTTTAGATTCTCATATTGAATTCCGAGAGTTTGGAGTTTAGCACTTTTTACCTTTGCATCACCTTCATAACTTAGAATGATTTTGTCCCATATTGCCTTTGCTATATTCAGCTACATGACTTTGACAAATTCTGATTTAGTTAGACTTCCCAATAGAGCATTGACCGCTTTGCATTTGTTTCATAATTCTTTCTTTCAAGGCGGATGCATTGATCTTTACCCATTTGGATATTAATATCTCCTTCAACGATTGCCCATACCTCTTTGCTCAGTGAGATGGGATCTCATCCTTGTTTTCCAGAGAAAGATTAAATTGTTTCGTTAAGAGCGGAGGCGATAGATGATGTTCCATCTTGATTTCTCATCTTGCTTGATCTTATGTTCTAGTAAATTAGCTTTTGAGAAGGACCGCTCTGAAACGGTGTTAGAAAAAATGCGAGAGGGATGAATCAGTATTTAGAGCAAACGAAAACTTTTTATTAGTTTTCATTTTCTCTTAAACCTGTATGTTACATTACGCATCAAATTGTATGTCGAGAGATCTTATTATGTCTTTACTTAGATTATTACATCATTTATTCATTAGATAAGAAGTAAGCATGAGCAAATATGAATAAATCATCACACATAAGCATCACACATGAACACCGGGATTTAAGGTGGAAACCCAATTTAGGAGAAAACCACCGCTACCGTCATCTCATTCTTCAATATTTATTATAAAGAAAAGTTCTTACAACATTGTACTGGCACAGACTCATACCAGCATGCAGGCACCTACCTGCAAAAGGCTACAACCTTCTCTCGTTTACTAGCCTCTTCTGGAAGGAGCTACAACCCCCTCACTGAAGGCTTCGACCCTCAGCACCACTGCGGACCACGTTTCATCAATTTTCATACTGGATCCACCAGTTTCCACATGACTTACCTTGCAGGCCACCAGATTTATTCATTCAGTACACTCACACCAGTTCTTCATGATTTTGTTCGTCGTTCAAACCAGAGATTCATCATCGTCAGATCATTATATCCATGGGTGCATCATAGTTTCAGATTTATCAGTTGAGAACAGAGTTCGCCCATATAGATATTCCTTAGAGAATTTTTTTTTTTTCATTCACAACCCTTACCATGCACACCCCGTACTCTAATTCTCTTCTCCTTATATAGTTTTTTCCTTTAGTAAAACCATGATTCAAAACCATCCAACTACCAATGGTATTCATATTAAAATTCGAACCAATCCAAATCTTCATTCTTCCATGCACGAAATGTCCCAAAGGTATTCTTTTTCTCTGCCAAATAATACTATAGCCAAGGTTAAGTAATATTAACAAGCCACTGATGGTTTTACTTTATTGGAATTTTATTTATCAAATTCGTGGAATTTTATAAATAAATATTATTCACACCCTTTGATAATTAAATATTAATAATCCGCGCTTTTATCAAATGGCCTTTTTTAAAATAGACCTTTGGATCCGGCCCCACATGCATAATCGATGGCTTAATCAATATTATTTTAAAACTGGGGCCCATTGCTAACAATCAACCTGATCGAAGGGCTCACGTTCCATCGCGCCACATCATCCAATCCGAAGAATATCGCTTGGGAAACTTGCACAGGAAATAACGCATGATGGCGCGCCGCACTTGTGTTATTCTTCGCGCACTTTCAACAAATGACGACCGTCCGATGACCCCTTCCCAGATCAACGACGCTCAACGATATCACTGGGCATCCTGGTTTGAACTATAACGCGCAATGGCGCGCTGTGGTAAGCAGTTTTGTGAAGTCGTACAGGGACGCGTGTCGATCACTCTATGGAATCACTCCTCAACCAGGAAATACCGCTTGCTCCGCATATGTGATGCGATGAAAACCATAAACCGCCTTCACTGTTCACTCGGTCACGGTTCCGCTCTACCACGCAGGGTTTCATTTCCTTTTCAATGTATTAATATAATTAGGTTGTTCTTTAATGTTTTTCCTTTTATTATAGTTCCATTGTTGCCTTCTGACCTCGACCCAACACAATGTCACTCTGTCTTAAATTCTGCTATGATATATATAATATATCAACCTTCCATTGCATGTTCGGAGTTCTATCCTGTCAGTGTTCCACTTCTAACTGTACATTCAAGTTCTTGATTCCGTAAGCTGATTACTGTACTATGGTCCATCGCAATTATAATCTTCGTTACATTCATCATATCTCTACAACCATTAATTCCTTCAATGGATTTCTTACTTATCACAGATTACCATTCACTTATTATTTTCTATTCAATGGCCTTTTTCTCCTACTCTATCTCTGGACAATTTTGCTTCAATTATGCATTCTACTTCTATTCACTATCTCTGCGTTGTCTGCTGCCTTAGTTCCTTATCTGCCTTGCTTCCTCTCTACTTCTTTGCTCTTTCTGTTGGTCTCTTTGCTGCCTCTGCTATCTCTCTCGTTACTATCTCTCGCTTTGTTTAATGCTTCTCCTTGCTTCTCTCGTTTGCCTTGTTGTTGTTTAGATGCTCCTTCAGTTACTTTTGCCATCAATGACAACATTTCCAATGCTTTGATTCAATAAAACCATGTGTATAATATTGGAAGTCTTTTTTGAAGACAAATATGACAAAGTTCATGAAATTGTAGATCAATATATTGGATACATTCCATGTTTATATGCTACTCCTTTAGCAACCGATTATGTAACCAACTTTCTGTGTCAAATCCACAAAAATGTACGGTTTGAAAGTAAATTTGGGAAACATAGATGTTCTTATATCAGGATTATTTTGTGCTCAATGTGATAAAAAAATTTCAGCTAACTCAGGGAAAAGTGACCTTGATGTAACTTTATATCATATATAAACGAAATACATACTTAGTAATACAGTTGTTAGAGTTTGCTTTCAGTATTTTCCAGTCTCTCTTTTCTTGGCTTCTTTTTAGTGAATGATTAGAGAAAGCTCATTTTACTACTGTGGGAAGAATTTCTCGTCTTCTATGCCATGCAATCAAAAGTGGCCTTCTTGGAACAAAACCTTTGTGGATAAAATGCGTGGATATACTTCCACTTTATGAGAAGAAGGTTGTGAGGAGATAAAAAAAATTTAAATCCATTAATTCATTCAAAATAATGTAATGGATATTTTGTTTGAAGATGATGACGCATGCAAAAAAAAAAAAAAAAAATGTGCTTGGAATATTGAAACGTGCTTTGGAAGCCATTGAGTATCCGAATGTATTTGAGACTTTGTTGGAAACGGTAGCATAAATTATGAAAATGGTTGATGTCCATGGATTTTTTTTTCTCATTTTATTTATTAATTGATCAGCTTGACAATTCAAATATTTGGGTAAGAGCAACAGCTACTAGGTTAATACATAAATCTGCTAGTTTTAAACAGAAGGGAGGAATCAGATCAATCCTTTTCATGTTTGGTGGAATTAGAGATGAGTCATTTGAATACTTGAAAGAAAGGTTTGTCACACGCCCAGTTATGAGAAGTGAATTTTCAGAGGTCATTTTGGGTATACCAAGTGTAGATCTTGTTCAAGATATGGTCCCTGTAGTTCTTCTGAAGCTTGTAGTTTTACAATAGCATAATTTCCATGCATTAGCTACTTTGCATGAATTGGAAATATAGTTAAATAAAATTTTGATAGTTTTTCTACTGTAATGGTGTCACAAGGCTCTATCGTTTCTGTTTCTTCACTCATATTGAAAGGAAGTGGTTATTGTAATGAAATTCTATGAAGCCCGGACAAGATCTAATACTAGAGATATTTTTACTAAAGTGTTTCCAGTTGTGCTTGAGGATTTTTTACATTTCCTTAGGGATCCAAATAGTGAAAATACTGATGAAATTTTATCAAAGGTTCCAGATATGATTTAAGAGGTGGCTTGTATTGTCACTGGATCATATGATCTTCTAGGATATTTAAGAAAATACTTTGTTGGAATTTTTAATTATGTATTGATAATGAAATGTTGTGTGTTCGTGACTAGTCATTACGAAATAAATCATTGAGATGTTTGGAAAATTTGATTGAAATGATTGGTCCTCATCCTAGTGCATTTGTACCAAAAATTATGGTTTTACTTATGCATGTTGTAGAGAAAGAGATTCTTCAATATGAAGGTTTTCATATGTGGGATTCATTCATTTGGAGGTTGCTCAAGTATCTCCTTCAAGTCTAAAACATGTCTCTCCTCAAGTAGTGGCTACACTTATGCCATGTCTTGAGAGATAGCAACATCAACATAATATACATTTGGATATAATGGTGGAAATATTAGAACAAGTGATAGTGAAGAACAGGTAACTACTAGGGGAACAACTGCTTGAGTTTCCCATGCTTCCCAACCTTTCCAGTATAGATAATGTGAATAAAATTCTTCAATAATCGCATGGGGCATGTGTAGAGGAGTCAAGGACACCAGAGGACAAAGACTTAAATTGTTATGTGCAGAGTGCCTTGGGGATCTTGGAGCAGTTGATCCTGTCAAAATTTAGAGGAGTATTTTCCATCATTTTAAGATAGAGTATTATGATGATGGCCTTATTTTTGAATTAATACATGAACATCTTGCTAGATTTTTTAATGTCGCATCTGATATGATTGTGCAAGATTCAGCTATTTTGGAAATTCAAAAGCTTCTGAAACTTGTTGGTTGTCTAGTAAATTTACATGGTATTCTAAGAAAATCCTTGGGAGACATAATGGAGTGCAGACAGTGTGGTGGTCATCTTCCTCATGTTACTATTATTTGTGGACAGTCTGACTATGGCACTCAATCTGCAACACTATCTGGTGGGTATGAGGATGATGAGGGCCACGGTGAATGGTTTATTTATACTAGAAGGTATGAAACTTCTTATTTTTCTTAAAACTATGCATCTAGGAAGCATTAGTACTTTACGATGAAAACACAATCTGCATGCTTTTGTGACATATAAATGATTTTCATTTGTTATTGAATTTTTATTAATAAAAATTCCAATGATACGAAATTTCTTCCACTTTTTGGTTTAATACTTTCTCTAATAAATATTTATGACTTCGCTATGTTCTCAATAGTGGTGGAAGAGATCATAGTGTGAACAAGAGAACAAATAAGGAACATTATTTTGATAAGAGGTTCGATAAATCTAATGAGGCAGTGCAAGTTAGTTGCAAGATGTGTTATCCAGTCTGTGTTTTCAAGTATGTTTTCAATTTTCTTAGCTTGAAACTGTGATAAAGCATGATATATATATGTGTGTGCTTTAACTTATCAGCTAGCCTCAGGTTGCAATTCATTCATTATGTAGCTAACATAAGTTTAATTTGGGTCTTTGTAAGTCAATTTCAGGTCTCATAAGGAGAAGCATCCATCTTATGCACCAAAAAGTGTGGTGCTAAATACGATGGCATATATGGAATTGAAAAATTTTGGCATTAGAAAAGATTCAGGTTATGATTATTAGCTTAATGGGAACCTTTGGTTGAAAGTTGTTTTTTCCAACTTGTATTTTGAAAGCTCTTATCCTTTTTGCATAGGTTTTATGTTTGAAATAATATTTCTTAATTGTTCGCTCTATGTTTAGTTACACAAGGAATTTGTAATTTTTGTTTGTATAGGATATGGTATCAAGTACTTATTTGTGGTTTTGAATGTAGTATTTAATGTTAAAATATTGTGTATACAACTGTGCTTTTCATAACTTCGCCATATTATGTCAAGCATTTCTTGATTTGACCTTGGGTTTTGTTAGAAGCTCTCGCAGTGTGCCATTATTTGGAAAATATCATATTACATGAAGATCCAGTCCACAGTTACTATGTGGCTCTTTTTGTTCCATCCCATGAAGACCTTGAAAGTTGGGCTTATAAAGAAGTAATTGTTTACAAGGATTTTGTTGACCTGTGTCAGAAGAGTGATTAGCGTGCACCCACATCAAATGGACACAACATATGGGTTTTACTATTCACATTACATATTTTTATATTGTTCTATACATATGTGAGACAAACATGTAAACATTGACAAATTTTTCTTTAGACATAACATTTCTGTGTGATATGGTTTTTCCCTTTAAGGGGAAGGACATGTATTTGTTGAAAGGTATAAGCACAAATGTTTTTTGATGGGTTGGTATTAAGTTTTGACCTTTTTAAGCAAAAATGGAGGTTGTGATCATAATTATATAGTTGTTTTTTTTAATTTCATGTAATATTATTTATTCAAATTCACCTTAATTTTTCATTGTCTAGTAGTGAGCTCTACAAAAATCATATTCAAGGAAGCATTCCAAAGGAATTTGGCAATCCGAATAGCCTTACAAGCATGGACTTGTATAACAACAACATTATGGCAGAAATTTCTCGATCATCGGGGAATTTGAAGGCACTTGTATTTTTGTAAGTTTTCCTTCTGTTATGTCTAAGTGGTCATGATGGAAACATCCAAACTAGAAGTATAATTTAGAGATATTGTCTCAAATAAAAAACTGAGGTTCTCTAGTTCTCTTTCATTGTTCATATCATGTGATTGCTTGATGATGGTTGTACGATAATTACTTAATGAAAAACTACCTTAACAATAATTCATTGACTGGACAAATTCCTAGGGAACTTACTAAAATTTCAAACCTTAAAGTCACATAAGTTGATTTATTGTACATAATCTATGTTTTTGTTTTCTTTTTTCTATTTACATGGAACAATTTAATATAAATTTTAAATTACTCCAAGTCTTAGTGGTTTATTGTTATGATTTTATTTGCACTTGCAAGGAGGTCTCCAATAATAATTTTTGTAGTTCTATTCCAACAGCTAGACCATTTGAACGCTTTGCGATGACAAAGTGAGGATCTTTCTCTTGGCATCTTTTCTACCATTATTTTGGAAGATTTTTTTACAAGAATGTTTGCACTTTAAAGTTTATGGTATCCATTTAGTCATGTCTCCAACATTGATTCTCTCTGTGGTTTTTTTGTCTCTATGCTTTGCTTCCACTATATACATTTGCTTTGTTATTATTTAAGAATCCTAGATGAAAAATACACAGTAATAGTGTAACATAGATTTTCATATTGAAACTGTATATTATACTATATTATAAATTATGTTCCCTAAGGAGATTATTTTGATGAACTCCAACTAATCATATCCTCATCTCAAAGAAATTAATTTGTATTTCCACCAACCTATTCGTGGTGTTTGTGAATGTTAGTTGTGCATGTTAAAGTACTATAATCTCAATTCAATCCTATAGTTTCTTCCTTATTAGCAAAGCATTCAGCTAACTAAAATAATCACAACATTTGCACAAATCATCTAGTGGCAATTATCTATGATATATTTTGTTTTCTTTTTGGTAACATGAGGACCCATCTCCATCACTATGGTTTATGGGAGGAAACATCCTCTTTCAGTGTGAATTTTATTGCAGAACATTAGATATTTTTCCCTATACCAAGGATGATTGAGGAATGTCCTTGGCGTCCATCAACTATCCTATGGATGTTGAGCAGTCCTCAAGGTAGTTGGGGGATTTATCTTCCTGATAAACTCTTATAATGAAGGATTTTTCGATCAATGCATTCACTTTTGGGTGCCTTGTAACCATAACCAAAAACCCTCCCTTTAGAAAATATAACAGACATTAAAATTATTAAAAGAAAACATTAAAAAGGAAGCCAAGCTAAACTAAGTAGTGAGCACTAGCCTAAAGCCTAACACAATATCTAACTCAAGTTTTAATTAATGTGTGGCCTTTAGTTTTTTGCTTTCTTTATATAGATCATTCCATGTTATTGAAATCTCAAAATTTTTGAATCTAAAAGAGTAATAAGTGTTCAGACTTCAGATTGACTTTATATATTCCTTCAATCTAAAATTGGTCACCAATTGAAGAGGAAGCCTCATTGTGGCAATCAGAACCAATGAGAATACAGGTCAAATTTTGAAGCCAGTGATAGAGAACATAGATGTTTCCAATTCAAAGTGCTCCCACTATAAGGATAATTGTTGCTTGGGTTTCCCTGCCTCAAGTTGTATTTCAAGTAAGCCATAGGTCAATGGTAGAAATAACATAAGGACTAGATCTCTGGGGATTGTATCAATTCCATTATGGAATAACAAATGAATTCCCTACAATGTTGTGAGGGGTTTTGATTACATGGAGAACATGTGTCAAGTATGCACTGTGGAAAGTTCTAAACAAAAAATATGCTATATTTTTTATTGTGAAATATTTCCATGTCCAACAATAGTTATTTAATCAAAATACCATAATTCCCTTGAAATGATCTATTGACTCTTATGTGTCACCTTAACTTAGGATTTCACAGTTTTGAAAGGTAAATATGTTATGGATTCTGTGTTTGACATGCCTTTTAAGACCTTTCAATAATTGTTCAAAATTTCATGTTTCTTTTCATTCCCTTAATCGAGATTGTTTGATAAGGACCATGCATTGTAACTACACTATGCCAATGAATAATACTTTTTTTTAATGTGCTCTCTAGTGCCATGTGTATTTGATACTGATTCCAAATTTATTAACATCACAATGAAACTAATTATTATTAGTAATGGCTTGAATATCATATTGTTGTTCTTTGTTTGCTTCTTCCTTTTTACCGTACACAAATTATAATTCACTGGAAGGAAAATTTAATAGGACTAGTGATAAAATACAAGAAAAAAAATTCTCTCTCTTTCCCTCATTCCTTACTCTTCTGTGTGCAAATTTCATGTGCCTCACATTACTTGGGCTACTAATGGATATGAAAAGAAATTTTTGTATGATTTAGTGGGATTATTAGGTGTATGCTATGCTTTTAAAATATTAATGAATTTCATGAATTACCTCATATGGCATGCAGATTATTCGATAAGTAGACCGCATGTTGATTCTTGTCATGCAACTTAATTGATGCTTGAAAATCTAGCATAACTTCTTGAAATTACTCTTGTCGGTACATATATTTATCTCTTGAATTGGATGAATTTTAGGATTAAACAAGCAACTAAGTAGGATATTCAGAGAAGCAACTTTGCAATCATCTCACCGTGTCATGGACGTGCTTTATGGATTATGACATCCTTACTTCTTTAAATGGTCTAAAGGCAACATAATGGAAAGGCATCTCCTTTTTCAGAGGTAAGAGTACAAGCTACCAAGAGGTCAATTTTCCTCTCTTAATCTCTTCTCAACTACCATTACACATGGTTGGTGCAAAACATACAATATTTATATGATATTGATAGAAAATATTGTGCCTCAACTACTTTATTATATTAGATTATGATACATATTACCCAATAAAAATCCTATTTGATTTCTTTAGAAATTAGCCTCATGTTCCTTCAATAGTGGAGAAGTGCATTTCATCTTTTTTAGTTTCGTTTTATATCGTCATATGGGAAATGTTGATGAATGGATGAGAGTTGTAGGAATTAGCAAGTAACTTTATTTTTCAATACAATTTTGTTTTGTTATAATTCCTTGTTGTTGAACATATATAGATTTATCTGAACAATGAAAAGAGATACTAATCATTTTTGTGTGGCTTTCTACAATTTAAGCTTTCCATTTATTCATTAAAGGACGATCTAATAATAGAGATATTTTTTCCAGTTTTGAAAACAACCCATGCTTCAAGGGTCCTAAATTCCAAGGGGGACAAACATATGATTTAGGATTTTGATGGAAGCAAGAAGGATGCAAGGAAAGTTTTGTGGAGATGTCATTTTGTAAACAAGGATAAATTCCAGTCTCTCATATATATTCCCCATGTTTGATTGAAAAGATATTTCTATGGTTAATATTCCTTTGTATGCAACTACATGTAGGAAATTCCCACCGACTTCTAGCCCTACTCTATTGGTCTATTGAATGTTTTAATTGAACTAGATATGAGCTTTACTAAGAAATCATAGAAAATATTTCTAGATGTTATGCCTGAATAGTACCAGTTCTCTGCCATATATTTATGTATAATACATGAATTCCAATAGATAATTAAAATCCTACTACATTAAATTCATGAGAACTTATACTCCTATTGTTATGTGTTCAGTTTCTATTATGATCTCTCTCTCTCTCAAGAAAATCATTTAGCTCTTCATTTTTATTGTCCTTGGTGACATCAAGCATGCAATGTGTCTTCTCTTTATCTATAATTACAATTCTCAAACTGTGCCTAAAGTTGTTTTTCTCCAATTATATGATTAAATCAACTAATGAAAGTGATGGGGCTACATTAAGATAAATAAATTTCTTAATTCAAAAGCATCGTGTAGTTATGTGTAGGTTTTAACTCTGTACATAGATTATCTGCAAATGAATTCTTAAAAACAAAAAATAATCAATAGCGAGAGCATAAAACATAAAATAGATATACAAGGATATTTTTCCCTAGTTCCCAAATCCGGACTACCAGCTTTATTTTTCATTATATTCCTTTTAGTGTTACAACACATATATATGCATGTCTAAGCATTCATAAAACCCAATCCATTAACCCTGGATTAGAACATAACCGTAGTTCCCTTGACCGGATCTACAAAATACCAAGGGCCGAAAACCATCATGCCACAAAACCATGTGAAAACCTATGCAAAAAACCATATTTGGGTTCACCCACGTGTGAATATTCGTGGAAATAATATAGCACATACCCATCATTCTCCCACTTTTTGTTTTCTTTCTACAGGGGGCCACAGGAGAGCTTAGTCCTTAGTCCAACCCTGCAATGCCCATTTTTTCTCTACACCAAGAGAAATTTTTAGTGCTCACATTCTTCTTCAATGCATCTGCAACATTCTTCAAAGTATCCACCTTTTCCAGCAGCACCTTTTTATCCTCAACCATATCTCTCACAAAGTGATATTGAACATCAATGTGCTTTGTCTTTGAATGATAAGTAGGTTTCTTAGCCAAGAAAATTGCACTTTGGCTATCACAGTCTATCCTTCTAGCTCGTTGCAGCAACCCCATACTTGAACATAATCTTTGCAACCAAAATGCTTCCAACTTGCTTGCATAAGTGGCTATCATATATTCTGCCTTTGTAGTTGAAAGAGCCATTACAGATTGTCTTTTACTCATCTAAATTACTACACCTCCAAATAGGCTAAGCACATACCCACTTGTAGATATTCTTTGGTCCATATCTCTAACCTAATCTGCATCAACAAAACTACAGATGTCCAAAAAAATTTCCAATCCTGGTCTTCCCTAGTAGAACAAACCATAAGCGCTAGTGCCATGCAAATATCTGAAAACCCACTTCACTGTTGTCCAATGCTCCTTCCCTCGTTTTGACATAAACCTGCTCAATACTCCCACTGCATGTGTAATGTCTTGTCTAGTACAGACAATTTCATACCTCATGCTACCCATTGCACTTGCATATGGAACACGGGATATATCCTCCTCTTTTTCTTGTGTCTTGGGACATTGCTTAGTAGATAGATTTACACCTACGGGAATAGGAACCTTCACCGATTTACTATCTTGCATATTGAACCTTTGCAATATTGCCTTGACATACCTCCTCTAGTTTAACTAGAGCTTCCTCTTTGCTCGATCTCTCTTAATTTTCATGCCCAAAATACATTTTGCAGCACCAAGATCCTTCATGTCGAATTTGGAGAACAATTAGGTCTTCAAATCCTGGATAATTTCTTTTTTATTTCCAACCTGCAACATATCATCCATAGACAAGACCAAATAAATAACACAGTCACCAATTAATTTAAAATATACACGGTGATATTCTTTGCTTCTAGTGAAACCAAGTCCTTGTATATAGGTATCAAAATTTTGATACCACATCCTTGGTGACTATTTTAACCCATACAGAGACTTTTTTAACTTGCATGCCAGTTCTTTCTTACCATTCACCACAAAGCCTTCAGCTTGCTTCATGTAGATCTCCTCTTCTAGATCCATGTGAAGAAATGATGTCTTCGCATCCATCTGTTCTACCTCAAAATAAAGTGCAGCAACAACAGATAAAATTAATCTAATAGAAGTAACCTTGGCAACAAGAGAAAAAATATCACCAAAATAAATTCCCAACACCTGGAAATAAGCTTTTGCTACGAACCAAGCTTTGTATTTCTCCACTTTTCCTTCTACATTCATATTCTTCTTAAACACACATTTTCTCCAAATGAGCTTCCTTCAAGCCCCAAAATCCACCAGATCCCATGCCTCATTTTTATGCAAGGATGCCATTTCATCAACCATGGCCTCCTTCCAAAATTTTCCATCCTTTGAATCCACTTCCTCCCTAACAGTTCTGGGATCATCATCAGTGATAGTTAAAGAAAAAATTGAATAGAAAGCAGATGGACTATACCTTACAGGTTGCCTTCTTTCTCGAATGGATCTTCTCATAGTTAGAGTTTGTGGCTCTTCCTCTTCTGAATCTTGTTCTGTTGTAGAGTTTGATTCATTCTCCTTTAGCTCAAACTCTATCTTCTCAGGTTTCTTTGGTAGTACTTCATGTTTAATAACATCTTTCACCTCTCTAAACACCACATCCCGACTGTACATTTCCTTCCTTGTTTCTAGGTTCCAAATATTGTAACCTTTTAAACCATCCTTATACCCAATAAAGTTTTATTATCCAACTTGTTCCTTTTCTCCTTTGGAACATGTACGTATGGATCACATCCAAATACCCTCAAATGTGAAAGAGGGTTTCTTACCCATCCATACCTCATGTGGATTCTTATCCTCCAACGTTGATGAAGGTGATCTGTTAACCAAGTAACATGCAGTCTCCACTGCCTTTGCCTAGAATTCCTGTCCTAACTCGGTACCAATGAGCATTCTTCTTGCCTTTTCGATCAACGTTCTGTTCATTCTTTATGCAACTCCATTTTTCTAAGGTGTGTATGGAGTAGTCTTCTTTCATGCTATACCACACTTCTTACAGAACTCTTCAAATTCCTTCTTGCAAACCTCTCCACAATTATCTGTCCTCAACACCTTTATCTTCTTCTATGTCTGGTTTTCCCCTAGAGCCTTAAATTCTTTAAATATGTCAAAGGCTTCATATTTATTCCTCAATAAATATATCCATGTATTCCTTGAGAATTCATCTATGAATGAAACATATTACACAGACTTTCACAGTGATGGAACCGACACAGGTCCAAACACATCATTGTGCACAAGATCTAATATCTTATTCGCCCTCTTAGCACCACAAGGAAAAGTCACCCCATTCTGCTTCCCATATACATAATGTTGACAGAAATCGAAATCCAAAGAGAAATTAGACATACCTTTTACCATAACATTACCATGCAGTATCTAAAGGCCCTTCTCTCGAATATTTCCAAGCCTTTGATGCCATAGCAACGTCTTTTATCCAAAGACTGTTAGGATTTCCACTCCACTTTAAGGAACCACAAAACTGTTGTACCCATCAATAACAGTGCTACCCTGAAGCTTTTACAGAGTTTCAATCTGAACTCCCCGCATTAATACCAGTGCTCCCTGAACCATCTTGCAGGTATCTTTCTCAAACATTGTTTTTACACCTGCATCATCCATCTTGCTTATAGGAATCATATTTTTGGCCAATGCAGGAATATTCAGAACACCAAGAAGTGTTCCAATCATTCCACCTTGTAGCTTCAGCTTGAATTTTCCACGTCTGGTTATTCTGGCCTTCCTATCATCCCCTAAGAATACATCACCACCATAATTCTTCTCATACTTCCAGAACCACTCCCTATGGGGAGTGAAGTGAAAGTATGCACCTAATTCAATCAACCATGCCTCATTATCTACATGTGTATTTGAAGAAGAAGTGAAATACGCATCCCCACCTTCATCTGAGGTGGTTTTCACCTATGTGGATGGAAAATCATCATATCCCTTTCCTTTCTCAAGAGCTTAGATCTGCATTCCTTTTTGAACTACCCTTCCTTTCTGCATTTCTAGAACACCTTTACAAGCTTTCCTGGGGATTTAGATCTCCCTCTAGATTTAGATCTCCCACTCGAAAACTTATTTTTGTTTCTATTTTGGGACCTTCCTCGTACAGATAAGGCATCTCCATTCTGGCCCTCCATATTTCTCTGTTTCATTTCCTTCGACGACAAGGCTAAGATAATTTCATCAAAATTCAAGGTAGTTGTATTGCTACCTATTGCAACAATCAGATTGCCCCACGAATCTGGTATAGAACACAACAAACTGATGCACTTATCTTCATCTGAGATTTTAATATCAACAGATGAAAACTGACTTACCACAGTATTGAAGGCATTCGGATGCTCTGTCACCCAGTCTCCATCCTTCATCCTTAGGTTATACAGTTTTTTCTGCAAGAAAAATTGATTCACCATAGACTTAAATTAGTATAGAGTGCCCAAATTGACCCAAAAATTATTCGCCGTAGCTTACTCAGATACATTCAACAGTACCGAATCTGAGATACACAATTGTATTGTGCCCTTTTCCTTGCGATCAAACTTCGTGCAGTCTTCATCTCACATTGCCATTGGTTTAGTACCCGAATCTACCGCGATCCACTGATATTTATCCACCAACAGATCCTCCATATTGAATTTCCACAACTCAAAACTCTGACCCTTAAATTTCTCGATCTCTATCTTTCCACTACTCACCATATTCTTTCACCGCAAGAATCGATCTTGTAGATCTCCCACTGAACAGGGTCTACCACAGGCCCGAGCAAAGAACCCCTTGGCAGCAAAGGTGTCCCCTTGAAGCCGAAACAACTCTGATACCAAATGTAGGTTTTAACCCTGTATAGAAATGACCTACAAATGAATTCTTAAAAATAGAAAATAAACAATAGTGATAGCATAAAACATAAAACAAATATACACAGATATTTTTCCCTGGCTCCCAAATCGGGACTACCAACTTGATTTTTCATCATATATCTTTTAGTGTTACAAACACACACACACATATATATACATGTCGAAGCATTCATAAACCCCAATCTATTAACCCTAAATTAGAACATAACCGTAGTTCCCTTGACCGGATCTACAAAATACCAGGGGCTGAAAACTATCATGCCCCAAAACCATGTGCAAGCCCATGCACAAAACCATAGGTGGGTCTGCCCGCATGCGACTATTCGAGGACATAATATAACACATACCCAACAATATGAAGGAAGAAACATATTCTCTTCAATTTTAAGTTTAAGTGTTACATTAATGTAGACATGCATTTGTATGCACTTCCAAAAGAGATGATCACATTGAATTCAATTTTATAATTTCTTGTATTCTTTAGTGTCAATTTATACCAAAACTTTAGAAACGGTTTTCTTGAATTGTATGAACTGTGGACTAATAATATTTTGATCTCAAATAACTACAAGGTAACAATAGCCACAACCAAAAATATACATAATAGGGGATTTTTCATCCTTTTCATTATTTCAATATGCATGCCATCTCGATCTGTATCTTGTGCAAATGATGTGGCATAATTTAGTAAAGAATAGATTTAGTTCTAGATTCTAGGGCATGGTAACCTATTTAAGATCTAATTTTTTTGTTTAAGCCAGTCTAGTATACGAGGCTATCCTATTATTGTATCCTTTTTACTTCATTTCGTTTTATTCTAGACTTAGCTTTGGCATTTTCTAGGAGTTTTGTTTTCACTCCCACATTGTATAAGTAATATACAGCTTGATATTTTTAGCATGTAACTTAATTGGCATGATTGTTCCTAAAGCTTCCTTGAAGGTTGAATATTAAGTTTACAAAGGTGTTATTTTCTATGGTGATGTTCTATTTGCTTTATTTATATAGGTCATCTGGCCACATAGTGACCACTATTTCCCAACTGAAGAAAACTTGTTCGAGTTTCTTGCTTTTATGAGGAAAAATGGCATTGATAATATTGTTGATGTTGAGGTATATATCATATAAATCCTTTATATTCTACTTTATTTAATATTCCATTGTTTTTAGGCTTTCTTGTCTTATACTCTACATTGTATATTCCTTTTTTTTTCAGAAAAGGAACTCAGTAGTGATGGTAAGAAGGAGGAATTGAAGAAAAATGAGAGAAATAACACTAGAGCGACAAAATGTGAATTAAAGAGAGAGAGAAGAGAGTTGGTCTAGTGGTATTCGTAGATCCAATATCCCGCATAAGGCACACACATAGAGACTGATGGTCAAGTCTTCAGAGTAGGTGAATTCACCTGCAATGTGTTGGCAACAAAATGATAATGTTTCGAAGTATCAATGAAACAATATTTAATGTGTCAATTATACTCTAACCAATATTAAGTTTAAAATTTATATTGTAATACTTGACATTTTATATAATATAATTTATGTGATTGAAATTATTTATAGTTGTACTTATATTATTTAATATTGTAATTAACATATGTAACTTTGTGTTTTCATATTAGATGAACATGTACAATTTTTTTTTTAATTTAGTTGCAAAATCATACTAATTAATTTATATTAATTAATAATGAACAAAAAAAATCAATCTAAAACTACTAAATTATTTGTTTATGTTAATTAATGATGAACACAAATAAAATTAATATACGACTAAATTAGTTTCTTATAATGATTTTTAATGAAATTAAATGAAATGAATATAAATTAATAAAGTAGTCATTTATATAATGAATATGAAACTACCAAAAAAAGATAAATGACTACTTCAAATGATAAATTTGTGATTACAAATGACGACTAAATTTTGCATATATACGACTATTAGTAGTTAATTCACAGTATCTTCTAACACAACCAAAATTTAGTCATATTTATTTGGTCATTAATTGATTTCAAACAATGACTAAAATTTGCATATATATGACTATTAGTAGCTAATTTGTAGTATCTTATAACATGACCAACATTTTTATCATATTTCTTTGGTCGTTAATTGGTTTTATGAAGTGATCATTTAGTAATATATTTTGTTGTATATTTGGTCATTAATTGTGGCAATTAATAACTAAATTTATGACCATATTTATGACTAAATATACTATTAGACAATAAAATTGAGAAAACAAATTAATTACTAAGCTAAAAATGACTAAAAGTTGGTCACATTATAAGATACTATAAATTAGCTACTATTAGTCACTGACCGAAAACTAGTCATTTATATGCAAATTTTAATCATTTTTTAAGTAAGTAATTAGCCATTTTGTACTAGTGTTCCTTTGTTTTTTCCTTGGATCACAAAAATGATCATGTTTTTGTATTACCTTTCATCTCTATAACAACATCTCTCCAAGGTTTACCTTTGCAACAGTTCTGCAAACATTTCTCATAGAACTAAGTACAATGCATCAAACCATAACAAGCATCAATATCATCTTGAAGCAACATACTCAAAAACACTTTTCATTTTACTTTTATGCTCCTTCGCCATCACCCTTACTCTTGTTCTTTCATATCAAACATGTCTTGCTGCAAACATTGTTCATTTGTCAATACCTTGCTTGCTCTTGTTGTTCCTTTGCCAACAGTCTCTTGCAACATCATTTACTCGTTGCTTATTTGTTGCTCCTTTTCCCTATTGTTGCTTATTTTCTATCATCCTCGGCATCAAACAACACAAGTATACCAAGCCATCAAGCATACATCAATCAAACTAACATTATACATCTAAGTTGCATAATCAACCTTACAATGCAATGTATAAATCAGATCAACAATGTATCACACATACTAGTAAGCAACACATTGTTGGTCCTTTGCTGCTTCTTTTCAATCAATGACAACAATGGAATCACGATATGATCTATAAACTATAGTGGATATCACACTAGGATTTTTTTTACAATATATCTAAAAATGTTATAATTAAAATTTGAAATCTATACTATGGGGATCAATGTTTTAATAGATTTCTATATTCATTAACTATTGTTTTATGCATAGAAAAATATGGAACATAAAAAAATACATTCATTGACAACCATAATAACATAATATATGACTTTGGAAACCCTTATGGGAGAAAACTCAACTAGAAGGTGAAGATAATTTTCTCTTTCTTTGAATAGAAATGGATGCAAGTACAACTGAATAAGACTTGTGGCCCATGATTTGTTATAATACACAAACCCTCTCTATGTCCTCTCTATATATTCACTGTGAGCTAGTCTAATCATCTATGGAACAAAATGATCTCAAATAGAATGGAATCATTTTTACTCCTGGGGCTCAATTATAACACAACCCAACACCATACTAGTGGTTAACTTTCACTGGACTTCAACTCTTAACTAGAGGTATAACATTAACTCTTATAGTGTTTTACTCATCATGATCATATATCACCTTTTCCATGAATAAAGGGGTTTGACATGGCATCCTCTCAAACCATAGTGATCAAAACAAAAAGGTCAAATTTGGGATGACATAAATTTTGCATACAAACTCTGATTGAGGTGATTATTGCAATGTTGGAAAGTTATTTGAGTGTAGAATTGATCTAGGGTGAGCCACTTAAGTAACAAACTTTTATCCGCAGTAACAAACTTTTTATCCTCAAACTACTTCCAAAAATTTTTAGACTCCAATTCACCAAATTTTGCTAGTAAAAATAGCCCTATAAATTGGAAAATTGAATCATCAACTTATTCATTGACTCACAAATGATCAAATTGTCAACATTTTCATAAAAACATTTGGAAGAAAATGCTTGAAAATTTGAAAAAAAATGCTTCCACTTACCAACACTACATCAAATATTTTGTCATTGTAAATATTAAGATAAATAAATAATATATGAATAAAAACAATCCGTAAACAAAAAAATTTAGTAAATCTGAAGTCTTTAATACAAATTTATAATATACGGAGCTAATCAACACCTACTCCACACTCATATGTGAAAATGCGAGATTACACCTACAGTCATGAATGATACAGGGGTCACAATAAGCATATGAAATCGAAAATTATTGTTTGTGCGTATTTGAAATTTTTAATACAAATTCCTAACATATCGAGTTAATCACTCACATCATGTGAAAATGGGAGAGTTTTCCTGCGGTCATGAATGATAGGGTGTCACAGCGAGCATTTTCAACAACAATTAACCTATCACATCCAACGTTACCTCATTTAAGAGATATTGTCCTCAACATGTATGGTATAGCAAAGACATGAAAGACTTTATGTTAGGTTGAAACTCATCCGGGTCAATTTTAGGGTAATTATGGTGTAGTACAAACATGAAGCCTTTATTTTAGGTTGAAACTCATCCGGGTAAGTTTACAGCTTAAAATTGTTTAACTAAAACACTGACTCTCTGCGGATTCACTATCAAGTTAGATGCGTTTCGGTCCTTCAATAAACTTCCCCGAAAAGCAAAACCTGAGATGATATGAATATTCAAGGAAAAATAAAACCCTATCTGACTCGATTCACATATATTTACTGCTATTTCTGAGTAAAATATCACTTCATAATATTGATATTAATTAAACGTTCAACGTGGTCGTCGCAAAAAGATGAGATTTCTCAGTCAGTTAATTCGAAGACAAATCTCTCCATGAAAAAATCGAATAGTTGAATACTCGTTTACGTTATAATTGAAATATTTAACGTCTTGACTTACAAATTACCTTGTAACGACAGTTTGCCCGTCACGTTCTTCCCTCGCAAGTGAAACAAAATATGACATGCAAACTTATCGAAACGAACTGGACAACTGCAAGTTTAAAAAAGCCTTGAAAATCACGGAAAGAAGAAGCGTCTATTTATGTAACTGAATGCCATAACCGGAGAACAGGTATTTGCATTGCATTGCAGTACCAACGAACCATGGCGAAGCAGAATTTTCAGAAGATATCGTTCTGCATTCTGCTATGTTCTTTGATTTGGTCGATTATTCTCTTGCCTGCTTTCTTTACAGAATTTGCAGGGAGACATCAATTTAGAAATGCTTTGCAGGCGACGCACCCGCAACAATTTGGTCTCCGGATCAATGGAGAAGAGTTGGCGGAGGTTATCAACAGACCGTTGGCGGATACTGAGCGGACTGTACTGCTTTCGGCATTGCAGCAATTGGGATCTGGATCCAATGAACTCAAAGGTATTAACCCTCACAAACCTTTGTACTCAGATGACTGCAAGGGTAGGTATGTTTACATGTACAATCTGCCCACAAAATTCAATGACCTTCTTTTGAGAGAATGCCAGAATTTGAGTGTGTGGACAAATATGTGTCCGCATATTGCCAACTCAGGGCTCGGCCAGCCATTAGTACAGTTGGCGAAGCTGGGCGGCCTTAAGGCTGCAGGATCACGTCATGAGCACTCATGGTTCGCTACCAATCAATTCACTGCAGAGGTGATTTTTCACGAGAGAATGAAGCGCTACCGATGCCTCACTGCACATCCTTCTAAAGCAACGGCGTTTTACGTTCCGTTCTACGCGGGATTCGACATGTCCAGCCATGTCAGGGATTTCAATTTGACAGCGAGGGACCATGCCGGAATCGAACTCGTGGAGTTTCTGAGAAGTAAACCCCAGTGGAAGAAAAGGCATGGCAGAGATCATTTCATAGTTATGGGACGTATAGCTTGGGATTTCATAAGAGAGACAAATGACCCGAGCGCGTGGGGCAATAAGCTTTTGCTTCTTCCCGAGGTGAAGAACATGTCGAGTCTTTTAATCGAAGCCCACCCGTGGCACAAGAACCAGCACGGAATCCCTTATCCTTCCTATTTCCATCCCTGGAAGCGGTCAGAGATAGAGTGGTGGCAAAAGAAAATGAGATCGAACAAGAGACGAATTCTCTTCTCCTTCGCAGGCGCCATTCGGCCCGGACTCGACAAGGCGTCAATCAGAGGCCACATCTTCAAGCAATGCTCCTCGTCTCCGCGTTGTAAAACGCTCAGTTGCCAACAGGGTCCAAGCATCTGCCACGAACCTAAAGAAGTAATGAGACTGTTCACCAAGTCCATTTTCTGTCTGCAACCTCAAGGGGATTCGTTCACACGGCGTTCTATTTTCGACTCCATGCTCGCAGGCTGCATCCCAGTTTTCTTCACCGAGCATTCGGCTTACACGCAGTACAAATGGCATTTACCCCAAAATCGAAGCTCGTATTCCGTTTATATTCCAGAAGAAAGCGTGCAGGCTGGCAATCTGAGCATAGAGCAACATCTGCAATCCTTGAGTGCCGATGAAGTACAGAGCATGCGAAGGGAAGTGATTGGGTTGATTCCTTCCATTACATACGCAGATCCTCGCCATTCCAACGTAGAATTCAGAGATGCGTTCGACCTGGCAGTAGATGGCCTCATTCATAAAATTGCACAGGAAGAAGATAACAATAAATCTTATCAAAAACCCGTTACAAGCAAGGTGGAGCAATATGCCCGTTAAGAGTAGACGTGTGACAAACTATCCTCTCTCGGAGATTTAGAGCGGCCACGCTGTCATGGTTTCAAGATTTAAAAATCAACGGCTACATAAGGTAATTATTAGCTAGATTGGGATGTGGACTCCCAATCTGTTAATTCGAAGACTGAACAACTACTTTCACACGTCAGCGCGGGGAAAGCTATCTTGGTTGAACTTAGAGTGCATAGGTAGGCGTGGGGAAGGTAATGTAAGGTAATTGAGGGGGCAGAACTTGATGGGTGATTTGTTTGTTATCGGTGTCTTTTTTCCATGTGGTTAATTTTATTGTTTTTTTTTTTTAATTTATAACCAAAGTTTGAGATTATTATTTTTTTTATAAAATTTGTAAAAATAAGTCTTGCGAATCGCCATTATGAAGGTTATTAAATTTAATAGATTGTTTGATTTTGATATTCCAATCTTAATAGGAATTAGGAAATAATGGATACCAAGTATGTTTTTGAATTTATTTATTATTAAAATGTGGAAATCATTATTGAAATATATATATAAACTTATAATTTTTTATTTTTGAAAAATGAATGGTATAATTTAGAATTGGAAGTTTTATATTTTTATATAAAATAATGATGTAATTTTTAAAAATAATGCTGATAATTAATGTTAATTGATGATTATTTATATTTTTAAAGTTAAATTAATTATATTAGTTTTAGATTTTTTAAAGAAATTTTATATAAAAATTATTATTATTTAATGGTAAGGTTACTGTTAAACTGGTGTATAGATATTTTTAGAAAAAAATACATGTTCTTAATCATTAAGCTTACTCAAACTTTAATAATAATAATAATAAAATTTTATATTGAAATATTCTAAAATTTTAAATAAATAACTACATATTTATATGAAAATATGTAAAAATTAAATAAATGTAAATTTATCTTAAATGTATCTACAATTATTACTTTATCTATAACTATTGATAAGTATTAGATTTTTTTAAGATGTAAATTTCTTAATATATAACATGAAATTAAATGATTAAAAACTTTACACATCAACAAATTTGATAAATCTAATATAAAATCCATTTAAATTAGTATTAAAATAATAATAATAATAATAACAATGTTCATTAAAATTCTTATTAGTAATTAACAACTAAAATTATAATAAATTTATTATTTTCAAAAATAAATTAAAATAAATAAATAAATTATTATTTATATAAAATCTTGTTTTTTCAATATATTTATAAATACTAATTTTTTATTAAATAATAATTTTTTTATTGATAATTAACAACTAAATTATAATAAATTTAATATTTTCAAAAATAAATTAAAATAAATAAATAAATTCTTATTTTTATAATTTTTTTTTCAATATATTTATAAATATTATTTTTTACTTAATTCAACAATTTAAAAAATTATTAAAAAAAACATAGTTCATTTATACATTTAAAAATATAATTTCAATAAGAATAATAATAAAAACAATTTAAAAATATATATAATTAAATTTTAAGACAAACTAAATCTATTTAAAAATATATATAATTAAATTTTAACACAAACAAAATATAATATATATAATTAAATTTTAACACAAACAAAATATATTGTCAAATATTAATAACGATGGTTGAAAAGAAACTCACGCCATATAATATTTCAATTTCTTTACTTTAAAATAGTAAAAAAATGCATCTCGACTATTATATAGCACTTCTATAAATATAGAATTATATTTTTACATATGTAAAATGTTTTTCTAATTAAATTAAGTGTAATTTAGGGCAAATCAATTGTTAAATGTAAACGATTTATCCACTTAAAAATAATTTATCTAGTTCAAATTTAAAAATATAACATCAGTAGTATAGTTATTAAAAAGAATATATATATATATAATTAATTTAAAATTTTTAATAAAATTGTTATACTTCATTGTTATTTCTTTAAAAAAATATTTAGCTTAAATATAATTTAATTAAACTAAAAAATAATAAAAATATAAATATTTCATCACACAAATAAAATAATTAATAAAATATTGTATTGAATATCATCACTAAAAATTAAGAAATAATATTAATTAATATTGCTTATATGTGTTTTTTTATTAATATATATGATTTTGTATAATTAAATTTATTAGAATATTTTTTAATATAATAATAATTCATTTTAAATTGAAAAAAAAAATACTAAAAGTCTCAAAATAGAAATAATAGAAAAAGGAAAAAAAATTAAATAAAAAAGAAGTAAAAGTAAAAGTAAAAAACAGTTACTAATAGAAATGGAAGTTACTAAACAACCCATAATAAAACCTCAATCAATCACCTTACAAATAAATAAATTTAAATAATAATAATAAATAGCAAAAATTGAATTTTCAATATTAAACTATAGATAATTAGTAAACATTTTTTGTCAAAGATAAATTAATACAATTGCATATCCTTAAAAATATCCCCAAGAGACTAGAATGGATTCCTATGTCATGGTCACGCTTGCCAAATGTGTTTCGTGTGCAATGTACAAGGCCAAAACATCGTTCACACTCTGACTCTGAGATAATCTCGATACTTGCATTGTTCCATCCGAGAAAGCAGAATATAGCGACAAGCCACTTCTTACAACAAGGTATCTACATGTGGTATCCACAAATATTTCCTGTGTCTTCTCATTTTTTCATAATTATCAGGCCTTATCAAGTTCTTCGGGTAGTCTTTAAATGAAGGGCATCTTGCAAATAAGCTTGTCATGATGATCAAATTACTGAGAAATTTTTCACTTTTTGATCTTGTAATATTCTTTTTTTGTTGATCCGGTCAAAGTGGATAGAATCAATCCATGGTACTTACTGTGGTATTTTCCCATGGTATTGACCCATGGTATTTCTTGTTGGTATTGACCCATGGTATTTCTTGTTGGTATTGACCGATCAAGCCTATAAAAGGGGAGATATGCTAGGCATTTAGGGCATTCTGAATTCTCTATTTTATTATGTTTGGGTTGAGAACCTGGCCTAGCCAATTCTTTTATTGATCCCGGGACGAAAACCCGGTGGTGATGTTTATGTGGTGGATCCATCCAGGATTCACAAGTGGACTTCAATTTCTTATATTTGTTGTGTTCTGTGTTTTTATATGAAATACCTAGATGTGTTGTTTTATTTAAAATTTATTGATCCTCGGGATATTACAGTGGTATCAGAGCTGTGCATCCTGCTAGTCTGAGGGTTTATCACAAAATAATTTTGAGACTAGTTTTCGGTGATCTACCTTAAATCACCCTAGCTAGAAATCCATCAATTTCGGTGGTTTATTCACATCCATCCTAATTGATATTTGCAGAAAGATTGCCATATCCATTAATTAGTTTATGTGGCTTAACGTTAGAAGATTTTGCAGGCTTACAAGGCAGATCTATTGATTGAATGTCTAGATCTATTGTTCCCCATCAAGAAATCAAGCTTGGGCATTCAAGGTAGCAGACCACACATTCTGGCGATTGAAGTGCATCTTAGCTACGAGTCGAACTCACGAGGTGGTCGACTATGCATGACCCATTATTTGCCTGTCAACGAGCAAGGAGTAACTCTTGGGCACGTTGTCTTCCCTGAAGTTTGCATCATCTCCTGTCGCGGAATGTTCATGACGCAGAAGGGAGACTAATACCCTTAATAGCTATAGCTGCTCACGGTGACTGTCATTCTCACAGTAGCGTGAGACATATATGAAACGCAAAGGAGCCACATGAGCGCTGGAGTCTGTTGTGTCAACGATCCGCCCAAGCAACGCTTCCAGGCAGCACTACAGAGCCTTGGCATCCTGCGCAACAATCTACATAGCTCCCAAGTGATCTCTATCTGACAGATCTGGAAACTACAATTTTTGAAATTGGCATCGAAGCAAGGGAACACACCTACTGCACTCTGTCTTAGCAGTTCAAATAGAGTCGTTGCTTTAACGCGGAATCCGTCGAAAGAAAAAATCGTGGGCTGTCTCGAGTACCTGGACAGAAATTTGGGCCAACCGTCGGCCTAGCACATTACGCCAAGGAGGAAGACAGTCATTGGAGACTAAGCCATGAAGTTGTCGGCCTCTCCCCAGCATGCAACGAGATTTTCTCTGAGCTGCTGAAGACATCAGCCGTAACCTACGGTTCCATGGTGGATAGCTCAGGCCGCAGATTTTCTGAGCATCGAATTCGAACTCCGGGGAGTGAGAATCGATGGGGTTTTAATTGAACCAATAGCAAAAATATTGACGCTACATAGAATGAAATTGTTGTAACCTTTTAGTGGTGTTGAATAGTGAAATTGACAGCGTTCAAGGAGGAGAAATGACATAGGCCAAACCATACGATGCAAGAGGGCTGATTTAAGGTGGTCAATTTTGAGGCCTTGGGAAATTTCTTCTACACCAGCTATTGTTGCATTGTGTTATTATTTTCTTTGCTATTATTTATAGGTGTTCAATTTATTTATGGGGGCTAAAGATTTATCACAGTAAAATCATAGCCTTAACAACACCGCTATTGCCCTACAATGATGACATCATGAGGAGGACTTTTCAGGTAATGGTAGAAGCACTCCATGGGTTGGACAACACCACCATTATTACTTTTTTCCAGAAGCGCACAATTTTGGAACGCATGGTGAAATTCAGATTTGGTATGCTTATGCTGGATCTAGAGTGTGATGATTTAATCCTTCAAATGCTCCAATACTTCTGCAATGGAATTACAACATCTCATCCAAACTACATCAAAATAGACATGCAAAAGATCATGTCTCCGATCTTAGGAGAAGATAGGGCCATCTGTGAACAATTGAGATCCAAATTGTTGGCCATTTGGAGGAAGGAGCTAATTGCATCACCTGTTGCTTATGAACTAGTTGAGGGGTTGATCAAACAAAGCATCAAACTACTTAGAAAGAAGTTAACCAAGGAGGAACTAAAAAAGATTTGTGGAGACAGCAAGAATGAACTAAGGAGGAAAGGCTTATGCTTTGTATGCAAGGGAGTTTGGGCACTTGACCATTCATGTCCAGACAATAAGGAGGCAACAAGGATAGCAAAATTAGAGACTTCTTCAGAGCATGGGAATTCACCCATTGATGGGTTCGTTGGTTTTCGGGAGAGGACCTATGAAGGATCTGAGCAGTCAAGTACAAATGGTGAGCAGCAACACCATGCTCTTCAGAGAAACTTGCAGGACAAGCTGAGCAGTCAGCTTGACAAAGTACATGACGAAAGGAAAGATGCAATTCCTCCTGATGATGTGGTAGTTGAATCTATAAATACAACAAAGGACATCCATAAAGAGTATGGGCAATCGGGTATAGACAACACTCCACCAGTACATCCATGTTTGACAACCAGAGAGGAAGGATAACTGATCCTCAAATTTGAAGAGGTCCAGGATGAATACACCAAAGGAGAATCAAATGAGGAGAGGATCATGCATTTTCAGGAAAGGATCATGCATTTCAAGACAAATCTGATGTTGTTGAAGCAAAGATTCTGGACAATCCAAGACATTGTCTCACAGGAGAACAGAAAAATTGAGGAACTCATAGGGAAATGTTCCAAATCATTGACCAAGCTTTCTAGTATTGAGGAACAACTCAAGTCCCTCACAAGACCGCATGAGGAGTACAATTGGGAGTCGCATAGTAGTGCTTTACAGGAATACATAGAAAAGGCTTGCAACACCAACAACCCACCTTTATACATTGAGAAGAGAAGGAAAGAGTTCTCCAACTGCATCATGTTGGGTAACCAAGTAGAGAAGCATGAATTGAGCATCGAACAACATCAACATAGTAGATTTGCAGATATTCATCCCTCCCCAAGTATGGATTGGCGAGAGCTTATGAGTTTGTATTCTATCGATAGGTTGATTCTCACAACCGAGGGCATATTGCAGGTTGGGCCCTTTGGTGCGGGCAGCGATGGAGGGCTGAAATGGTACCATAACCCACAGGTCCCATGATTTAGGTGGCATTGGGATCCGGGAGAATCCATTGGGGAAAGGATTGTTTGGGATCCAGGTATTGGAGGATCCATTCATAACCATTCAACACGGAGGGCGCATCGGATTGTATGGGATCTTGGTATTAATGTACAAATGCTTTTGTTGTGGATAGAAGTGGATTGCTTGAGGACAAGCAATCTTTGGGCCGGAGGATTTATAATATTCCCTTTTTGTTGATCCGGTCAAAGTGGATAGAATCAATCCATGGTAATTACCATGGTATTTTTCCATGGTATTGACCCATGGTATTTCTTGTTGGTATTGACCCATGGTATTGGCCCATGGTATTTCTTGTTGGTATTGACCGATCAAGCCTATAAAAGGGGAGAGAAGCTAGGCATTTAGGGCATTCTGGATTATCTATTTTATTATGTTTGGGTTGAGAACCTAGCCTCGCCAGTTCTTTTATTGATCCAAGGACGAAGACCCCACAGTGATGTTTATGTGGTGGATCCATCCAGGATTCACAAGTGGACTTCAATTTCTTATATTTGTTGTGTTCTGTGTTTTTATATGAAATACCTAGATGTGTTGTTTTATTTAAAATTTATTGATCCTCGGGATATTACAGATCTTATGATCCTTTATGTGCACTAAATATCTTATTACCAATGACATTGATGGGCTTCACTACTGATAAAAAAAATGATATACTATTAATTAAGTGGCTCTCTAGGTGAGATACCTGGAGAGTGCCCATGCACTCCACACAATGCACTGACTATTCAATCACAAGAACCTTGTAAATATAGTCTTGCACACTAAGAGGGTGGTTTGAACCACTCCCTAGATAGTAGGATCTCAAACCTAATCTTAGAGTCTCAGTCCTATCCTTATCACAACAAACAGCTAAGTATACTAACACTCCCCCTTAATGGAGAAAGGATACTGAAAGAATAACATATGCATGTTGGTCTCAATCTCACTTAGGCTTACAGTAGTACATAAAAAAATTGGTAACAGAGTTTTCATTTTAGTCTTCTTACTTGAGAGTCCATGCATGTTCATTCCTAGGCGAGGCTTCATCTTTACTTTTCTTACCATGAGGTAGTGATAGATCTTCCCCTCCTTTTTACGTTTTCTTCCCCAAAGACAGAACGCTTGAAATCGTATCCTCCTCGATCTTGATTGTAGGTTGTCATTCTTTATATCTTGATTGCTGGTAATTGATAACACTTTAGAGGGCACAAGCTAGGTAGGAGAATTTTTCTCTCACTATTTCCGGTGTCAAACATTTGAACGTCAACCATATTGTCTTCAACATTCATTGATGCAACTTCTATGTTGACTTGATAAAGACATGGTGTTTCAAGCCATGCTTCAAGAAACTTTAATTCCTCTTCAAATTTTGGATCTCCTTCCTTTTCGTTGTTGCTAACATCTGCACAATGAGAAACATTCATGAGATCATCATAATTTGAGTTGTTTACAGCTTTGTCTTCTTCTGCAAAGTCTTTGTAATCAGCTTCATGTGGCTCATCCAATTGATCTTTAACAATATGTTCCTCTTTACTTCCTTCCTGAAGAACGACTACTGAGTCTTCAATCTCACGCAATAGCAGAGCATATTGTATCTCTTAATAATCATGGTCATTAATAAAACCACCAACACGCATGAAGAAAATATCATCAGGGTCAAATATGTCTAAAAGTGCAGACATATTGGAAAAAATCCATCTTATCTCGCTTCCAAATTTCTTTTTGACTCCTATCGGTCCTCTCAAGGGCTCCAACAACCTCGTTACCACATAGGCAGGAAACTTCTCCTTTTGGCAACTCTTCAACTGTAGAACCTTGTGGTGCAGACTTTGGCTTCTATGCCACACAGAAAAATCTAAAGCAAATCACCAATGCAACCTGAACTTGATTATTTGCATTTGATTATTTTTTTATCTACCGCTCCAAAATCTAGAAACCACTCTTGCTAGAATCTATGCCAACTCCACACTCCATGCTTACCGATCATAAAATTCGACACAAACTAGCGACAAATGGTAGAGCCAAACTATTCCACGTTATCTAACAAACTCGTGCTCTCAGTTTGAACCGGTCCGTAGCTCTCTTGATGCTCTGACACAAAGGAACTTGAAGGATCTCACTGAAGAAAGATGCCATTGCTCCGCGTTCCACAACTCCCATGCACTGAGCTGGTATTGACTATAGCCAGGAAGGTCATCGTATCCGCAAGAAAATCACAAATTTGATCTGAAACCACAATAAAAACAAGGATCAAGGTAGATCAGATCTGATCCAATCCAGATCCTCATAGGAGAGTGCCACTGTGAGCTTGATCAGGTTGCTATATATTGTTTCGGCACGCAGGAACAATAAATTCGTCTCCTGTTGTTACATCGCCCTCCACAATTTTGTTTTCCATCACATATCTTCTACTTTCTGCATACACGAGATGTGTTCAACATCATAAATATTTGAAGGTGTCTCTCATCCATGCACCCTCTGCAACAGCATGGCCAACATTTCTGAGGCCAAAAATGGCCACAGTTGATCGGATTTGGCGCTTGAAATAAGGGTTGAATCAATCGAATACAGCCACACTTCCATGTGATCACCACTCAAGAAATGATCAGGCTCGGGCATAGATCCATGCAGTTTCCTCTGTCACGCCTCCTCTGCCATGACACTCCAATCTGGCAACAGATATTTGTGCCTTCTTCCACGGCGCTCCACGAACGCTGATTCACTCCTCTGATTCAACACTTCTCAATGTTGATTTGCACTCTCCAACAGCTCCACAGGGCATACACAGTTCAATCAGCCCTCCTTAAGTAGTCTTCACGCCAGTAGCTTAATATTCTCCACAATATCAGCAGTGTTAACAACAGCACCAGAGACACCTCCCTCTGCATGTTGTTGTGCCTCAATAGATCCGAACGTGACTCGACCCAGAGATATTGTGTTATAGGGCCGAATGGAAATAGGTTTTCCACAAGTTTCAAATGAATAGTAGTGTTTGACGCATCAAGGTTGTCATGCAGCAGTCTCTAAACACAAATCTCCTTAGCCTCCAAGGACTTAGCCTCACAACAAACAGGCCTTTGATCCTGTGCTCTGATACCATGATAAAAAATTGATATATTATCAAGTGGCTCTCCCAGTGAGATACTTGGAGAGTGCCCAAGCACTCCACACAATGCATCAACTATTCAGTCATAATAACATCATACATATAGTCTTGCACACTAAGAGGGTGGTTTGAACCACTCCCCAGATAGTAGGATTTCAGACCTAATATTAGAGTCTCAGACCTATCCTTATCACAACAAATAGCTAATTCTAGCTTTCTCCATTAATTCTAACAACTACTCCATAGTTGTTTCACCCATATTTCAGAGGAATCAATGGACTCCTAGCGTGATGAAGCTTCCATGCTTGAATTACCTCATAAGACCCACTGTAGAGGACACGCGTTTAACCGCTCATTTTAGTCATTATTTTACATGCTTAAATGTGTGTACAAACATAAATTTCCCTTTAAAAAATAATACAACTACTTGGACACCATGTGATTGGGAATGGGCAGAAACGAGTTAATCATTGGTGTAATGATATTTATTAATTTGGTAGTATTCTTGCATGATTTTGTTAATTTTGTGGTGTGCTTGCATGCTTCTACTATATTATATAATTTGGTATTAAAATTTTCCCAAAAACCAAGGGAAATGACTTTCTTGTACATTTTTTTAATGTAAAGATTGTTTCCTTTTCAAGTCGAAATGGTTATATTTCTATTAATCAATCTGGAATCTGGTGAGAACCATTACATTCAAAAGAAATAAATCTTCCAAAAACCTCCAAAAATGCTTTAACCAAAGTCTATGATTATGCAGAGATATCTTTTCCAGATTTTCTACATCATTCTTCTTATAATCCCACCAAAAAACCTCATTTATACTTACATACTTACATAGCATAATATTACTAATACTAAAAACTTAACTACATAGTTCCTTCCATGTCATGATACTCAAATTATTCCATGACAGCCGCATATGCTTCCTCCTATTGGCTTGTGTATGTTGCTCCTTTCCACTTATGTTCCTGCTGCATCTCTAGTTGGTCGAAAAGCTCTGGAAGGAGATCTCCTCCCTCACCTAGTGCCAAATCCTGGTCACCACTCTCACTGATACCAAATACTTATTTTAACACTCAGACGACTGCATTCTCCACCTTAACTTCAAAATTTTCCAATTTAAAGGCAAGGTTTTTTATCTTGGATAAAATTAACTCCATTGTCACCTGCACATTATCAACATCTTTCTTTAGGCCATGCAACTTCCCATAAACTAAGGAGAAATATGAACAAGCCTCGAAAATTATTTTCCCACCTATCCTGGATATGATATCCTTAATTTCTTACTTGAGAGTCCGATTAATTTCATCTGAGGAGCCTCCAACGCCATTGCCTTACGAGGAGGCCATTTCTTCAGCACAATAACAATTAATGGAAAGCCACAATGTGTGCACTGTGCACAACCATCCTCTTATAGCTAATCTTAGCTCCAAAATAACAGCGGAGTAAGTCCCTTCAATTTTAATGCTGCTCGATTTCATTGCACACCCTCCTACTATATTGGAATTCATTTCTTCTTTATCTAGATCATGAACCCACATGATCGATCTAAGGCATTCCTCCTCGATCCTAGAAATAAATACACCTTCACTACTGGCCTGCCTTAATTCTTGAGCTACGACATCCCACCTATCCACATGCTTGTCATTAATCCTCACTATTATCCATCGGTTGGATGGAGATCTGATCATGTTGTTGGGACGTCCACCGCAAAGTTGATGTACCATCGCATATCTATAGAATTTAATCAACCAGCCAGGCAGATTATCCTCCTTAATGGTCCTCCTACATTTCAAGGTTCTCAGCATATGGCCAATCATGGAATATGACAAGTGGAGGTTATGCCCTCATCCTACCTAAATTCACCTTTCTCCAGGTTTATGTCCATATTGGCTTGAGCATCCTCCAACACATTATTCCCCCCCTTAATATGATAGAAATCTATAATCTCAAATTTATCCATAATCAATTGGATTCTTTGCATATCTGGCCTTAAATTCAACTCCTTGTTATGATTTAGGTTGATAAATTTTTGAATGGTTATAAGAGAGTCTCCAAATACATTTAATTGTAGAATTCCTTTAGAAACTACTACCTTGAGCCCTTTCCATAGTCCTACTTCTTCCGCCTGATTATTTGAGGCTAATCCCAGTCCCCATGCAAATATTTTTTATGCTTTTCCATCAGGGTGATAGATAACTCCTCCCACCCATGTCTCCCTCAAATTTCCTTTCAAAGCACCATAAAAAAAGAGTTGATATTGGCCCATCGAATTTCTCAATTGCTCAAATTGTTCTTTTGGCATACGAATGATATATGACATATTCCTTTGACCATGAATTGGGTATCCTTTTAAGTCAATGGGTTTTTTGACATTAATCCATTCTTTCTTTGCTTCTGAGATATTAGCCAAATCATATGGGTCGAAACCTCTCGCTGATATTGTAACACCATCCTCCCACATTTACCCAAGCTACCCGTTCTAATGGGGTAAACATGTTACGAGATGCTACTATGATCTGATTCGACTCCCCATGTATAGTTAAGGAATTAGAACTAAAAAAACCAAAACAATTTGACCTTTCACACATGTTAGAGAACCTTCAGGAGCCGACCAACTCTTCCAGGTGACCAAATCCTCAGGTAACTTGTCATTTTACTGACATGGACCCTCAGCCACTCCCATGACAAGCCATGCATATGACTAAAGCCTTCTAGTTGCTCCCACAACAAGGCATGCCAGCAAATGTGGATTTTTCCAAGTAGTTTTGTAAATGTAAAGAAGCAATAACAAACCTTAAACATCCAAAAACCTAACCTTAGGAGATTAAGCACCAAAGGCTTATGGGCTCTAATGGGGGAAGTTGGAACACTGATTTTCTGGGATCATAAATTTGGCATACGATAGCCCGTTTAGGGCCTCAAAACAACTCTGAATGTTTACGACCAAAATATTGTAGAAAAAAGTGTCAAAATAGAATTTTTTGTTGTGAGCTAGTGGAATAGGTGGGTGACCACCGATATCCACCTAGATCGGAGACCTATGGTCCATGGCCTGATACATAATACAAATTAGGGGTTATGTTTTACCCATCCAACCATTAATGTGAATTACAAATTGACTCTTATGGAGTATTCTTCATCATAATCATTGGGATAGTCCCTTTTCCATGAGTAATTTGGCTAACGTGGAATCCTCTTAAACCATGGTGGGAAATGTTAAAGGTCAACTTTATGATGACATAAATTTTGAATATGGACTCCATTTGATGTTGTTCTAACACCATTGGAAAGGTATCTGAGTGTACAATAGTGTTAGAGAGGTAGAGCAAGTGAGAATTTTTTAACCTAAAAAACTTTATTAAACTCCTCAAATTTCCACCAATCAAATCTAATCTAAATCAAATATAATCAATGTACCTTTCAGGAAGATTTCTCTCTTATGGAGATCTCGTTTTGGTTGTGGAATTTCCATATTTTCCTTAATATTCTCAACATCTACATATTCTTTGTGCTTAGAAGTTTCTTCCTACTTCTTAGTTTCTATGGATAGTTGAGTCCCCAACTAAATTTGTTGATTTAGTGACACTTGTTCCTATTTCAAATCAAAATTTACAATATTTGATTTGAGGGGGCATTCATAAGCTTCACAACAACAACAAATTTAATTTTGAATAATTGAAGGGATGATTTGTCCATACATCTCCAAGAATTTTACAATATATTTCAATTGATGGTGATTGATTTGCAAAATAACAAACAGTGGTGACAACTTATTCCCACAAATCTTGTTACAAATTAACATTCTTAAAGATACCCATTTATTTTTCTAGAAGAAATTTTGTTTATACATTCTACCACATCGTTTTTCTATAAAATGTATATAATGGTTTTGTGTTTTTTGATCTAGATTATTTGCAATATTATCTAATTTTTAAAGATATAAACTTGTCTTTATTATCTATTTTATACAATATTATCTAATTTTTAAAAATGTGAACTTCTCTTTATTATCCATTCTAAAACATTTTAATTATCATATTATCATTTTTTTATTTTCATATTCACCTAATATCATTATTAAATTACCATACCAATTATCAAATAACAAATTCTGTCCTAATTTATAGATGGATGGTAGATGCAGCCATTTGGAAGTGTCCATTTGTAATTTTTTAAAACTATTTAATATTATTTGTTATGACATCATATGTTCATAATTGTTTTTACTTTTTCCACTATCTTTTGTGTTCAAATAAAACTTACTTTTAAAAACCTTATCACTGATTCTGATTATAAATGCTTCAACATAAGAGCACGAGTTATGAATGTTTACGAGTTATGAATATATATTGGAAGAAAATTAGATTAAAAAGCCTATCCAAGTTTATTTTTCATTTAATTTACATCAATGAATTAATAATAAAATTTAAGTTACCATTTAATTTAATTTAATCAATTAGATCAAAATGTTGTATATATGATGAAAAGGAAGTAAACTATTATAAAATTTCTAATATTCAAGATGACAATAGAATTTAAATTTCTAATATTCAAGATGACAATAGAATTTTGTTTTGGGTCATGAGAGTTTAAATTTTAAAAGGTTATCATTATTTTTTTTTTATCAAAGGAAAACTGTTATGAGATTACAAAGTAGAATTGGTTTATAAGGTGTTTTTCACAATTTTCACCCAATAGGATGTCTCAGGAGATTTTATCTTTATTATGAAATATTAAAGATCGGATTATTGTATAATGGAAAGGGAGAAAACTATTATGTTTAGATTGATAATATTCAAGTTGCTGCATAAAAGAACTAGTTATACATCGAATTTTTGTTGCATAAAAGAATTATTTGAAACTCAATACTGTAGCCAACTCGCTCTAGCTTTATAATCTATTATAATCTAACTTAATTTGCATGGTGAACAAAAATCAAATCATGGTTAGAATCATGAGACAAAGATGTATGTACAATTGTTAAATAATTAAATTCTGCAACAAGTTGTGGTGACGTTTTACAGTTGTGATTCATTGCTTCAAACCATCGATGTAGATAACAACTCAAAGACTGATGCTACATGAATTTATTTTTCCCTTTGCATTCAACTTAACTTAATTTTCTTGCTGGAAAAGTCACAAATCTTAGGTGGGTTTGTCAAATTCTCCTGGAAAGAATCCAACGTTTCACTGAATTGATAAAAGAGTAGTGAGCAGAAGTTGTGGTTGTGTAGGCAAGAGGTCATACTGCCTCCACCTGGCCCGGTGCATATGCCTGATATTCATCTCCCATTCAACGCTGGCTCTGGGTGTACAAAGTCTTAGCCTTACTTAGTGCCTCTTGTATTTCCCAGTGCATGAGGCTGGCCCTGTCAGCTTTCTCCAGATATTCACATGCCGCCCTATAATTCCTCAGCCCGAGCAGAGCGCAGCCTTTCCTGTAGAGCGCTTTGAGATGCTCGGGATCGATCCGGAGGGCCTCGTTGGAATCTTCCAGCGCCCGCTTGAATTCCTTCATCTGCAGCCACGCCTCCGCCCTATTGGAATACGCGTGGAGAAGGCCGGTATTGATATTATTACTGTTATTCGACGGCCTCTCCCTGAGCTGACGCAGAGCGGCGTCAATGCAGGTCGTATAAAGCTCGGCCGCAGCCTCCCAGTTTTGTTCTCTTAAACACCTGTTGCCCTTCTTCCTCATTTTCTTGATGTTGACATGCACAGGGCTATCTATCCACCTGTCCTCCTCCGAGACGAAGTACTCAACATTAGCAGGGTTGTCCACGCGGATGGCGAGGCCACCGTCGGAGCCACGTTTGAAACAGGGCTCCTTGATTGCCACCCTGGCACCCTTGGCGTAAAGCTTCTTGATGACCGCCTCCGAGGGAGCCGTATTGTAAATTGCCAGCCTGGCAGCAAGGCCATTATCGTCCTCCAGCAAGGTAAAGACCCCGTTCATCCAGAAAGCCTCCGTGCACAGGGTCCCGTACACCACCCGTCCACGGTGGACTTTGTCGACCTGGAGCTCGGTGAAGGAAATGGGGTTCAGCTTTTCCGCCGGAACCGAAGAAGCTGGGGCGCTGCTAGCAGGGTCTGGGAAGTACAAATGTAAAGCGCCGCCTGTTGCAATCCCCAGGAGGCGGAAGAAATCGTGGAGTTGGAGGAGGGCTCGCTTGTCGAATTTCTCTGTGGATAATCTCGCAAGCGAGACCATCATCAGATCATGCACTTTCTCCATTCTTCTTCCCCTCTTCTTCGGCTCCCTCTGCTGCTCACAACTATCAATGCCGCTCTGCATTACAGGTTTATTTTTACAAAACACCCATACCCGAAGGGTTGCACTTTGGAAAACGAAAGGTTGAATGACAGGTTGGAATTCGAAAATGAAAGGTTCGGCCGTTGGATTATATGAGGGAGTGGGATTCGAAATGTTATTTGCATATGGTGAGCCTTGTGACCGTTAGATTAATCATTTGATCCCTTAATGTATCTCTTTATTCATTCATGATAAGAATTTTATTTAGTTGGCAGAAATTTAGATATTTTTGGGATTCAATTGCATTAAGTAAGTTATTTATCTATGATCATTTCTATGAGAAGTAGTTGTAATTGATTAATTTTTCATGATTTTTGAATAGTCCATTTAGTACTCATTGCATCCATTGATACTCATAAAAATGAAGAAATGGAAATGAATGACTTACATTTGAATCCCAAAACTTATATCTAATATAATGCAGTACAAAAACCCCTAGTACATAAATATTAGTTATTTTGTTAGATTATATAAAAGAGTGAGCTTTGAAATTTTATTTGCATTTTGTGCGTCCTTTGACTTGTTAAATTAATCATTTGTTTGTCTTAATGTTTATTTATAATCATGATTAGAAATGTATTTAGGCTGTAGTAATCTTTTGGATAAATAATTAGTTTTTTTTTAATTAGGTTAATAATCACGATTATAATTTTATTTAGTTTGCAACATTTTTTTTGGACAAATAAATAATTATTTTTTTAATTGGGTTAATGTCCTTACAAATTTAGGGATGGATTGAAATTATAAATTTAGATTATGAGTTTAAATAAAGTTATGGACAAATAAATAATTGTGATTGTTAGTTTTTTTTGGTTAGTGCTAGTAGAAATTTAGGAAAATATTGGAATTATAAGTTTGAATTATAAACTTATGTTTTGAGAGGTTTTTTTTTTTTTTTTGGAATATATTAAAAATTATAATTTAAATAATTATTTTATTAAAAGTTGTAATATTAGAAAGAAAAAAAATTATAAGTTGGTTTTGGATTTTTTTATTTCTTTTTTAAAAGGCAGATTGTACATACAAGTTCAAAAACGAACCAAATGGTCTCAACCTGCTCAAAGGGAAACCATGTTTGTTGATCATCTGGTAGAGTCATATCCTCACCAAAATTTAAAAGTCTCGATTAATTCTAACAACACTAAAAAAACTGCAATTTCATGTTGACCTTTAACATTGATTAAACAATGCTCGGAGGTTGCTAACTGAAAATAAAAGTACTAATCATTGGATGAGTCAATTAGGGTTGGATCCTTTGCAGTGGATCCATGTTTGGTCGACAAGGGAATACATGGGATGTGAGTCTTGATTATTTACAGTCACTCTATCACTTGATTCAAGCCAAACTTCACTTGTTGCATGTCCTGGTGGAGCAAAGCCTGCTCTCCCTGTGACTGCTCGGGATTTTTGGGTTCTGTTATCATAAATTGACCATCAAGGTCGTCATTCGCTAGTATTAGAAGAAGAGTCTCAATGTAAAGATTCCTTATCCCTCTGGTTTTCCTCGGGTCTATTACAATGTTTCCTAAGTCACGACTTAGCTCCACCCTGCTCAGTTTTGGTCCTTAATTCAACAATTCCTCCCATTCTTACAGTATGGCACTAGTTGTGGATGAAGACGAGGCTTTATATAATATTTTTGCCTCCACCTATAGTCGAGACCCACCTCCATAGCCCCTCCCTCTACTAGCTCGGCACTGACCTCCACCTCAACTGTCATTGTTTGGCTCTCACCCTCAACTTGGCGTGGTGGTATCTCAGCATCTTAGACCCACACGAGCCATATCCTTCTTTATCCTGCAGCTCCTATGGTACACAAGGTTCTTGGATTTATCTTCTCCAAATGTTAATCCTATGAACATCACATTAGCAGGATGACACATAGAAAATTGATTTGGCATTAAACCATCTATAATGTGAGATCCCATGAGCCACCCATTTTCTTCAAGTCGCTCCATGAACAGTAAGTTTTCTAGCATGAATGTCAAAAACACGATAATTAACAAATAAATTGAAGGTGTCCCAATAGCATCCCTATAGCCACTGTCAAGCATGTAAGGAGGGGTTCCCTCCCCCAGCAGTTCCTGGCTCTTGGCTGAGTGTTGTAACAGCCCTAGTGAAAATTCCATGTAATAAAATTTAATAAAGGAAAAATAATAACAATGATTGATGGGACACTTATTCCAAGCTTAATGTTGGGAAAAAACATCCTGATGGGTCTCCATTTCGGTTATTTTTGCTAAAATAAAATGTAAAAGGCTTTGGAAAGAAAAGAGGCATTATTTGGCATCTATTTATGAAAATAATGGGAAATAGGAGAAAAGGAAGGTGAAAGATCACAAGTTGCATGTGAGGAGGAAAATGAAGAAAATAAAGGCCTCATTGATAAAAAGGATTTTTAGTATCAATGGGCAAGTGTTTGCTAAAACCTTTTTTTAGTTTAATTTTGGAGCTCTCTCATTATTCTCTCTCTCTACACTCGTGGACACTTAGTTTTCTTGGATCACTTTGGCATTGGATCAATAAAGGCAAAGAAGGAAAGTTCAAGGAAGGAGCAAGCAAGGAAGATAAGGATCAAGCAGCTACAACGAGATTCATTGCGGGTATTAATTTTCATCTGTGATTTCCTTGCTAGATTCGGCATGCATGGTATTTCATGTGTTTATTTTTTGTCGTGGCATGGGTTTTTCCATGTCTGACATTATTTTCAGCCTAGCCTTTCCATTTTCAGATATCCTTGAGGTGATGGGTTCTCATGTTTCGATTGAGATGGATTGTTGAATGTATGTCATGCTAAGTGAGGTGAATATCTGAAAGGAAGAACACATGGCCTAGTTATCCCTGAACCGGAATGTGGATCCCGGTAAATCCATTGGCCAAGTAACCCTTGAACCAGACTGTGGGTTGTGGTAAATCCAACTATTGTGTGCCTCGGTGGGCCTAGGAATCCTCGACCGGTGAATGGAAGGATATATTGTAAAGCGTGGGATATACGGTAAAGCCTAGAGGTGTGCTCCCTTCGTCAGGCCTAGTGATCTGATGGGGATTACAATAAAGCCTGGAGGGTGGTGTCTCGAGTATGGCCTAGTGATCCCTGGATCAGACTATGGATTATGGTAAAGCCTAGAGACTAGGAGGCAGTAAAATTCCTCATAGTGTAGATGGAGAACTCTTGTAGCATCCATGCTTATTTGGTTCTTTTTGGTTGGTTATGAGTCCCACATTCATGCTTGGAATATGGCACGGGGGTGATTGACTTAAGAGATATTTGGCTCAACCAATCTATGGTGAGGTGGAATGTGGTAGTCCCATCCCAGGTTGGTTTTTGAATTTATTAATAAGAGGCTCTTTCATTGACATATTATGTGTAAATGTATTGGTTTATATGTGGATTCTATGGATGGTGCATCCTTGATATTTCTGTTGTTATTATGTTGGTTATAAGCATGAATTATGACAGTGATGATGTATGGATATCCTCATGTTTTGATTTGTAAATGAATGAAAAATGTATCTATGACCTAATAGATGATAATGTAGCTAATGATGTAAGGGAACAATGCTTCTTAGCGATTCTCAAATAATTATGAGACCCCTATGCTCAGATACGTTGTTTAAATTTGTAAATGACATATTTGTGACATGTTTGACGAAATTCTGCTAATAGGGGTCCAGTCTAGACCTTGTCAATGTTTGAAAATGTATCGTTCTGCTGTTATAATTCATTTATGAACCTGTCATTGAGGTCTTGGCAATGGTCTAGGGTCTGGGCCTGAAAAAGTGGCTCAAATATCGAGGACGTTGGCACAATTCTAAGGAAAAAAGTCTCTAGACACATGCATGCCCATGTTGTGGGAGCATTCAAATCCTCCTAGACACACCCTTACCCATATAAAGGGATCATCTGGTGGTTTAATGGTCTAAAAACTCAGTGGGACCCAGGGGTTGGTTACCTGAGTGGTTGGGATGGCTACTAGGAGTTTTTTTGTTGATGTGGAAGGTTTTTCTGGTGTGTTTCCTTCGATTCCACTTCCTTAAGGTCACCTATGAGTTTGAATCAGATCATAGTAGCCTCTCGTTGCATGTTTACCCCGGTTAGCCGGTTACTTGGGTAGATGTGGGAGGAGAGTGTTACAGGTGCCATAAGCTGACCCTCCAACACAAAAGCTAGTTGCTTCTAAATATTTCTCAAGATGATATACCAGATACCACAAAACCCCCTCCTCTCTATTGTGAGCATCCTGGGAATGACCTCTCGGGCATTGGAAGGAACCATAATTCCAATTGAAGGCCTTTCTCCAAGCTAGAAAATTCAACAAAAATTGAAAGTAATAAAGAGCCATAGGGCAGAAATAATAGTATCTATGATCCCAATTCTAAACACACCACAAATACACCTACTAGTGCTTGGGCTAGGAAATTAACCATTCACGAAACTCACCATCATCAAGGTGAGTACACATGAGAATTGAGGGAGGGGAAAGGAAATGTTACATACCCACAGGCATTCATTCCCTGGTGCTCGACCCTGTTCATTCTTGAGAAAGATGGATGTCCATCCTTCATTGGTTTTGGTGATCACTTGGTGTCTATTCACTTAGTGAGGGCTAGAATTATGCCTAGACTGCCCCTCAAAAATGCATGATTACTAAAGTTTACCACCTTGCCATATTTCACCTCACAGCAGATCTCCCGTGCACTAACCTTGTGTACCTCTCTAGGGATTTACACATGTAGGTGCATGTGATGGGTTGGCCATGCCACTCCTCCCCACCCCGTTCTCCTTTATTACCTTTGATCTTGTGACCATGGTGGTGTGAATCTCACGGTTTGGGTTGATCTAGCTCACACCTTGATAGGGGGTGTATCACTAGAATTTAATGAAAAATAAAAATACAAAAAATTTTTAGAGTAATAAAATTATTTAAATATATTAAAAATTCTAATTTAAATGATGATGCTATTAAAAATTGTATTAATATATTTTGATTAAAAATAATAATAATAATGAGACATTTTTACATAATTATCATCCAAAACATTATATTTTAATATATCTTATAAATATGATTATAAGATGTTTATTTTTATTTTAATGATAGTATGATAGCATTATAATTCAATTTTAATTATGTCTATTATTGAGGAAGCTATATAAACTAGTACATCCATATAAATTAAATGAATAATAAATGTTCATGAAATATGTGTCATTTGTAATGTTGAGAATTTATAAGGCCCAGAAGTAGAGGTAGGAAAGGAAAAAACATGGTTTGGAAACTCTTGATTTCATCCATTGGGTTTTGAAACTCTTGATTTCATTCATTGGATACTGTATATGATGAAGAATATTCTCACATTATTGAATCTAGATCATCCATAATTTTTTAATTTTTTAAAGATGAAAATTTTGGAAACCCTATTATGAAATAAACCATGTCTATCTCCCTAATTAAATTAGGGGTGATCTCCAACCCAGTACAATAGAGATTGTAATGTAATGTAATGTAATTTCCTCTAAATAAAAAAATAAAATAAAAATTATTAATGTAATGTAAACATTGTAACTCTATCAAAAACAAAAAACAAAAAAGGTAAAAATATCAAAATCAAAATAACCCTATAAAAATAAAATAAAAATTATGCATGTTATTGAGAACCCATGGTATTCATGTGAAACATAGCCTATTTAAAAAGGGGATTTAAACTAGCCTGGATCCATCTTAACTCTGGAATCTACCAAGCAAGGACCAAAGGGATCAAATCTTTTGAGATGAAAACCTCTTTTAAAATGAAAAGAGATTTGATCCCTTGGTACATTCGGAATTCACATAAATCTATTAAAGAACTTACATCATAATACAACACATATTTCTAAAGTTTTAAAAAACCATAACATTTATTATTATTATAATATGAGATAAACATATATACATTTAATAAATCATGTATCAAGAATTCAAAGTGATGAATTTAGATATATTAAAAAATAATGCAATTAAAAAATATAGCATTAGATTTTAATTAAAAACAAAAATTATAATTCAAAACATTATCTTTTAAAATATCTTATAACATTATCTTTTAAAATATCTTATAACATTATTTTTTAAAATATCTTATGAGTATGATTATAAGATGTTTATTGTTATTTAATGATAATATGATAGTGTTATATTTCAAGTTTAATTATGTGTATTATTAGGGAAGCTATATAAATTAGCACAATCATATAAATTAAATGGCTAATAAAAACACGTGGAAATATTTATGTGTCATGTGTAATGTTGAGAATTTGTAAAGGGGAGCGGAAGTAGGAAAAGGAAAAACTGTTTAAAAACTCTTGACATGTATTGACTAAGAATATTATCACATCATTAAATCTACTCCATCAATAATTTTTTTATTTTTTAAAGATGGAAATTTTGGAAACCCTATTTTGAAATAAACCATGCTTATTTGCAAATTAAATGACTCTTTAAATTTAATAGATATTAAACACTTCCCTCATGATATACATCTCATATTTCTAAAAATTTCAAAAACATAAAAATTAACTACATCTTCATCATTATTATTGTTATATGACTTAAACATATATACATTTGAAAAATCATGTAACAATATTGTTAACCACAAAGATTGGATGTTATCTAACGAATAGACTAAATGAATTTTAATCAGTGATACAATTTTGAACAAGATTTTGATTTCTTGCTATTTAAAATGTATTTTTGAATCCATAAATAAATTTAACACTATGTAAAATCTCTAAAACACTAAATAACTTAAACTTATAATTTGTAAAAATAACAAAAAAAACTTATTACATTATCATTTTCTGTATTAATTAAACTACAACTAAAAATTCACCTTTACTTAACCATAAAAATTTCGTAACTTAGTTCGAATGAAAATTCTTAACTTGTAAATAAATAAAATTTGATTTATTGTATTTACTTATTTTCCTCTCAAAAATCTAGTCATTATTGGTGTGATTGACACCAATTAACATTATTACGATTCATTTGGCTGTGTTTTACAACTCTTGTTTCCATATCTCCAATACCTTGGCAGAGGCTATTTCCTACGTGGACAGGTAGGTGTGTTAGTGTTTCAAATATGTGAAATGGCGAGATGAAAGTGTTAGGATATTGTCACGTTTCTCTCCGTTACGGAATACCAATTCAACGCATTAATCAAAATATGGGAGGCTCCTTTTTGGCATAACAACAATTGTACGTCTCTACAGATTACATGCATATTTTAATATTTTCTCTGTCAAAAAATATTTCAAGATTCTACCTCTGAAAAGAAACGAGGCGATTATGAATGTGGAATGGAGGAAGAGCTATCAGGCTTTAGGAAGGCAAGGCACCATCGAGAAGAACACTCGAGCAAGAATTAACCTTCTGTTAGATAAACTCTATTGTGGAGGTACCATTGAGGAAGATATTGGAATAAAAATTAGCATGTTTTGATAAGAGGAAGTAAAGATTGCAGAGGACATTGAACAAGAAGGTGTTTCTCATTTAGATATATAAAATTAAAATTTATTACGTTATTAAGTTAATTTGAGAAAAAAATAAATATATATAAAATATTTTTCATAAAATTATTAATTATATTGATAGGTATGTTTATTTTGAAATAGGGTTTCCATAATTTTAATTTAATTATCAATAATTATTAGATGAATGATAAGGGTTTAATCTCCATAGAATATTTTAGAATATTCATAGTATTATACATATATCAAAAATTAAGAATTGTTTTCAAAGTAGTTATGTCATTTTTACCATTTTAATTAAATTTTTTAATTAAAAAAATGTAATATGAATAAGCATCATATGAAATGAGTTTTGGTTTTTGAGCATGTTGTATTGATAAGTCACGATATTGGCCCATGTTATTGTAACAAAATTTATCTATGGATTAATAATCTCAATGATAAATTGGAGCGAGAGAAATGAAAGTTATACTTCAAAATTGAGGCAGAGATGCTACAATGTATGAATCTACATAAAATCATATATAATATTAAAGGCCTACAAGTGAAGATGGCACAAAACTATCTACCCGGGGAGATAAATAAGTCATACATCATGTTAAAACAGAGAAGATATTGAAGGGTGATTTCCTTTTTACTAGAGGAAACTAATCTCTTCTATATGGACTTTGCAGAGAAATCATTGATCCTTTCTTTACTTGTTTGTTCCTATCTATCTTCTTCTTTGGATACCATCTTACACTGAGTGGAAAATGTTGTCTTTGATTGTTGAGTCATACTCTTTGACTGTAGTGCTCTAGACTTTTCTTTCTGAATTTGAAACTAAGAGGTGTGTGTTTGTGTGTAGAGGTACCATTGCTAGATTTATCTGGGAGCGCTTTAAAGGGAATCTGGGAAGATTTTTCCTCAAAGATACTTGGATTATGGCCATGTAAAACTTTGCATATTTAAAGTTGATATTGTTTACAGTTTGTGATGGGGGTTTCACACTTTGGAGAAGTTTGATGAAGTTGAATCTATAGCTCGCAAATTACCTTGGAAAGGGGGATGGGTGCTCCTAGCCAATGGGATCAAACAAGACCAAGTTATCTGACTCTTTTTGGTTGTGAGATGACGAAGAGGAGATTTTGGGCGAATATTCCCTATACATGGCTTACTAGTATTTCTATCAAGAAACTAAATAGTAGTTTTGTTTACTTCTACCTCTGAGATAGGAAACCTAATAATTCCATCAGATAAAATATCAACATCTACAATCTTTTCAAATATCTTGTTGTCTTCACCATTCCAATTATCAGTAAAATTTTACACTTTGCTTAGTCGTTGATAATTTACAACGTTTACTGTTTGCGTTGTGAGGTGTGCATTTTGGGGAAGTTTGATGAAGTTGAGTTTGTACACCATTATGGAGGGTATTCATTGTTGATTTAATCCTTAATTTGGATGGTTCCCTGACTTAACACGGCACTTTCATTAGCCATTTTGTGAGTTATTTGATTTATGTCCCTCAAGACATGATTTCCATCTAATATCTTGAACAATTTTTTTTAGCCCCTATTCTCTTCCATATCAAACTTGATTCTTCATTCATGGAGTCATTATTAAAATTTTGAATTTTCCATTTTGAATCCCCGATGACAATGGCTTCCTTGATTCCATTCTTAAAGAGTAATTGTAGTCATTTCCACAAAGCTAAGCCATGTACTCCATTGTTGGTTTTTTGGCCTAGACCCTAGGCAAAGGTCAAGAAAGTGTCTTTTGCAAGTTTTTTTTATCACACCTCCTGCTTTTGATGGATCAGGGTTTCCTTTGGAAGCCTCATTAAAAATAATGAAACTTCCTTTGTCTCATTCCCATTTTTCCAAATCATCTTGATTTAATCTTAGTTCCCAGGAAAGAGATCTCTTTGGTTTCTATCTACCTATGTTGGTATTACTCAAAGGTTGGAGCCCTTGAAGCCATAAAAGCTCCCTTCTCTTGAGTATCTCCTCCCAAATATCTGGTATTCCCACTAAAACAAGGTTGCAAATAGAATAGTTTTTTATTTTGAAGTAGAGAGAGGGGATAGAAGTAAACCATTGCTAAAGATGGATTTATTTATTTCCAACCATATTCTATAGTATATTTATTTTGGAAGATACCTAATTGCTCTTTTTAATGTCTCATTCCTTGTTATATTTAAATGAAAGTCTAGATACCAGGTCTGAAACATGGAGGTCCAATCTTTGGGAATGTTAATGAAGATATGCAGCTCTTCCAGAGTTGTCTCACGAGTTCTTTTTTTGTAATCACATTCCTTGAATAGATGAATAATGTTCTCTTTTGAGTTCTAGCATAGTGCACATCTCAAGGATTTTAGGATTTTTCCTTGCACTAGTAACTAGCAGAAAGCATTAACCTTGGATATTCCATATTTATGCCATATTTTTTTCCAGATTATTTTTTATCAAAAATAGAAACTTTTGAAAGAGAAGGCTTTGTGCTCTTCAGTCCATCATCTATTGTCTTCTATCTGCTTGCCTACAGGGGCATGGCCTTTTAGTGCACCCAGGAAAAAAGAATAGGTAGTATTTAAATCTTCTAGGACTGTAAAATTAATCCAATTTTTCCAGAGACTGCTATTTACTTCCCACTCAAATATATCCCAAAGAAAAAAAGGGTTACAACCTTTCATTCACTTACAAAGATTTGATGTCCTATATTTCTTATAAAAGTGCAGTAACACTTTAATGTCCTCCCATATGTTCATTTTCTTTCCATTTCAATGTGTCCAGCTTAAATGATTTATTAGTAAGTTTATGCATTTTTTGCATAATCTTAATTGCAAGTTCCAAACTCCTAATTTAGAAGCTTTTACCTTCTGACATTTTCATTTTGAAAATATTTCCTTCTCAATTCTTGTGCTCACCGAGATTTATCCTCAATTGGCAGTCTCCACGCTAATTTTTCTCCTAATGTATGATTCAAAAGTACCGAGGCCCTGATGTTGAGACCTCCTTGTGGTTTTTCTTGCTTATCATATAAATGTTCTGATGATGTTGTTGATGTTGTCAAGAATTTTCTTTGGTGCTAGAAGAGTTGAAGCTTGATATATTTGAAGGATGGATAAGGTGGATTTTACCATAGTTACTCTTCCTGCTATACTGGGCCATTTTTCGCCCCAAGAATTGATTTTCATATTGATTTTGGAAAAATGCTTACCCAGTCTTTGGATTTTTTCCCTTAATGGGAAATGGGTAGACCCAAGTAATTGAAAGTAGACCAATATTTCTCCCATTTGAAACTAATAATATTTGTGACTATTTGGGGTGTTCCATCCATAGATCTTAATTTTATCAATATCTATTTGTTCTCTGGATGCATGTGTGAAGTCTTGCAGAATTTGTTTGAATCTTCTTACAATGTGATGGGTCCCATCAATGGGTATATTATAAGGCCATTTTTCCATCCTCCAGCCTATAAATTATTCTTTTATCACATTGATTAACATCTATTTGGTTATAATGTTCTTAGTAGGAAGACTAAAAGGTGTTTGTCATACTTTATGGGCTAATGTGGTTAATATGTAGGAAAAAGAGCAGTTTTGAGTGCATTTACTATGCAGAGACACGTTGGAGGAATCTAGAAGAGATGTAGGAGGCTTTTCCCATACATTTACTCTCCTTCAACTCTACTTTATCCCTAGAATCACTCATCAATAGCTTGAGGTCTACTGGTATCCAATGAACTCAAGAAATTGCAAGGGAATAAGGGATCTAGATCCACTTTTCTCGAGATTTTGGAGGGAAGTGGTCCTCTTCCCAAGGAGGCTACCCCACAATCATCTTTGTAATAAACAAGCCTAAGGGAACACTAGGATTTGAAATTTTGGGAGCAAGGAGAGCTGCTAAGACCCAAGTGCTTAAGACTATGATTTTCATTTTTATTTGCATGATGTATTTGAGCTCCATTTTATGTGAATGAAAGGCCTAACATTGTTTCAAATCTAATTTTATTTCAAATGGATGAGTCTCCTTATGTTAGGGCCCAACCCAGAGGCTCCAAAATCTCTTTGTGTATATTATTTATGCATTATTTTAGCAACAACATTTCATTCTTTGTTTGAGTAGAAGTTTACTTGCCAGAAAAATTATGGTTGCAAACCTTATTACCACCTCTCTTGTGGGAAGTGTGGTTGAGGAGTATATAGCAGCAACCCAAAAATATGTGGTTGCCTTCCTTTGTAGATCACTAGGCTTTAACTCATTGTTCTCTTACATACTCGCTTCTTCAATCTAGGAGTTCAAATCATCTTTCTCAAGCTTTCATATATGTAGGTTAGATGTATGTTGGAAGGTGAATTAGTTCTTAATGAAATATAATTATTCATTAGAGGAATTTTGAGGTCTAAAATTGGCCTACTAAGGAGATTATAAAATAATAGTGGAAATAATAAAATAATATTAGATTACATCGTCAAATTTTAGAGGGAAAAAAGAAAAAACTACTTTTTCAACTTATCTCTCTATGGGTTTACTCAAATTTCAGCAGGAACACTCATTGGATGCAGAATTTGATTCATCATCCAAGGATTACCCATGTTGCATACTTTCTATGGAACCTGCAACACGAAAAATAGAAATACATGAAAAATGTGATTGCAATCACATCTTTTCATGTATTTCTCAATTTTCATGTAGCAAGGTCCATCGAAAGTATGCAAAATGGGTACTCCTTGGATGAGGAATTAAATTTTACATCCCATGAGTACTCTCGCTCGAAATTTGAGTAAAACATTAGGGAGATAAGTTGAAAATACGAGTTGAAAAAGTAGTTTTATTATTTTATTATTTTATTATTTTTTAATAGTATTACTTTTTTACTCCAAAAATGGTGAATCATCACCCATGGTTGACATCATCATATTGAATCCTATTGGTTCTTATAAATTTTATTTTGGTTGTACATTTTTCTTAGGAGGCCCATTTTAGACCTCAAAATTCCCCTAATGTCTTTGTTTGATTTCATAAAATTTGACTCATTCTTTCGTGCTTAGTTTGTTTTGCTACAATATGATCATTGGTTTGGAATTATTCTCAAGAACAAGAAGGGATTGATTGTTGGTCTGCAGGTACTACCAGTGGCTTGCAGGTTTGGCACATTCATCCTACATCTCTTTTGTCATCATCAACCTCTTCCTTGACCACTCACATTTCCCTCAAAACTCTACCAACGAGACCACATTTCTAGGTCATTAAAGGACATCGATTCTATGCAATATGGGAACCTGAGGGGTGTTAAGCTTGTAAAAGGCCTCACATTTCCTTTATACACCTTCATTTACCTTTCTCCACCTTCAAAACACTTTTTGTACCCTCAAGATGCTCACAGATCCAATCCTGTAGAAAAACAAGGAAATCTTGTAGCATCTTGTATGAGTCCTGTAGTAGTCTTGTAGCATCATGTAGCATTGTCCAAACTTGACCAAATTTTCTCTAGGAGATGTATTTTTCCTCTTAGGATTGAATAATGAACCCCAATCTCTGAATGCATGACTGGGGAAGACCAAATACCACTCTAGACCCACCTTTCCTTCACTGCAAGTACAAATATGCAATTAGAATTTGAAGAAAAATTCCCACGTTTGAATAGAAATGAATGTTTTCTTATGAAATGTACATGGATTTGGTTACTAAGGCTAAGTTTCATTGAACATAGTGGTAAAAAGGGTGATTCACCAATGCAAAGTAGATTATACCTGATTCTTGAGTTTATGCTTTCTTAGGATTTTAGTCACAAGCATTGTTGTTGAAATGATCAAATTTCCTTTTCAAAGCAACTTTCCACACTTTTCAAGTAGAGTATTGATTTACATTATGCAAGTAGAGTATTGATTTACATTCTACAAGTAGAATATCACTTTTCATTTCTACAATCAGCATAGTCTTTACATTCCTGCAATTAGAGTCAGTCCTTACAATGGGATGAATAACACTTTCATTTCTGCAATTAGAATAATGATTTCATTCCATCAAATAGAGTAGATCTCTCTCTTTTCATGCAATTTCTTTCTCTAATCTAGTTGAAGGAGTGGTCTTTGTATGCATTGATCTAATCCATTGCTTGAAGGTGGCATGAGTAGAACTTGACCTAATATGCATATAGCAATGTCACATATATGTTTATATGAACCTGTTGTTGATAAGTGAAGTTGGTAGCCTTGGGAGTCTCAACATTCTTATTGAGATACTGAAGCTCATCACTTTTTGGCGTCATTGTCAAGGAGGTGTCCAAGTAGGTGTTGCTTCTACTTAAAATTTTCCTTTCTTTTTCTATATTTTGAATAAGTACTATTGACTTGGAAAATTTCAAAGACAAAAAAAGGAAAAACCCAAAAAGAAAAAAATAAAACTATTTATTTCATGCCTCGTAGGAGTAGGGATAAAGGGAAATTACTACCAAAAACCCCCACCCCTTCAAGAATTCAACCATCACTCTTCTTTGGTGAATGTGAGCTTCCCTCTCTAACCATAGGGGAGTTATAAAATCCTCTAAGTGAGAAACCTGAAATTTTTGAAGGACCCATAGGGGAGAAAGAGCCCATATCACTTATCTAAATCATGGTTGAAAATAATAAGAATGAATTCTTTCCCATCAGAAAAACCAATGGGGAGGCCAGGATGAAGAATATCAACCCAAGTTCCCTTCCACACTTCCATGGATTAGCCTCCAAGGACCCTAACACATATATTTTTGAGTTTTCTGTAGTTTGTAGGACCTATGACTATACTTTTGATGAATAGAAGTTGAAGTTGTTTCCCTACACCCTTAAAGATGTAGCCTTGCGCTGGTTTGTGAGTCTAACTAGAGGTAGCATAAATACATACGAAAATATGTAGCAAGCCTTTAATGATAAGTACAGGGATTAATGTAGATCTAAGGAGACAAAATAATAACCTTAAGGATACAATCAATGTTATGACCAAGGAAACTATGCTAAATCTCAACCTCCAAGGAGCCTTGAGGAATACCAACACAGTACTACATCTTGCAGACATGTACACAATATCCCCTGAATTATTTAATGAGTACATGATGGTCTATATCAACTCCTGGGAGTATCCTATAGATTTCCTTGTCCTCCATCCCAAGACCAAGTTTAATAGTTATCTTATCAACCTAGGGAGACCTTGGTTGGACATTGTTGACGCTTACATTAGTTGAAGGGTTGGGAACATGACCATCAATAATGGGCATCTCTCAAATAAGTTTGCATTATATCCATGTGTTCAACCCTTTATTGATCATGACTTACCCTTGTGGATAGAGGATGAGGAAGAATAATACCTTTATCAATCATCCCCCTACCCAGTTTTTACACTAGACACTGTTGTGGGAAGTAGGAAGCTAGATGAAGATGACCTTGTTGACCACTTCTTACATAATCAACCTCTTACTGCCATGCCAATTAATGAACTAGTGGAGGAATCCTTAAAGAAAATTGAGAAAAATATGTGGCCCGATTCATGCTCTTTTTATTCTGGCCTAGACCGTCCCAAGGTTGTGGAAATCATCCCATCTAATACTCTAAAAATCAACCCTCCCATCTTAGTTGAGAAAGAAGATAAATTATGTACAGTGTTGAGGCAGCATCTTCATGCCTTTGCATTGGACTACAAGGAAATGAAAGGGGTGCATCCCTCATTTTTTACTCATCATATCTACATCGAGGAGGGATTAAAGTCTATGTGCCAACCCCAAAGGAGGATGAATCATGCCCTTAAGGATATTGTAAAGGAAGAACTGCAAAAGCTATTGGATTCAGGGTGAATATACCCATTCCAGATAGTGGATGGGTGTCCCCTCTTGTCATATATAGTACCCAAGAAAAATGGTAAGTGGAGAATTTTTGTTGATTGTAGATAACTTAACAGGGCTATAAAGAAGGACCATTTCCCACTGCTTTCATTGATCATGTCCTAGATGGCCTTGTAGGGAAGAAATTATTTTCCTTCTTAGATGGATTTAGTGGGTATTACTAGATTCAAATCAACTTTGAGGACCAATATAAGACCATATTCACATGTCCATGGGGTACCTATTCCTGTAGGGTCTTTCCATTTGGTTTGTGTAATGCTCCTGCTACTTTCCAGGGGGAAATATTGAGTATCTTTGTTGACCTTGTGCATGAAACTATTGAGATACACATATATGATTTCACCCCTTATGGGAGTGATTTTTCGGGAGTCCTTTATAATCTATGTAAATTATTGAGGAAATGTACTGAGATGAATCTTTCATTGAGTCCTGAGAAGTGTGAATTTATGATGAATTCAAGGACTATCTTAGGTCATTTCATATCCAAGGAAGGGATTCAAGTTGACCCTAATAAATGTTCCATCATTAAAAAGGTCCCTATCACTCAAAAACAAAGGGATGTCAGAAGCTTCCCTAGGTTGGGTGGATATTACAGAAGATTCATCAAGGACTTTAGTAAGTTGGCCTCACCCCTGTTCGGATTATTGGCTAAATATTCATACTTTTGTTGGAAACAAGTGCCAATAGGAATTTTAAAAGTTGAAAGAAAAATTGACCATTGCACCCATCCTTAGAGGCCCCAATTGGGAATAACCTTTCCACATCAACACATATGCATCAGAAAAAACCTTAGGACAAGTGGAAGGAAAATGTCCTTATGCAATATAATTCATCAGTAAGAACCTTTCTAAAGTTTAACTCAACTATACAATCATTGAAAAGGAGATCTTAGTTGTGGTGCATTCTTTGAATAATTTTAGGCATTGTATCACTAGATATCAAGTCTTTATTCATATTTATCACGCATACATTAAATACTTAGTGAATAAACCTTATGTCAATTTTATAATTATTATATGGTTGTTATTTTTGCATCAAATTTATCTAACTATTGTTGACAAGCTAGGAAAAGAAAATATGGTTGCATATTTTCTTTCAAGAATAACCTTGTCTATAGGAAATGAGGAGATGGCATATGATCAACTTCTAGATGAACGCCTCTTTTCCATCTCGGTGTTGTCTTCCTTGTTTATTGATATAAAAAACTACTTGGTTGTTGGGAGGTTCCCTCCTAATCTATCCTCCAGGGAGAAGAGAAATATTTTTAGGAAGAGTACCCCTTTCACCTATATTGAGGGAAATATCTTCAAGTTGGGATTAGATTAGATTCTAATAATATGTGTAAGGGAGGAGGAGGTCTTTGACATCCTCTGAGCATTCCATGATGGGCCTTGTGGGAGAAATTTTGCTGCTAAATGGACAACATTCAAAGTTCTGCAAGCTGGATACTACTGGCCTACTCTACATCAAGATGCAAGGAGGTACACTACAAGGTGTGATGAGTACCAAAGGATGGGAAATCCTACACCCAAGGATGAGATGCCCCTACAACCTCAAGTGCCCCTGGAGCCATTTGAGAAGTGGGGCATGGATTTCATTGGGCCCATTGATTCCCCATCTGGGAAGAAGAGATATATCATTTTGTGCATTTATTACTTAACCAAGTGGGTTGAAACAAAATCAATAAATGTGGCAACCGAGTAGAAATTGGTTGAATTCCTAATGGAGAACGTTTTTTACAAGTTTTGTTTTCCGAGGGAGTTAGTCACTAATCAAGGGACACAGTTCACCTTGAATTTGATTGAAAACATCATGTAGCAGCGCAACATCAAGCACATGAAATCCACTTCCTATCACCCTTAGGAAAATGGACAATTGGAGGTCACAAACAGAGCATTGGAGAAAATTTTGACCAAGTTTGTTAGCAACAGCAGAAGGGATTGGGCAGATCGACTTGTAGATGCCACTTGGGCCTACAATACCACCTGGAAGACCACCACTATATTTACACCAATTGAATTGGTTTATGTAAATAAATCCATATTTTCCATTGAGTTTGAATATAATACCTTAAGCATGGAAACACATTTGGATTTATACATCACTGCAACACAACAAGAAAGGTTGTTCCAACTCAATGGTTTGCATGAGTTTAAACTGCAGGCTCTCATGCACACTAAGGTATTACAACTACAGAGGAATTTTTGGCATGAAAAACACATTAATGAAATAGACTTCCAAGAGGGTGATTGGTCCCTTCTGTATGATTCAAGGTTCAGGATTTCAAAGGGAAATTGATGACAAGGTTTTCGGGCCCCTATCTAGTGGAAAAATGTTATGAGAATGGGTCTATCCAAATCAGAAAAAATGGATTAGGAAGGTGTTAAATTACTTGTTAATGGTCACCGATTGAATTTATACAAGAAAAATCTATCAAAATAGGATTTTAATAGTTAAATAATTAAGGATTTGAATGTAATTATGGGCCTCACAACCCTGAGTTCATTCAGCCACTAATCAACAAAAGAAGGAAAAGAGAGAGAGAGAGAGAGAGAGAGAGAAGAAAACAATAAAAGGCCTAGGTGAAAACCTCCATGAGGAACCTAAGGCCAACTCTAGGTTTGAAAACCTCCATTAGGAACCTAAGGCCAACTCTAGGGTTGAAAACCTCCTAGAGGCATCCCAAGAGCAAAAAAAATAAAAAGATCCCAAGGTGAAAACCTCATTTGAGGCACATGGGGTAAGCATGCAGATTGAAAACCACCTTAAAGGAATGATATAGGTCTTAAAAAGAGAGAGAGAGAGAGAGAGAGAGAGAGAAGGAAAATAAAAGAGAATTAGAATGAGAAATTAACATAAAAAGGAGCCCTTACACTAGTTTTTCTAACGATTTTTTGCAGGGTTCCAGCCATGGTCAAAGAACAACATCAAAGGGAAGCAAGGGGTCCACATTTCACTTTTCCACTTCCAAAATATAGCCTCATCATGTCCTTCATCACTCCATAAATATCCATACATTCCTCCATCATTAGTCACCCCATCTTACTCAATTTTGCCTCAATCCTGCAACTTCTACAGGATTGTCTTAAACTGCTACAGGATTGACTAGAATTACTACATGATTGATATCAACATAGGAAAAGGGGTTATATATCATGTTTTTCTTGAGGGTAATGAAGGGATAGGTTCACCATACCTCCATCAGCTTCCATCCACATCACTTAGACCTTTTTCCATCCAAAACTTCACTATTGTTCATGAAAAACTCTATTTCTTCCACTTATTCACGAGTTCTCACCACCATCAGAGTTTCACAACCTTTTCAATAGGGTCACCAAGAATTTTCCAAGCCTATGATTGTATTTCAAAAAGGATATTGTGATTTTAGAATGGTCGGTGTCACTGCTACACAAAAAATCCAATCCTGTAGCAACTTGCACAAACCCTACAAAACCACAACCAAAAACACCTAACACCTCCAGAATGAAAATTTGGCCACCCAAAAGCATTAAGAGGCCATCATTAACATTCTAGAAAGCCACGGCACCCTTCAGTAGAAACTATAGGTGCATTGATCACCTTCAGTAATATAAAATTGATCCCTGAAGAACTTGTATCAGAAGACTTCACTCACTCAGACACGCGTCAAATAATATATGCATAACTTTATCTGTTTTGTAAAAAAAAATATCAGTACGATAGATAGCACCTCCATAACCCAACAGATTGATCATTGAAGTGGCGTTAAGGCATCTACATCACCAAGTAGGCTCAAGTATGCCACTCTGTGCCTCTTCCTTTAAGCACATAATGGTTCAGAAATGTTTTTAATGGATGAGGGACGAATATTATAGGTTGTAGGTGGCCATTAAAATTGGCCACCCTCAAGCAATTAAAGTGCAGTTAACTCAACTTTCATGCAATGTGGAAAATTGAAATGAAGGGGGGTGATGATTATGAGGAGTCGAGACCAACAGTACAAAAAATGAAATATGTGTATGGAAGGTAGGGGCTAGCTCATAAAGTACATTGAGCCCACTACCACAAGAGGAAATAAAAAGGACATGCCTGACTTCAGTTGTACCAAGGATCTCATTCCCAAACCCATTATATATTCCCAATAAAGCATCGAGAGGTGAGCTAGCTATAACTAGGGGGTCCCTAGGGTTCTACAGAGAAGCTACAAGATCAGCTAGCAAGTGTTATAGGGTCAAAAAAAAGTGCTATGGGATCGTATGAAAGTGTTATAGGATCAAGAAAAGAAAGGAAAGACGGTCCAAATCGACAAAATTATTCCTCCAATTACCCACAACCTTGAAGAAATCACCTGGGGAATGGTAAGTAGTGTTTTTCTCGCCACCTTCCATGATCAAGAATGAAGAGGATTTAATTGAAATTTTTCTTGTTTAGAAATCCTATAACAAATCCCTATAGAGTTGAATTTCCCTTAAGAAAAAAATCCTTTTATATGTGGGAGGTGAGTTGGCAGCAAATATAGTCTAATTGAATTTTTTCCTATAATTCTCCTTCCTCTTACCAGAAGCAAAGTGCCAACCCTCTCACCCCTGTCCTAATACCGTAGGATTCTCATAACACAATTGTAAGACCCTCTTCCCACATTTTCCCATGCTAACCGATCCAATAGGGTAAATATGTAACGAAGAGTTACTATGATATGATTCAACTCCCCAATTATAGTTAAGTAATTGGAATCGCCAAACCAAAACCAAACTATCTTCCTAATAAGCTACAGGACCCCCAAGGGCTAGCCAACCACTCTAGGTGAAAAACCCATGAATTAATATTCTTTTTGACTGAACTAGACCCCTAGTCTCTCCAATGACAATCCCTCCATGTGACTGAAATTCTCTAGTTGGATGCACAACAAGGGAATCCATGTGAATGTAGAATTTTCCAGGTATTTTTGTGCCAGCTACCCCATATTCTGAGCCACTATTTTAGGGCTAAGACTTTGGCCTCTGCCCAGAACTTGATGAAACTCTCAAAAATGATAAATAACAAGAGGAAAAGGCCTCTAATGAAAAACTTGAACAAGGATTTGACCTAACAAGGCTTAGCCATGACATACATTATGTCAAACACATCATAAACATGCAATCTACAGGTCATATAAACACATATGATAAAAGGGACTTCATACTTATCTGAGAATCATTAAGAAGGTCTGATGCCATCTCATAATAACAACAATGTCATATATTAGGTCATAAATTCATTTTTCATTCATTTACTAATCAAAAAATGATGAGATCCATAACTCAAGTGTGTCATAAACCATGCTTATAACCAACAGAATAACAATGATAGAACAACCATTAAGATCACATAATAAGAAGGACATTTACACATAATACACAAGAGGAAAAGAGCTCTTATTAACTTCTGCAAAATGCAGCCAGGTCAGGGACTTCCACATACAACCCGACCATATATTAGGTTGAATTAAATCCTTATTTCAGCCAATCACCCCTGTGCCATATTCCAAGTATGAATGTGGGATTCACAACAAAACCAACCAGGGCTTCCTTAGGCTTTACCGCAATCCACCAAGGGATTCCTAGGCCCAATCCCTCATCTATAAAACCAGGATTTACCGCAATCTCTCCGGGGGATTCTTGGGCCCAAATAAGAAACATACACTACCAGGATTTACTGAAATCCCACCACATACTGATCCAGTGATCATTAGGCCTATACAAGCATGGATGCCTCTGAATCTCTCTACATAAACCGTGATGAATTTTTCCATCTCTACCCTCTTAGCTTTACCGTATATTCCTTCATTCACTAGTCAATGATTCCTAGGCCCAACAAGAGTATACACACTACAAGAAAAAATGACATTGGTGAGGGTCATACTTGTGACGGACCTTTAAGGTCCGTCACCAATGTCACATATGGTGACGGTCCTTAAAAAAGCGTCGTTGTAAGTGTATATAGTGATGGTCCTTTAAGGTTCATCACTAAAGTCATTTTCAATGACACTTTTGGTGAGGGTCGTTAAAGGCCCATCACTAATTCTCTCTTTGGTGACACTTCTAGTGACGAAATTTTAATGACCCTCACCAATGCTCTTTTTGTTACTTTTGGTGACGATCAAAAAATGTCTGTCATCATTGATCATTCCAATGAGTTTTTGATGATGCTATGTGCCTGTTGATATATTTTTTGTCAAAATATAATGATTTAATACCATTATTGTGGATCATTTTGTATAATATGTCCAAGGCCATAGTGGTTAGGGTCAGTGATTTTTTTAAGAAGTAATTAGTGTGTATCATTTCCCTCATGTAATGACTAGTCAAATATATTTTTCCTATGAGTCAACACATGATTCATATCTATTAATTTTATTATCTAGAAAATTCCCTTTTGATAAAGTTCTTCTAGTATGTGTAGGAAATATATTATTTAATACATAATCAAGCTATGACAATTCTATTAATGAGAAAGACCTAACATTCCTCAACAATCTGGGCACACCTTAAATTAATGCTTTGGCACACACTAAACCATTGCTAAAGATGGATTTATTTATTTCCAACCATATTCTATAGTATATTTATTTTGGAAGATACCTAATTGCTCTTTTTAATGTCTCATTCCTTGTTATATTTAAATGAAAGTCTAGATACCAGGTCTGAAACATGGAGGTCCAATCTTTGGGAATGTTAATGAAGATATGCAGCTCTTCCAGAGTTGTCTCACGAGTTCTTTTTTTGTAATCACATTCCTTGAATAGATGAATAATGTTCTCTTTTGAGTTCTAGCATAGTGCACATCTCAAGGATTTTAGGATTTTTCCTTGCACTAGTAACTAGCAGAAAGCATTAACCTTGGATATTCCATATTTATGCCATATTTTTTTCCAGATTATTTTTTATCAAAAATAGAAACTTTTGAAAGAGAAGGCTTTGTGCTCTTCAGTCCATCATCTATTGTCTTCTATCTGCTTGCCTACAGGGGCATGGCCTTTTAGTGCACCCAGGAAAAAAGAATAGGTAGTATTTAAATCTTCTAGGACTGTAAAATTAATCCAATTTTTCCAGAGACTGCTATTTACTTCCCACTCAAATATATCCCAAAGAAAAAAAGGGTTACAACCTTTCATTCACTTACAAAGATTTGATGTCCTATATTTCTTATAAAAGTGCAGTAACACTTTAATGTCCTCCCATATGTTCATTTTCTTTCCATTTCAATGTGTCCAGCTTAAATGATTTATTAGTAAGTTTATGCATTTTTTGCATAATCTTAATTGCAAGTTCCAAACTCCTAATTTAGAAGCTTTTACCTTCTGACATTTTCATTTTGAAAATATTTCCTTCTCAATTCTTGTGCTCACCGAGATTTATCCTCAATTGGCAGTCTCCACGCTAATTTTTCTCCTAATGTATGATTCAAAAGTACCGAGGCCCTGATGTTGAGACCTCCTTGTGGTTTTTCTTGCTTATCATATAAATGTTCTGATGATGTTGTTGATGTTGTCAAGAATTTTCTTTGGTGCTAGAAGAGTTGAAGCTTGATATATTTGAAGGATGGATAAGGTGGATTTTACCATAGTTACTCTTCCTGCTATACTGGGCCATTTTTCGCCCCAAGAATTGATTTTCATATTGATTTTGGAAAAATGCTTACCCAGTCTTTGGATTTTTTCCCTTAATGGGAAATGGGTAGACCCAAGTAATTGAAAGTAGACCAATATTTCTCCCATTTGAAACTAATAATATTTGTGACTATTTGGGGTGTTCCATCCATAGATCTTAATTTTATCAATATCTATTTGTTCTCTGGATGCATGTGTGAAGTCTTGCAGAATTTGTTTGAATCTTCTTACAATGTGATGGGTCCCATCAATGGGTATATTATAAGGCCATTTTTCCATCCTCCAGCCTATAAATTATTCTTTTATCACATTGATTAACATCTATTTGGTTATAATGTTCTTAGTAGGAAGACTAAAAGGTGTTTGTCATACTTTATGGGCTAATGTGGTTAATATGTAGGAAAAAGAGCAGTTTTGAGTGCATTTACTATGCAGAGACACGTTGGAGGAATCTAGAAGAGATGTAGGAGGCTTTTCCCATACATTTACTCTCCTTCAACTCTACTTTATCCCTAGAATCACTCATCAATAGCTTGAGGTCTACTGGTATCCAATGAACTCAAGAAATTGCAAGGGAATAAGGGATCTAGATCCACTTTTCTCGAGATTTTGGAGGGAAGTGGTCCTCTTCCCAAGGAGGCTACCCCACAATCATCTTTGTAATAAACAAGCCTAAGGGAACACTAGGATTTGAAATTTTGGGAGCAAGGAGAGCTGCTAAGACCCAAGTGCTTAAGACTATGATTTTCATTTTTATTTGCATGATGTATTTGAGCTCCATTTTATGTGAATGAAAGGCCTAACATTGTTTCAAATCTAATTTTATTTCAAATGGATGAGTCTCCTTATGTTAGGGCCCAACCCAGAGGCTCCAAAATCTCTTTGTGTATATTATTTATGCATTATTTTAGCAACAACATTTCATTCTTTGTTTGAGTAGAAGTTTACTTGCCAGAAAAATTATGGTTGCAAACCTTATTACCACCTCTCTTGTGGGAAGTGTGGTTGAGGAGTATATAGCAGCAACCCAAAAATATGTGGTTGCCTTCCTTTGTAGATCACTAGGCTTTAACTCATTGTTCTCTTACATACTCGCTTCTTCAATCTAGGAGTTCAAATCATCTTTCTCAAGCTTTCATATATGTAGGTTAGATGTATGTTGGAAGGTGAATTAGTTCTTAATGAAATATAATTATTCATTAGAGGAATTTTGAGGTCTAAAATTGGCCTACTAAGGAGATTATAAAATAATAGTGGAAATAATAAAATAATATTAGATTACATCGTCAAATTTTAGAGGGAAAAAAGAAAAAACTACTTTTTCAACTTATCTCTCTATGGGTTTACTCAAATTTCAGCAGGAACACTCATTGGATGCAGAATTTGATTCATCATCCAAGGATTACCCATGTTGCATACTTTCTATGGAACCTGCAACACGAAAAATAGAAATACATGAAAAATGTGATTGCAATCACATCTTTTCATGTATTTCTCAATTTTCATGTAGCAAGGTCCATCGAAAGTATGCAAAATGGGTACTCCTTGGATGAGGAATTAAATTTTACATCCCATGAGTACTCTCACTCGAAATTTGAGTAAAACATTAGGGAGATAAGTTGAAAATACGAGTTGAAAAAGTAGTTTTATTATTTTATTATTTTATTATTTTTTAATAGTATTACTTTTTTACTCCAAAAATGGTGAATCATCACCCATGGTTGACATCATCATATTGAATCCTATTGGTTCTTATAAATTTTATTTTGGTTGTACATTTTTCTTAGGAGGCCCATTTTAGACCTCAAAATTCCCCTAATGTCTTTGTTTGATTTCATAAAATTTGACTCATTCTTTCGTGCTTAGTTTGTTTTGCTACAATATGATCATTGGTTTGGAATTATTCTCAAGAACAAGAAGGGATTGATTGTTGGTCTGCAGGTACTACCAGTGGCTTGCAGGTTTGGCACATTCATCCTACATCTCTTTTGTCATCATCAACCTCTTCCTTGACCACTCACATTTCCCTCAAAACTCTACCAACGAGACCACATTTCTAGGTCATTAAAGGACATCGATTCTATGCAATATGGGAACCTGAGGGGTGTTAAGCTTGTAAAAGGCCTCACATTTCCTTTATACACCTTCATTTACCTTTCTCCACCTTCAAAACACTTTTTGTACCCTCAAGATGCTCACAGATCCAATCCTGTAGAAAAACAAGGAAATCTTGTAGCATCTTGTATGAGTCCTGTAGTAGTCTTGTAGCATCATGTAGCATTGTCCAAACTTGACCAAATTTTCTCTAGGAGATGTATTTTTCCTCTTAGGATTGAATAATGAACCCCAATCTCTGAATGCATGACTGGGGAAGACCAAATACCACTCTAGACCCACCTTTCCTTCACTGCAAGTACAAATATGCAATTAGAATTTGAAGAAAAATTCCCACGTTTGAATAGAAATGAATGTTTTCTTATGAAATGTACATGGATTTGGTTACTAAGGCTAAGTTTCATTGAACATAGTGGTAAAAAGGGTGATTCACCAATGCAAAGTAGATTATACCTGATTCTTGAGTTTATGCTTTCTTAGGATTTTAGTCACAAGCATTGTTGTTGAAATGATCAAATTTCCTTTTCAAAGCAACTTTCCACACTTTTCAAGTAGAGTATTGATTTACATTATGCAAGTAGAGTATTGATTTACATTCTACAAGTAGAATATCACTTTTCATTTCTACAATCAACATAGTCTTTACATTCCTGCAATTAGAGTCAGTCCTTACAATGGGATGAATAACACTTTCATTTCTGCAATTAGAATAATGATTTCATTCCATCAAATAGAGTAGATCTCTCTCTTTTCATGCAATTTCTTTCTCTAATCTAGTTGAAGGAGTGGTCTTTGTATGCATTGATCTAATCCATTGCTTGAAGGTGGCATGAGTAGAACTTGACCTAATATGCATATAGCAATGTCACATATATGTTTATATGAACCTGTTGTTGATAAGTGAAGTTGGTAGCCTTGGGAGTCTCAACATTCTTATTGAGATACTGAAGCTCATCACTTTTTGGCGTCATTGTCAAGGAGGTGTCCAAGTAGGTGTTGCTTCTACTTAAAATTTTCCTTTCTTTTTCTATATTTTGAATAAGTACTATTGACTTGGAAAATTTCAAAGACAAAAAAAGGAAAAACCCAAAAAGAAAAAAATAAAACTATTTATTTCATGCCTCGTAGGAGTAGGGATAAAGGGAAATTACTACCAAAAACCCCCACCCCTTCAAGAATTCAACCATCACTCTTCTTTGGTGAATGTGAGCTTCCCTCTCTAACCATAGGGGAGTTATAAAATCCTCTAAGTGAGAAACCTGAAATTTTTGAAGGACCCATAGGGGAGAAAGAGCCCATATCACTTATCTAAATCATGGTTGAAAATAATAAGAATGAATTCTTTCCCATCAGAAAAACCAATGGGGAGGCCAGGATGAAGAATATCAACCCAAGTTCCCTTCCACACTTCCATGGATTAGCCTCCAAGGACCCTAACACATATATTTTTGAGTTTTCTGTAGTTTGTAGGACCTATGACTATACTTTTGATGAATAGAAGTTGAAGTTGTTTCCCTACACCCTTAAAGATGTAGCCTTGCGCTGGTTTGTGAGTCTAACTAGAGGTAGCATAAATACATACGAAAATATGTAGCAAGCCTTTAATGATAAGTACAGGGATTAATGTAGATCTAAGGAGACAAAATAATAACCTTAAGGATACAATCAATGTTATGACCAAGGAAACTATGCTAAATCTCAACCTCCAAGGAGCCTTGAGGAATACCAACACAGTACTACATCTTGCAGACATGTACACAATATCCCCTGAATTATTTAATGAGTACATGATGGTCTATATCAACTCCTGGGAGTATCCTATAGATTTCCTTGTCCTCCATCCCAAGACCAAGTTTAATAGTTATCTTATCAACCTAGGGAGACCTTGGTTGGACATTGTTGACGCTTACATTAGTTGAAGGGTTGGGAACATGACCATCAATAATGGGCATCTCTCAAATAAGTTTGCATTATATCCATGTGTTCAACCCTTTATTGATCATGACTTACCCTTGTGGATAGAGGATGAGGAAGAATAATACCTTTATCAATCATCCCCCTACCCAGTTTTTACACTAGACACTGTTGTGGGAAGTAGGAAGCTAGATGAAGATGACCTTGTTGACCACTTCTTACATAATCAACCTCTTACTGCCATGCCAATTAATGAACTAGTGGAGGAATCCTTAAAGAAAATTGAGAAAAATATGTGGCCCGATTCATGCTCTTTTTATTCTGGCCTAGACCGTCCCAAGGTTGTGGAAATCATCCCATCTAATACTCTAAAAATCAACCCTCCCATCTTAGTTGAGAAAGAAGATAAATTATGTACAGTGTTGAGGCAGCATCTTCATGCCTTTGCATTGGACTACAAGGAAATGAAAGGGGTGCATCCCTCATTTTTTACTCATCATATCTACATCGAGGAGGGATTAAAGTCTATGTGCCAACCCCAAAGGAGGATGAATCATGCCCTTAAGGATATTGTAAAGGAAGAACTGCAAAAGCTATTGGATTCAGGGTGAATATACCCATTCCAGATAGTGGATGGGTGTCCCCTCTTGTCATATATAGTACCCAAGAAAAATGGTAAGTGGAGAATTTTTGTTGATTGTAGATAACTTAACAGGGCTATAAAGAAGGACCATTTCCCACTGCTTTCATTGATCATGTCCTAGATGGCCTTGTAGGGAAGAAATTATTTTCCTTCTTAGATGGATTTAGTGGGTATTACTAGATTCAAATCAACTTTGAGGACCAATATAAGACCATATTCACATGTCCATGGGGTACCTATTCCTGTAGGGTCTTTCCATTTGGTTTGTGTAATGCTCCTGCTACTTTCCAGGGGGAAATATTGAGTATCTTTGTTGACCTTGTGCATGAAACTATTGAGATACACATATATGATTTCACCCCTTATGGGAGTGATTTTTCGGGAGTCCTTTATAATCTATGTAAATTATTGAGGAAATGTACTGAGATGAATCTTTCATTGAGTCCTGAGAAGTGTGAATTTATGATGAATTCAAGGACTATCTTAGGTCATTTCATATCCAAGGAAGGGATTCAAGTTGACCCTAATAAATGTTCCATCATTAAAAAGGTCCCTATCACTCAAAAACAAAGGGATGTCAGAAGCTTCCCTAGGTTGGGTGGATATTACAGAAGATTCATCAAGGACTTTAGTAAGTTGGCCTCACCCCTGTTCGGATTATTGGCTAAATATTCATACTTTTGTTGGAAACAAGTGCCAATAGGAATTTTAAAAGTTGAAAGAAAAATTGACCATTGCACCCATCCTTAGAGGCCCCAATTGGGAATAACCTTTCCACATCAACACATATGCATCAGAAAAAACCTTAGGACAAGTGGAAGGAAAATGTCCTTATGCAATATAATTCATCAGTAAGAACCTTTCTAAAGTTTAACTCAACTATACAATCATTGAAAAGGAGATCTTAGTTGTGGTGCATTCTTTGAATAATTTTAGGCATTGTATCACTAGATATCAAGTCTTTATTCATATTTATCACGCATACATTAAATACTTAGTGAATAAACCTTATGTCAATTTTATAATTATTATATGGTTGTTATTTTTGCATCAAATTTATCTAACTATTGTTGACAAGCTAGGAAAAGAAAATATGGTTGCATATTTTCTTTCAAGAATAACCTTGTCTATAGGAAATGAGGAGATGGCATATGATCAACTTCTAGATGAACGCCTCTTTTCCATCTCGGTGTTGTCTTCCTTGTTTATTGATATAAAAAACTACTTGGTTGTTGGGAGGTTCCCTCCTAATCTATCCTCCAGGGAGAAGAGAAATATTTTTAGGAAGAGTACCCCTTTCACCTATATTGAGGGAAATATCTTCAAGTTGGGATTAGATTAGATTCTAATAATATGTGTAAGGGAGGAGGAGGTCTTTGACATCCTCTGAGCATTCCATGATGGGCCTTGTGGGAGAAATTTTGCTGCTAAATGGACAACATTCAAAGTTCTGCAAGCTGGATACTACTGGCCTACTCTACATCAAGATGCAAGGAGGTACACTACAAGGTGTGATGAGTACCAAAGGATGGGAAATCCTACACCCAAGGATGAGATGCCCCTACAACCTCAAGTGCCCCTGGAGCCATTTGAGAAGTGGGGCATGGATTTCATTGGGCCCATTGATTCCCCATCTGGGAAGAAGAGATATATCATTTTGTGCATTTATTACTTAACCAAGTGGGTTGAAACAAAATCAATAAATGTGGCAACCGAGTAGAAATTGGTTGAATTCCTAATGGAGAACGTTTTTTACAAGTTTTGTTTTCCGAGGGAGTTAGTCACTAATCAAGGGACACAGTTCACCTTGAATTTGATTGAAAACATCATGTAGCAGCGCAACATCAAGCACATGAAATCCACTTCCTATCACCCTTAGGAAAATGGACAATTGGAGGTCACAAACAGAGCATTGGAGAAAATTTTGACCAAGTTTGTTAGCAACAGCAGAAGGGATTGGGCAGATCGACTTGTAGATGCCACTTGGGCCTACAATACCACCTGGAAGACCACCACTATATTTACACCAATTGAATTGGTTTATGTAAATAAATCCATATTTTCCATTGAGTTTGAATATAATACCTTAAGCATGGAAACACATTTGGATTTATACATCACTGCAACACAACAAGAAAGGTTGTTCCAACTCAATGGTTTGCATGAGTTTAAACTGCAGGCTCTCATGCACACTAAGGTATTACAACTACAGAGGAATTTTTGGCATGAAAAACACATTAATGAAATAGACTTCCAAGAGGGTGATTGGTCCCTTCTGTATGATTCAAGGTTCAGGATTTCAAAGGGAAATTGATGACAAGGTTTTCGGGCCCCTATCTAGTGGAAAAATGTTATGAGAATGGGTCTATCCAAATCAGAAAAAATGGATTAGGAAGGTGTTAAATTACTTGTTAATGGTCACCGATTGAATTTATACAAGAAAAATCTATCAAAATAGGATTTTAATAGTTAAATAATTAAGGATTTGAATGTAATTATGGGCCTCACAACCCTGAGTTCATTCAGCCACTAATCAACAAAAGAAGGAAAAGAGAGAGAGAGAGAGAGAGAGAGAAGAAAATAATAAAAGGCCTAGGTGAAAACCTCCATGAGGAACCTAAGGCCAACTCTAGGTTTGAAAACCTCCATTAGGAACCTAAGGCCAACTCTAGGGTTGAAAACCTCCTAGAGGCATCCCAAGAGCAAAAAAAATAAAAAGATCCCAAGGTGAAAACCTCATTTGAGGCACATGGGGTAAGCATGCAGATTGAAAACCACCTTAAAGGAATGATATAGGTCTTAAAAATAGAGAGAGAGAGAGAGAGAGAGAGAGAAGGAAAATAAAAGAGAATTAGAATGAGAAATTAACATAAAAAAGGAGCCCTTACACTAGTTTTTCTAACGATTTTTTGCAGGGTTCCAGCCATGGTCAAAGAACAACATCAAAGGGAAGCAAGGGGTCCACATTTCACTTTTCCACTTCCAAAATATAGCCTCATCATGTCCTTCATCACTCCATAAATATCCATACATTCCTCCATCATTAGTCACCCCATCTTACTCAATTTTGCCTCAATCCTGCAACTTCTACAGGATTGTCTTAAACTGCTACAGGATTGACTAGAATTACTACATGATTGATATCAACATAGGAAAAGGGGTTATATATCATGTTTTTCTTGAGGGTAATGAAGGGATAGGTTCACCATACCTCCATCAGCTTCCATCCACATCACTTAGACCTTTTTCCATCCAAAACTTCACTATTGTTCATGAAAAACTCTATTTCTTCCACTTATTCACGAGTTCTCACCACCATCAGAGTTTCACAACCTTTTCAATAGGGTCACCAAGAATTTTCCAAGCCTATGATTGTATTTCAAAAAGGATATTGTGATTTTAGAATGGTCGGTGTCACTGCTACACAAAAAATCCAATCCTGTAGCAACTTGCACAAACCCTACAAAACCACAACCAAAAACACCTAACACCTCCAGAATGAAAATTTGGCCACCCAAAAGCATTAAGAGGCCATCATTAACATTCTAGAAAGCCACGGCACCCTTCAGTAGAAACTATAGGTGCATTGATCACCTTCAGTAATATAAAATTGATCCCTGAAGAACTTGTATCAGAAGACTTCACTCACTCAGACACGCGTCAAATAATATATGCATAACTTTATCTGTTTTGTAAAAAAAATATCAGTACGATAGATAGCACCTCCATAACCCAACAGATTGATCATTGAAGTGGCGTTAAGGCATCTACATCACCAAGTAGGCTCAAGTATGCCACTCTGTGCCTCTTCCTTTAAGCACATAATGGTTCAGAAATGTTTTTAATGGATGAGGGACGAATATTATAGGTTGTAGGTGGCCATTAAAATTGGCCACCCTCAAGCAATTAAAGTGCAGTTAACTCAACTTTCATGCAATGTGGAAAATTTAAATGAAGGGGGGTGATGATTATGAGGAGTCGAGACCAACAGTACAAAAAATGAAATATGTGTATGGAAGGTAGGGGCTAGCTCATAAAGTACATTGAGCCCACTACCACAAGAGGAAATAAAAAGGACATGCCTGACTTCAGTTGTACCAAGGATCTCATTCCCAAACCCATTATATATTCCCAATAAAGCATCGAGAGGTGAGCTAGCTATAACTAGGGGGTCCCTAGGGTTCTACAGAGAAGCTACAAGATCAGCTAGCAAGTGTTATAGGGTCAAAAAAAAGTGCTATGGGATCGTATGAAAGTGTTATAGGATCAAGAAAAGAAAGGAAAGACGGTCCAAATCGACAAAATTATTCCTCCAATTACCCACAACCTTGAAGAAATCACCTGGGGAATGGTAAGTAGTGTTTTTCTCGCCACCTTCCATGATCAAGAATGAAGAGGATTTAATTGAAATTTTTCTTGTTTAGAAATCCTATAACAAATCCCTATAGAGTTGAATTTCCCTTAAGAAAAAAATCCTTTTATATGTGGGAGGTGAGTTGGCAGCAAATATAGTCTAATTGAATTTTTTCCTATAATTCTCCTTCCTCTTACCAGAAGCAAAGTGCCAACCCTCTCACCCCTGTCCTAATACCGTAGGATTCTCATAACACAATTGTAAGACCCTCTTCCCACATTTTCCCATGCTAACCGATCCAATAGGGTAAATATGTAACGAAGAGTTACTATGATATGATTCAACTCCCCAATTATAGTTAAGTAATTGGAATCGCCAAACCAAAACCAAACTATCTTCCTAATAAGCTACAGGACCCCCAAGGGCTAGCCAACCACTCTAGGTGAAAAACCCATGAATTAATATTCTTTTTGACTGAACTAGACCCCTAGTCTCTCCAATGACAATCCCTCCATGTGACTGAAATTCTCTAGTTGGATGCACAACAAGGGAATCCATGTGAATGTAGAATTTTCCAGGTATTTTTGTGCCAGCTACCCCATATTCTGAGCCACTATTTTAGGGCTAAGACTTTGGCCTCTGCCCAGAACTTGATGAAACTCTCAAAAATGATAAATAACAAGAGGAAAAGGCCTCTAATGAAAAACTTGAACAAGGATTTGACCTAACAAGGCTTAGCCATGACATACATTATGTCAAACACATCATAAACATGCAATCTACAGGTCATATAAACACATATGATAAAAGGGACTTCATACTTATCTGAGAATCATTAAGAAGGTCTGATGCCATCTCATAATAACAACAATGTCATATATTAGGTCATAAATTCATTTTTCATTCATTTACTAATCAAAAAATGATGAGATCCATAACTCAAGTGTGTCATAAACCATGCTTATAACCAACAGAATAACAATGATAGAACAACCATTAAGATCACATAATAAGAAGGACATTTACACATAATACACAAGAGGAAAAGAGCTCTTATTAACTTCTGCAAAATGCAGCCAGGTCAGGGACTTCCACATACAACCCGACCATATATTAGGTTGAATTAAATCCTTATTTCAGCCAATCACCCCTGTGCCATATTCCAAGTATGAATGTGGGATTCACAACAAAACCAACCAGGGCTTCCTTAGGCTTTACCGCAATCCACCAAGGGATTCCTAGGCCCAATCCCTCATCTATAAAACCAGGATTTACCGCAATCTCTCCGGGGGATTCTTGGGCCCAAATAAGAAACATACACTACCAGGATTTACTGAAATCCCACCACATACTGATCCAGTGATCATTAGGCCTATACAAGCATGGATGCCTCTGAATCTCTCTACATAAACCGTGATGAATTTTTCCATCTCTACCCTCTTAGCTTTACCGTATATTCCTTCATTCACTAGTCAATGATTCCTAGGCCCAACAAAAGTATACACACTACAAGAAAAAATGACATTGGTGAGGGTCATACTTGTGACGGACCTTTAAGGTCCGTCACCAATGTCACATATGATGACGGTCCTTAAAAAAGCGTCGTTGTAAGTGCATATAGTGATGGTCCTTTAAGGTTCATCACTAAAGTCATTTTCAATGACACTTTTGGTGAGGGTCGTTAAAGGCCCATCACTAATTCTCTCTTTGGTGACACTTCTAGTGACGAAATTTTAATGACCCTCACCAATGCTCTTTTTGTTACTTTTGGTGACGATCAAAAAATGTTCGTCATCATTAATCATTCCAATGAATTTTTAATGATGCTATGTGCCTGTTAATATATTTTTTGTCAAAATATAATGATTTAAGACCATTATTGTGGAGTATTTTTTATAATATGTCCAAGGCCATAGTGGTTAGAGTCAGTGATTTTTTTAAGAAGTAATTAGTGTGTATCATTTCCCTCATGTAATGACTAGTCAAATATATTTTTTCTATGAGTCAACACATGATTCATATCTATTAATTTTATTATCTAGAAAATTCCCTTTTGATAAAGTTCTTCTAGTATGTGTAGGAAATATATTATTTAATACATAATCAAGCTATGACAATTCTATTAATGAGAAAGACCTAACATTCCTCAACAATCTGGGCACACCTTAAATTAATGCTTTGGCACACACTAACATTTCTTAGCACCTCGCATGTCTTGGAACATCTTGTCATGACACTGACTCCCAAGCACATGGTTGCATGCGCTAACACAACATGGAACTCTCCTAGCATGTGTTGGTATGCATGTAGTCCCTAGCATGCCCCAGAACACCTTATTTAAATTCATTGGCATACATTATCACTTGGCACACAATGCCACTTGGCATGTATTGGGACCTATTATTAGCATGCCTAGAATGCCCCTTTTGAAAAAAGATAAATTCCAAACTTATTAACCCTCTTATTGGTTCTTCCTTTTGTTGCCTTGACACTTCTTGACCCTGGCACCCTGCACATCCTTAGCACCTAGCATGCATTGGCATATCTTGGAACTATTAATTGGCACATATAATTAGCACACCCTGGAACTACCAAGCACACTTTGGGAATTCTTGCCATGCCTTGATATTCCCTAGCGTGCCTTACCAATGCTTAGCATACCTTCTCACTCCCTCCTTGGCATGACAGATAGCACTCATTAACAGTAGTCCTTGGCACACGTTCATCATATTCATTAACTTCCATGGATTTTTACCTAGTGTTCCCTTATTGTTTTGTCCTGTTACTCCTTAACACTCCTCAACATGCATTAGCACTCTCTAGCACACCTTAGCACTCTTCAACATGCCCTTCCACTTCATAACATGCATAACACTCCCTGACACATAATTGGCGCTTGAAATGTGTTGGTGCTGTTAGCGCTCAAATCTACCTCAGGCTGAAATGAGGTAAAACTCAAGGCCACATCAAACCACGCTCAGCCTCGTAGCTAGCCCTACGAGGACAGGAGAGGGCTCTCTCCAGGTCAATCTCGATAAAATGAACAATAGGGTGCGAGATGACTTTAAAAGGGAACTGATTTTAGGCTAGTAAAGAGATAGTTATGTTTGATTTTGATTTTTTGGGTTTTCGCTGGAGAAATGGGAAGAACAAATTTTTGGGTCCGGGGATAAGGTCAGACCTTTGCAGAATTCGAGTTGGGGCGAGGTAGGTGAATGTCTTGATGCTTTTGATTGGATAAACGGACAGATTAGACTGACAAGGAGCTGAAGAGGGCAAAGAAGAACTTGGATCCTCTCCAAACAGTCGAAAACATATAGAACTAAATGAATTCAAAGGCAGAGCACTGTAAACAATGGATTCAACCTCATCTACTCATTCAATTTAGTTTAGAAGCATATGAAAGGAATGGCATAAATTAAACATGAAGAACTTACAGTAAACAGAGAGAAAACACCATCAAGAACAAAACACCACAAGGATCCCAACAAGTGCCGCAAAACCTCTGATCTTTCCTTAGCCAAAATATGAAAAAATATGTACAATGGTGCCAAAAGTCTCCCAAGAGTCCAACCTATCCAACCTCTAAAAAATGATTGAGAAATTACATCATATAGACCATTCTAACCCCTTCCCACACCTCTAGGAGTCGAATTCCTCCTTCAGGGGTCAGTTTCAACCAAATTCTAATCAAGGAACTAAAATCTAGGCAGCTAACAACTTGCCTCTAAAAGAGTGGAAACTGATTCATTTACATGATTTTCACTTTTTTAAGAGTGAATCTTCTAGAATATGTAAAAATGAACCAACGTTAAATGCCAAACATAAATTTACATCATAATAACTCAAAAATTTCATCCCCAAGCAAAACTGGTCCAAACTGGCCGAAACTCTGAGCTGGAAGTTGAAAATTCAGCCAAAAATTTAAGTGGGTCTCACCCCTGAAACAAGTGGGTCGCGCGCCTTTCAACCTGATTTTGAGGTACTTCCCGGCATCCAAATTGAGCTCATGATAGCTTGTTGGAAAGCTCTGGATGTTGGCTATCCAACCCAAGTGGAATTTACCAATTTTGAGCTTATTTTCCCTGTCAAAAATCAAATCTCCCAACACTACTCCCAGCAGGTGCATCAATTCTCTTGAGACAACGGTATTTTTGACATTTCTCTAAAAACATGACACCTGTGTAAAACGTGAAGGAGGTTTTTCTTCCTTGTCATGTTTTGGACAAAAACCTCTCTCAATTTTCTAAAATTCATATTTTATTGCTCTGAAACATCTTTTGAGTGAAACTAATCCCGATGTGTGAAACAAGGAATTTTGTCGAAATGAAGCGAAATGAAGGGGATAAAAGGCTTCTAAATTCTTGGGGAAATTTTGTGAAATAGGGAGGGATGTTAGGAAGTAGGGGAAAGTGGAATCTCAGAGATTGAGTGAGGAGAAGGGGTCCAAAAGGGCAAAACACAGGCCTAGCCTAGAAAATTGCCAGGTTGTGGCAAGAAACTAGGGTTTGTGCAAAAATGAGGAATTTGGGGAATCTCAGTGATGGGAAGTGTTTAATAAGGTATGTTAAGGATAGGGGAAGGTGTGTGAACATCAGGATACAAGTTTTTTCGATGATTTGACCATCCAAGAGAAATTACCTCCAAAACCCTAGGAGAGGGAAATGGACCTTACCAAGGCACAACTGAAGCATGAAAAAGCTGTAAAATGACCCAATGGAACTTGAAATGATGATGAAAACCCTCGAATGATGGTACACTCAACTGAATAGTGACATGGACCGACATTTGGACAACTTTGAAAAGCATGAAAACAAACCCTAGACCTAATGCCTAGTGACCAAATTTTGCTTGAAGACTCATTGAAATGACAAAATTTGAGCTTGACACCTTAAAATCACTTTGTAAGAGCATTTTTTATCACTGGAGGAAGGCTGCAAAGGCTGACTCTAACATTGGCTCCAATGGGGATGGTAGCTCCTTGGAGGTGCCAAGAACGGCAGATCTTTGGGAGAGCAGACCAGTGCCTTATCCATTGGGAAATGGAATCAAAAACTCAAACTGAAATGCATGACTGAAAACTGATGAATTGATGACACAAATTGACTCTCACTCAACTAAAAACTGACTCGATACTTAAACACAACCGACAAACTGGAAATATGCTAAAAGTAGAGCTTATTCAATACAACCTACTCTAATTGTGCTTTACACCACCCGATCAAGTGTAATGGAACAGCCAATGCAACCATGTAAGCATGCTGGCTGCTGTTTGATTTCTTCCCACATGCGTGCTTATGAACAACGAGAAATAACTACTGAAAGGCAACTCCCATGGAAACTTTGAACCAAGTGGACTGCTGATAAACTTGCAAAGCATAAATTGACTGGATGACTGCAAGAATACTGTGAATGGATCTTCATAAACATAGCTCTGGTCCAGATAATCTCCATACCTTGATCTTAAACTTTTCGTCACATCTGCGGTGCTTTTCTTTGGTGATTGCAGCAAGCTGTCAAAAGGATCCTGAAATTCATGAAAAATCAAACTCTGTTGCTGATTCCAGACAGAACAAAAGTCTCCTTCATCAATCTCCTCATATGAAAGGAAATCTTGACATGTGCTATGCAATGAACAATCTGTTAAACAAGACAATGAAGGTGATCTTTGAATAAGATTATCATCAACATTCTTTTCGGGCACATGGTTAGCTAATGGAGCAGAATTTTTATAACAAACATCATCCAACACACGAGCAATAGGATCATCAAAAACTTGAGAAGACTGCTGCACTGTATCCCTTGAAACTGTATGACATCCTACTGGTTGTTCCTCTTTTCCTTGAGACATATTACGAATATTCTGCCTTATAAACTGAAATGATTCGAAACAAAAGGGTATAGAATTTTCCTGCATCATCAAATCATGTATTTCATCTTCCACACCTTCATCTGTAATCTGACCTTCAATTGCATTGGATAGCTGCAAATCTGATGCTACAAGCTGCTCATCTGAAGATTTACTATGCAATTTATCTTTCAAAAGCTGAAATGATTCAAAACAGAAAGGTACGGAGTCACCTTGAATCATTAAATCATGTGTACCCACTTCCAAGTCTTCAGCTGCAACTTGACATTCAATGACTTTTGGGGGCTGCAAGTCTGAATATGAGAAGTTTTCGTTGCCCCCAAGACGATCCAGATCAAGACTTGTTGACGTTTGATTTCTGATTGCATGGAAGTTATCTCTAATGAACTGAAATGAATCAAAACAAAAAGGCAAAGATCCTTCACTTACATCAAAATTTTCTGCACTTTCCTCATCATTGCCATAGCTGATATGCATCGGTTGATCATTGTACTCGAGCTGCTGAAAGTGAACTTCCTCCTCGCACAAGCTAGCTGCTGATTTGTCTGCAAGATTAGATTCTTTTTGGAGAACATAATCATCATCATACTGATCAAAATGAGGCAATTCATCATCAAACATACACATCATATCAACAGCTCTCTCTTCTTCACAATGATCTATAAAACAATCACTATGACTACTGGGATCAGAAACAAAATTTTTTGGGTCAGCAACTTGTTCTTGAATGTCATTTTCATTTTTTGCAGTCATTTTCCGCACCATCTCTTCTACTGTGTTTACGAAAAGATCAAGATTTTCCTCTGAAAGTGTCAGCTGCTCTGAAACGTTCTTCTTTTCTTCTTCCTTCAACCTTGCCCTCAAGATCAGCAAATGAGCCTCTACATTCACTGCCTTGTTCTGCATCTCGTGAAGTGTTGCAATATTCTTTTCTCTCAACTGAAACTCCATTTCCAGATCAAAGGCACCCGGGTAGTGCAAGAGAGCAGATCTAGGAGAAGGTCTTATATCAACTGGCATCGAATAATAAACTTGGTTAAATCTAGCAGAAAATTGTTGTACTGTCTCTCCTGGAAATATTTTCAGCTGGTTATACTCCTCTATAATCAACAAAAAGTTCTGTCCGATCATCCACCTGTCAAGGAAAACTTTGACAAACTGCTGGAAATCTGAAATGCTCGCATCAGGCAGAGCTTTAAACCAACTCTTCACTTGGCCTTGCAAAGAAAGAGCAAAAAGCCTAATACTAACATCTTCATCATCAACTTCAAAAATATCTAGAAAAGTCTCAACATTCTGCACATGTTGCTCAGCGTTGACATTGTTACATTCACCATCAAATCTTGGTAGATATAGATCATAATTTGCAGGAAAAGCATGAAGAACAGAAGGTAAAACAAGAGGTTTGTACCGATCTGGAATTTTACAAGGTGTAGGGGCATGTACAAAAGCTGTGGGATCAGTTTTGTTTTCTGGCTCATCACTCTGAAGAAAGTCAACATAAGATGTGGGAAACGTAAGGAGGCCAGGATCAAAGGGAAACTCAGTATTTACACTCTTTGAATAGGTCGAGTGAATATTTTGATGACCTTTCTCATACAACAAACTTTGAAAAACTTTCAGGATAGCTTCAAGACCAGCAAAGAAGTAATTTACAAGAAAGCAGATTAGATCCTGAATACCATTCCACTTTAGATACCTGAACTTTGTGTAAGATCCTTCCATTTTCAGGAAAAGAAGTCTCGAGTCCTCCGGTTTGAATTGAGTCACACGATGGGTACACTCAGCCGAATAAGTGACATGGACAAACATTTGGGAGAAGCGACTTTGAAAAGCATGAAAACAAACCCTAGACCTAATGCCTAGTGACCAAATTTTGCTTGAAGACTCATTGAAATGACAAAATTTGAGCTTGACACCTTAAAATCACTTTGTAAGAGCATGTTTGATCACTGGAGGAAGGTTGCAAAGGCTGACTCTAACAGGTGCTTGGAATTAGCATGCCCCTCTTGGAAAAGGTAAATTGATGACTTATCAACCCTACTATGTGTTCATTTCCATGTAGTTTAAATTGTTTCTCCCTTTTGTTTCCTTGACAGTCCCTGGCACGCATTGACACACCCTTGCACATCTTGGCATGCCTTATCACTTGGTACATCTTAGGATGTTTGACATGCCTTTGCATTATTTGGAACATCTTAGCATTCCCTAGCACGCCTTAGAACTCATTTCCTCACAACTAGGCTTTACATTTTTTTCATGACTCGGGAACCTAATCAAGTCCTTGGCTACTGCAGTTCATGTGACAATATTGGCCTGCTTCAACCGCAACAACTTGACCAATTTGCCTTATTCACCTAAGAACTGCCTATAACTCATATTATGCCATGCATGTCCAAGCTCAACATTTCCCACTTCACTAGTTACCAAGACAAGGATCACATGATCTAACCATGGCCATAAAACAAATATGCAACATAGCTTACACAGGAAATATTTCACTTGTATGTTCAGTTCATATAAATAGTAGAACATTAACTGAGAGTTTGCAAGACCCACAAGATGCACAAGGCACACAATATATAAGCTGACACAAGTCGAGTGCCCCAAAACTTATACACAACAATGTAAAATATGCAATTATTTATAATACTATAAAACATGAGCATGTAGCCAAAGTGTGCCACATCTCATATAAAAAAATAGCTAAAGGAAAAACAATGTTGTGCCTAGAACAAAGTGATCTCCCTTTGTTTAAAAATGTTATGTTGAGCCTCGTATAACAACCATATGTGTTCCTCCTGTAAATCATATTATGAACTTCTCTTTAGCACACTTGAATTTGCTGGCACTCCCTTGCACACACTCTTGTTCGTTCCTTTCCTTGCATTTTGACCTAGTTATCCTTTGATATGCCCCTACACTCCCTGACACTCTTCAACATGCATTGAAATTTTTCAACATGTTTTAGCATGCCTTTTAATTATTTTTCATGCTTTGACCCTCCCTAGTTATCATGCCCTCACAACTGCCCTTACTTAATTTGCAACTTTGGAACCCAACCATGCCCTCGCTTGACTACAAGGGCTTGACCAAGCTACAATTACTACAACTAGACTATGTTGTTGAATTGTGTAGCTTGGGAGGTACTCCACAAGCCTATTTAGATGGGTTCGTGTGAGTTTGGTCACAAAAATATTTGTGGGAAAAGAAACCAAGAAAAGGGATTTTGGACCCAAGATGGTGTTTAAAATCTAAAAGAAAATTAAAGGAAAATTAATATTTCCTAAGGTCTAAGTGTATAAAACCCACATAAGTTTTAGAAGGTTCCTATAAGGTATAGGAAAATCTATTTAAGGAGTTATTAGGATGAAGGAAAGAACAAGATCTCCAGTTCTAGTAGAACAGGACTTACATTTAGCGCCATCTACAGGGATGACATAAACAATCGCCCGAGTTGACTCCAGTAACTCCCAAATTTAGGTGCATGCAGGAGAGACTGAAATCATAATTTCTTGCTCTACTATTGCTGTAAGTGAATGAAAATTTGACAGTATGGCTCAGCTTGACATAATTTGGTGATTCAAACCAAAATAAAATGATGTAGATGCAGATGTGTTTGATCAACAAATCGATATGTTGGATGTAGAGATTAGGCAGACCTTAAAGATAATTGAGCCCAAATATTCTGGGACTCAATCTCTGGACATTAAACATTCATTTACAGATCAGAAGGAAATAATTATTTCCAGTGCAGAACTGACTATAGTCCCAAAACAATCCCAATCAATGGACACCTCAACGCTCAAAGAGGTGTTACCCATAAGCAAACCCCGTTTTATCTCAACGACTGACTTCGAGACAAACATCTTCAATCTTACAGTGGTTCATCCTAAGATAGGGGAAAACCAACAGATGGTTATATCTGGGACCTCTTCCCTGGCCAAAAACCTGGGCAAAGTGTCAGACATGGACATGATAAATCTACATTGGCAAGCGAGTGAAATTGTAGCACGAAGGCTATTAGACTCCATAGCATGGAACAAGAATATGCAGGCCATGGTCGATAAGGTCTCTGAGCAATTGAACATAGCTTGTATGGCCTTATGCACCAATACCAATTGGATCAAATAATTGGAGGAGATTTTCGTGTGCCAGTTTGGAAACCCTAAAGATACTACTCCTCTGAAGAAATTACTGGAGAAGAAAGAAAAAAACATTAAAGAGCTCCAAGCAATCTTGAAGATCTTGGACCATGACCCTCATGTTCTGATACAAGCTTTAGAGAAGAAAGAGGAGGTCAAAATTCGTCTTCAGGAAATAGAATCTACTATGCAGCTCAAGGAAGAAGAGCGATATAGTGCTCTCAAGTAGCTAGAGGCAGTCAGAGTAGAATCTCATGAAAAAGAGGAGCGACACCTAAAATTCTTGGCAGAGTATAAGACTTCAATTGAAAAGGCACTTAGTTTGGTCTAGACAATTGAGTCAGAAGATCCCAAGTTATTACACAACAATATTACTCAGTTAGAACAAGATTTGCAGCTATCCAAAGAAGAAATCGCAAGAGTTGACCACAGAATCGACGTCGTCGTGGGGAAAAAGAAAATTGAAATTGAGCAGATTCAAGATGCTCTAAAGGATAAACATAATGAGATCAAAAATCTAGAAGAATTTTCTCACATCATAGTGATAGGAAAGGAGGTACTAATGCAAGCTAAAGGATAAATCTAGAGAGAGGTTTGGAAAAAAATCACTACGGTTGAGTCATATGTGAGAATTATCTCGCAGTGCGAAAAGGCTCTAATACAAAGCACTAGTCTTGAGGAAAATTCTACATCTGAGACCTTAGATGAAAGGTTGCAAGACCTCTATTCCATCATAGATATTTTCAATATATTGGAAGATGACACTTTAGTAGAACTAGAGTTACCTCCTAGAGAAGAATTGGTTTTCTCTTTGTGTATGTTAAAGGAGAAGCAAGTCGCTATGCAAGCAATGTCGGATGAATTCGACAGAGTTATCAAAGATATAAATGACTTCAGAACCAAGTGGAATTATTTAGGAAGATTCAGTGTGCCTTCATTTTGGAATGAGGAAAATTGGGTAATTTCCTGGCAGAGGATCTCTGATCAATTGAAAGCAACAAAACATGATCTGGGTTGTCTAGCCATGTTAGGGGAAGAATCACTTTCTTCTTCTATGGTTTTCAATGCACTTTGCAAGGACTTTACTATTTTGGTCGGGGTCAACAAGATCATACAAAATCTCCCTGCCACCAAGAATCAAATAATATCATGTTTGGTGGTGACAATTTCCAAATACAAGAACGTGCCCTGGTTAGCTGCTACTGAATGGGACAAGTTAGTCAAATTGAAAAATCGTTTTAAACGCAACACAACAATCCAACATTTCGCTTATACTTCATGGGTCATTGAACCGATCCCACCAATGTAGTCTGTCACAGATCAACCAGAAGACTGGAACAAAATTCCGTTGATCACAACTCAGGCGCTAACTGTTAGGATACGTGGGGTGCACATGCTCTCTCCAACGGGGTTGACTAAAAGGACCAAGTCGTCAAAGTTGAAAAGGCAGCAAAATGCTTAATCATTTCATTGCCAAGCTTTACTTTAATTATATTTCTTTTAAATTCAATTTAAATTAGTTACAAGAGAAACAATTATTAAAATAGTTATTTTGAAAACTATTATTTAAAACCTTGTTTCTCTTCATAGGGGGTTGTTGGCAGAAGTCGAAAAAAAAAATATGAAATACTGAAACTGACTATACATGATACAAAGTTTTCATTTTCAATACTAAAAGTCTGAACTCGCAATTTTTATTAGTTCTATACTTTCTTCCTGCTATTTCGATTTGTGGTCACAAAGAATTAAATCTGAGGCTTGCTCTCATTTAAGTAATAACTTATTTGGTTTTCGTGTTCCGATATATATTATCAACATAATTGTTGAATGACTAGTCTTGAATTATTGATAACTAAATATCTATATTTTTTTTAACAATAATTCATGTTTTATCAATGATTGCAATTATGTATGTTTCTCTTGTGGTGTTGCTATATCTATTTTATTTTAAGGTGTGTTATGTTCTCCAGATTATAAAGTTTTACTCTCTTGTTATGAATCTCAGTCATGATATTTACTATTAGTTTCTTTCATTTACAATATAGAGTAAAATGAAGATGCTTGCACTTGTTGCACATGTTCCTATTTAACTTGAGGATAGTTCTTAAGTTGGTGTTTTGCTTTTCTTTTCCTTATTTCTTTTGTTCTTTTCTATGATTGTTATCATCCTTGTTAGATTTTATCACTATTGCTTTGCTCACAAGGAATATGATTCAGGAATTATGAAACATTAAATGTGTTGTTTCCTTCTGTGAATATCACCACCTATTACAATGATTGATTATCTATATATGGCCTTTTTTTTATTTGTTTATTTAAAATAAAATAATTTAGACTACAGGGTTACCCCCTGTGGTGTATTGCAAGTCAGCAGTTCCACCTAGAGTGGGAGGACTCATTAGTCCTCAGTGAATGCGAACTTGAATCGCTTACGTATGGGAATGATTTGAGCACCAACAACCCTCTTGGAAAAGGTAAATTGATGACTTATTAACCCTCTTATGTGTTCATTTCCTTGTAGTTTAACTTGTTTCTCCCTTTTTTTTCCTTGATAGTCCCTAGCACGCATTGTCACACCCTTGCACATCTTGGCATGCCTTAATACTTGGCACATATAGCATGTTTGACATGCTTTCACACTATTTGGAACATGTTACCATTCACTGGCATGCCTTGGCATTCATGTCCTCACAACTAGCCTTACATTTTTTCATGACTTGGGAACCTAATCAAATCCTTGCATAAATCCCTTGACCCCTAAGCCCTTGGTTCTTAACCCTTAACCATTGAATCACTTAACCACTAAGCCATTAACCTATAACCCCTAAACTCCCTAGACCTCAACCCCCTAACCCCTAATCCCCAATAGTAGCGAGAAAGGTCTTCTTGACTTATGCCTTAGTCAAGAAAGACCTTGATCGATCCTTAATTAGCGTACATGAGTTGGAGGATGATTTCATGGAGTAGTTAACTCATGTGAAGAAATTAGAGGCTCAATTTTGTTGTTCTCCAAGTGCGAGTTTATATTTGGAAAAATATGAGTGAGAGACTCAGTGTCTAATTGAGTCAAGGATGAGTTAAAAGAGTCAGTTTGACTTAGTTAACAAATCAATCACAAGTTTGAGTTATAAAGCTTAACTTGCCAGTTATAACATGAGCCGAAAGGCTTAAAAGGAACACAAAGGCACATCATGGTATCATAATTGTGAGAATGATTTTGTGTGATATCTTTTCGTAGGAATAACATATCAAGGAGGAGACCGTCTTCAGATAACAAAGATAATTTTCCTTACAGAAGTACACTAAGCTTTAGGAGTTAAGTCCTAAATAATATGGGCTTGTCTAGCGCTAGGAAAGAAGAGACTTCAGCGCAAGTAAATATGGGTTGGGTCAAGTTCTTGTAGTGAGGTTTCGATCTAAGTATTAACAAAGAGAACAAGACTTTTTTCTGTTGAAATAGTTGGCCTTGTAAATAATTCTATTTTCTCAATTTATGTCAAAAAAATATACAACAAGCAGAGAGTTTTCCCAGTTGGGTTCCCTATAAAAATATCATGTTGTTATGTGTGACTATGTTTCTTTATCCCTGTTTCTATTCCACTGCTTATCTATCATAGAGAAATCTTGTGTCTTGGTGCAATGAAATTAGTTTTGAATTTGTTCATTCAAGCAATTGTAGTATTTCAAGGAATTTCTATGTGATATCAGAGCAGTGATTAGTATAATGACCAACACTAAGACCAGTTCATGACCAAGGATTGAGATCCGACCACTATTTAGAGGAAGCCTCTAACTTTGCCTCTTGGAAAGGGAGGATCGTGATAGTATATTGGAGGATAATGGGGAGGGGGAGTTTTTCAAGAACACTATACCACCACCGCAATATCCCCAATAGTTGACCCAATGTAATAAGAATGATATCAAGGCTAGGAAGATTATACTATAAGGGGCCAAAGGTCATATAGTTACTCATATCCATGAGAAGAAGACAACTTTTGAGATGCTCCACTATTTTATATCTATATCAGAGTATCAATGATTCCAGGAATTTTTCTCTTAAGGAGAAGCTAAGGAGTATCCATATGAGACAAGTATATCCCACCATTAGATATTTTATAAAGTTCACTCGAGTTAGAGATGAGCTAGGTGGTGTGGGTGTCACTATACCTGAGCAGGATCTTGGGAGTTTTACTTTACTAGGAATTCACAAGTCTTGGTGTGGTTTCCAGGATGTAGTTGGGAAAGGTTATGGATTGAATATGTTCAGGAGAAGATCTGGATAGGAACTCGAGATGGTATATCAAAAAATACCGAGGAAAATAATAATAGTTCTCTTACAGACAAGGCCAAGGGAAATATGGGAAAAGGGAAGACCGAGTCTAGTCAAAAGGGAGAGAAAAAGAAGAAATATCTAAGTAAGATCGTGTGCTTTCATTTCCATGAGTTTGGACACTATGCTACTGTGTCTGAATTAGAATAAGAGGTCTAGTAAGAATCATGTGGTTGCATCAATTGAGGTATATGGGTTTGCTTATCAGTTTGATAAATATTTATCATTGATAGCTTGCATGGAAGGCTTAGTAGGGAGAAACACATGGTATATTGATTATGGAGCCTCCTTCCACATGAATGGGAACAAGGAGTATTTCAGCGAGTTGGAGGAGAAGAACATGGAGGTTAATATTGAGCTAGGAGATAATGGAAAGTACACAACCAAGGGGGTTGGTGCCATCATCTTTGATAGGGATTCTGGAAGCTCTCTCCATCTTAGAGATGTTCTTTATGTTCCAGGACTGAAGAATAACCTTGTTTTAGTAAAAACCCTTGAGGACAAGGGATATGAAGTCATCTTAAACAGAGGTAAGGCATACCTCAAGAACTTAGCTTATGGGTTAGTGAAGCAGTAGGTGTGAGGGTGAGGAACATGTAAAAGTTCCAGGTAGAGAGCTTATTGTAGGAACAATGTATCAAGGAGATCATAGACATATTTTTCCTTCTAGAACTGCATTAAAAATTAGGATTTAATTCCCAAATAATAGGGGCTTGTCCAGCGCTAGGAAATAAGAGACTTCAACACAAAGAAATATGGGTTGAATCGAGTTCTTGCAGGGAGGTTTCAAGCTAAGTATTAGTAGAGAGAACACTTATACTCTATTGGAACAATTTTCCTTGCAAAGTATTCTGTTTACTTAATTTCTGCCAATAAAATCTACAAAAAGTAGAGGGTTTTCCCAGTTGAGTTCCCTAGAAAGATACTGTGTTATTATGTGTGATTTTGTTTTGTTAGCTTTGTTTCTTTTCCACTGCTTATCTATCGTAGAGAAATCTTGTGCCTTGGTGTAACAAAATTAGTTTCAGATTTGTTCATTCAAGGAGTTGTAGGATTTCAAGGAATTTTTACACGCCTTAACTTCTAGAACCCCTAAGCCTTTCTCCCAAACCACAGGTGCTCCAACCCTAATCTTCTTGGTCATATTAAGTTTTTGTTCTCTAACCCCTTCAAATACAACCTCCAAACACTACTATGATTCAAGGAAAAGAGCCACAAGGTCCTCAAATTTGATCCACATTTTATGGACAATCAAAATTCCCCCAAATATCCTCCATGTATTTGATTTCAAAGGGTGATAAGGGGATTAGGGGCCCCATTATCACGACCCATAAGCCCTTAACCCATAGCCACTAAATTCCCTATCCCCTCAACCCCCAAGCCATAATCCCTTAACACGTACATTCATAATTCATAACCCATTAATCCCTTGACCCATTAAACCTTAAGCCTCTAACTCCTAACATAAAATCAACGAACCCCCTAAGCCTTAACCCCTAACCCGTAACCCCCACTAGTACATATGGACCAAAAATCTGAGGTCATACTCCAATAGTTCAGTCGTACAGTCAGATTGTTCTTGAAAATATTTTTAGTTTTTTTTAAAGCCCCAACATTTGTCGGATATCCATTAAACACAATTATCGTCGAATATCTGACGATATGTTAGTCAAATATCCAATGATAATTTTGTTCATCAGATATGCGATGACAATTAATTTTTCCTCATATACCCAATGTTTGACCAAGTGAATTATATATTTATCAAAATATTGATATTTGACGAAGTCAATATTTTTCTAGTTGGAAAACGTCTCTTTAGTCAACAAATTTCAAAATTCCAATGAAACGGTTGTTTTTTGGTCATAATACAGAAATATATTATTTTTTTAATTGTATTACAATAGTCAAACACTATTGATGCTTGTTTTTTAAGATAATCATCACTGAAAGTTTGGTAAGGAAAAATGTCCCATAACATTCCTCCAAGAGGATAAGGAGATGTGAGATCTACATTGGAGGCTTTGGATGATTTCCTTCCCTTGTTTCATCCATGTTTATCATCCTTACACCCTCACAAAATTCAAAATTACTAAAAAGAGAATTTTAATCTCTAAATTTTGAATATTTCAAAAATTGATTTGTTTCCAACCTATTTTTTATAGTTGAACATCACACATCATTGGGTGCATCCATCATGCTTCCTCTAGGATGGGACCTAGGTATGAAAACCTTGAAAAACTAAGTTATTCCCTTGAAAAACTAAGCTTATAAACACAAACCAATTATTTTTTAAGTATTCATGTGTTTTTTTGAGTTTTATAGAAGCCTAAGGGTCTTAGAGAAGTGTCTCGCCCTATGGAAAACACTTAGGCACAAGTTTGTAAAAAACTGGATGGTTTTCAAGGCTTTCTTAATTTTTTTTATGAATGGTTTAAAAGGCTTGGCACAATGAGAATATTGGTGAGAATGTGATAGAATTGTGGAGTAGTAGCATGATAACCCAATAAGCAGTTAAGAAAAGATGAATGTCTCAACAAGTGTAAACCCAAGGGTGAATCATACTAGTTGTGACATGGCATAGTATATATGACTGGTGAACTTGCTACCACATCACCATTGTGATCGTTGATGTGGTTGAGAAAAAGAGAACTTGAAGAAATATTTAGAAGGTCATACCTTTCTACGGATGTCTCATAATTAAGCCATATTATAATGGTTGGAAAGTTAGTATTGAGCAAAACACATATACAAGCTCAAAAAAGACCTTATAATAGTACATATAGATGAAGAAAATACATTAACTCACCTCCTTAATACCACTTAGGGGGGTTGTGTACATGATAAGAGAAGATGATTTTGCCTATCATATTAAGAAAAGAAAAAACCCAATAAGTGGTTAAGAAAATATGAATGTCTCAACAAGTGTGAACCCAAGGGTAAGTTATTCTAGTTGTGACATGTCATAATATGGATGATGGGTGAACTTGCTGCCACATCACTAGTATGATTTCTAGTGTGGTTGAGAAAAAGAGAACTTCAAGAAATTTTTAGAAGGTCATATTTTCCTTAGCATGACCCATAATTAAGCAAGAATACAATGGTTGGAAAGTTATTGTTGAGAAGAATACATATACAAGCTCAAAAGAGACACTATAATAGTACTTAAAGAGGAAAAAATACATTAACTCATCTCCTTAATTTCACTTAGTGGGGTGGGTACATGATAAGAGAAGATGAATTCCATATCATATTAAGCAAAGACCAATTCTTGGATTTACTTCTCAAGGGTCACATGAATGTCCTTGTTGAAATTATTCCTTAAAATTGAGATAGATATTGAAGTTATTCCAAAATCATTAGATGTATAGACAACATGAGGACTAAAAATATCCATGAAAGAACTTTCACTTTTTCTATAATGAAATTATTTTTTCCTTACTTTTGAAAGTTTCATTTTGGAAGAGTCCCAAGAGAATTTGAGTGAACTTAAATAAATTTCTCATAATATTATTGTATTTATCAAAGTATAACATCTAACTTAAGACTTAAGCTTTCTTTATTAAAATAATTTCCTCTTCATTAACATAAATTATATTTTAAGATCTTAAAAATAAAAATAACTTCAACTAAATAACGAAAAAGCAAACAAAATATGTGAAAAAAATCACTTCACTCTTAAAATATTCCATGCTAAATCATGTGAGGGAGTGATTGCTAATTTGATTATTATCTTTCATCCCAATTGAGACATCGGAAAGAGTTTTGAATTTGAATATTGTATCCTTTATATGAATGTATTACCCATTCCATTTGGAGTAGTCTCTATTCATGGTAGTTGAGTTTTGAATCCATTTTCCCACGCAAACTTTTCTAGATACTGACTTTTTCTCTTCAGAAGGATATATTTTATTATTATGTATTATATATCAGCGACTTATGTAATTTATTGTCTAGAATAGCTTGTCCCATCCCTGGTATAGAATAGCGCATCTGTTCCATCCCTGTTCCTTACTGCCCACAGTTTTAAGCATTGAAAATAGTCAATTCGAACCACGATTCAAGCCGGTTCAAGGTTTTGCACAAGGAAAGACTAGTCATAGGCTCAAAAGATGGAAGGATGATCATCCTGGATATGCTTGACAACAATGGCTGGATCGATTTCTTCAAAGCTTCAGGTGGCCCAGAGTTTACTTGACTTGAGCAGGTAAATATATTCATATCTCTTGCCTCTTTCCACAAGTTTTCTAATGCCTTTTCTCATTACTCAATCCAAATCGGGAATTCATTAAAATTTCCACATAGATCTACTTAATTCCTCATATATTCTAAATGAATGCCAGAATGTTAAATCAAATTCATGTTATTTAACAAAACCCAACGCAATTTTAAAGAAAACCTCTGGATGTTTGGAAATTTGATGCCCTGCAAACCGTCACTTCATTACCTGTCTTATCTTAAATAAATTGTGAAATTCTACAGATTCACCATTGGAGCTATTGGAAATGTTGTCATTGATGGAAAAGGAGACAGCATAGAAGAGCAGAGAGAGAAAAGAGGCAGCAAGATGTAGAGAGAGTCGAGCAGTAGAGGCGGAGACAGAGAAAGGAGGCAGAATCAGAGGAGGCAGAGCCGTGAGATGAAACGGTCGAGCAGCAGAGGCGGAGACAGAGAAAGGAGGCAGAATCAGAGGAGGCAGAGCCGTGAGATGAAACGGTCAAGCAACAGAGGCAGAGACAGAGAAAGGAGGCAGAGCCATTAACAAACAATGAAATGATCAAGAAGAGGCGAAACCAAGAAGCTAAATAACAGTGAGGTTAGGTGCATATGGGATAAAGCACAAATTTTACATTTAAACGAAGCATGAAGGTTTAATAAACAATGGATGTGAAATTATAAAATTCTGAAACCCTGAGTCAAAGACGGAACAGGGAGGAATAGTGACGACAGTTTCGGTGGAAGAAACAACCTGTATCGCGTTGCCCTTAAGCGGTAAGCTGAATTAACCTTTTTGAATGTGATGTATGTTATGAACTGATGCGTGGCCAAAAGTGGTTTGTAAAAACCACGTTCATCGCGTGAATTTGGAGCATTAACGCTCGGAGATTGGAAAAACGCGATAAGCATTCTATCCGTCCGATCAAAGGTGTTGGGGAATCAACGGTGGTCACGATTGCGCGATGGATGAGAGTTAACTCGAGGAAAGTAGCTGTGGGGTCGAAATTTTAATTTAATATATGGTTTTGATATTCAATGGTGAGCGCAGTGATAATTTGTTTATTATAAATGGTTTTAACGCTTGACTCGGGGAATATGCATACATGGTGATATATATTTATATATTGTGATAAAGTCGAAACCTATATGAAATGAGGTATCAGCTGGGCTTTTGTTAAAGTTAATACATTGGTCTTCACACTGGTCGGGGAATTATGTATATATATATATATATATGTTAATATATATTGGTTGGTACGAGATAATGGAACCAAAGGCATGGAAGGGTATGGAGTTAGTTGATAGTGCGGTGGTGGCATATATATATAAATGCACATGGAATGTGCTAACCAAGTTGTGGCTTGGACTTACAACATATCATAAGAAGGGTAAGCCTGGAGCATATATATATTGGGTCGAATTCCGTCAGGGTGAGAACCTTTGGTTTATTGAGCTATTAAGGGTTGATTTCATATATGTATGTTGAAATGAGTCGGTATGCGGATATATATAAGTTGTGGGTCTGAAACCTTATGTTAATGCTTGAATATAAACCAAATTAAATACGCAAGTGGGACCCCCTACATGAAATTCTAATAATCTTAACCCAAGCTGGAGGATACATTAAAGCTGAAGCGGAAAGTTTATATATATGCGCAGCGCTTCATATATGTAGTGCTTTATATACAAGGGACCAAAGTATACATATATATTTGTATGTAGCACTCTATTGTTCAGGCCTAATACATACGAAGTCCTATAAGGTGGGACCCTCACAAATCGCATCGAAGAAAAGTTTGGCAGCAGAGCATGACAATAAAAGTTCTGATTGCGATTGCGATGAAGATGCGGACCCAATGGGTCTGTGAACTATGATTCATACGTGCTTGAGTTCCGACATTACAGTGAACTATCGCGTCGGAGTGATTCATCGCATCGGCACAATGAAGAGCAATGAAAAGTGAACCATTGCATTGGAAGTGATTCATCGCATCGGCACAATGAAGAGAAGTGAACAGTGAACCATCGCATCGGAGCGATTCATCGCATCGGTGCAATAGAGTGCAGTGAACAGTGAATCATCACATCAGAGTGAAAGAAGAGTATCGAAACATGTAACTGGAAGTTGTGATTGCGATTAATCGCAATCAGAAGTGGTCAAGAGGTGATGCATCGCATCGGAGATTAAAGCAAGCTCGCCAAGTGGGCCCGAAAGGGCATTTTGTGTATTAAAATGATCTATTATCACTATATCGTCGAAATTTATTTAAGTTATATAACACAACAGTTCATATGTTAAAAACGCCTTATTATTATGCCGAGAACTGAACTGCATTATATAAAAAGCGCAGTTACATACATGCAGGAGTTACGCAACAGTAATGAACAGAAAGGCTACAGAGAAGAAAAAGACAGACACAGTCATAGGAAAGAAAAATACGCATTGATCCAAGAGGCTGAATGAGTTGAGCTAGAGTTCTCATTATAATTAAATGTAAATGTTTTAATTGTTTTATATTGTTTGTGATGCATTGGAAAGTCTCTGGAAGGAAAAAAATATCCCACTATAATATTAAAATTAGTACATACAGTTATATTTTTCTGAGTGAGATGGAAAAGAAATGAGAAGGCAGAGGGCTAAGAGGTATGAATATCCATTTCAAATTCCCTGAGGAATACAAACAGTCATAAGGAAATCTCTATAAATGATATCACCTTGATATGCATAGAGAGGTTAGAGAGTGAAGTTAGAGAATGCAGAGTATAAAAATTTGAGGCAGAGAAGATAAGGAAGAGAGGAGCAGAAAGAGATGCTACAAAACAGAGCTGATATCTAAGGTAAATTAGCAAATATTTTCTTTTGATTAAATGAGGAAGTTGGAGCTTCCCTGTCAAGTTGAAGCTTGATAGATTTCAGTTGTAGCTGACTGAGGTTGGAGCCTCCTGTAGGTTGGTGCCTGCAGAAAATCAGTGGTGAGAGGGAGTTGGAGCTTGCCTTTGCATCACAACAATAATAAGATGTGGTTTTCTCCCTTTATGGGTTTCCACTTATATCTGTTGTCTCTGTGTGTGTTGCCTATGTGTTGATATGTTCTATCCAATCTGCTTAATGTTTGTTGCTCTCATAATAAGTTTGGTGTCACATTAACTTAATACTTGTTGTTACTTATTAATATTGTTCACATATTAAGTTGGTTATAAAATTAAGCTGTAAATAAGCTTGATGAAAAGTTTAAAAATCTCATGTATGTGTTAAACTGATTCACCCCCCCCCCCCTCTCAGTTTAGCTAAAGATTCAACAGGAGCTCTCCTGGTAACATTACCCAATGAGATTTGAAATCAACCCTTTTGGATGTTCGGTGATTTTCTGTTCTTCTAACCCTTGCTACATTAGGTTGGGTGAATTATGTGGAAATTATCGATAAGATTTCAATTCCACTTCAGTAAATTGTATAAAAATACAGATTGACTAGCAAGGTTTGGAATCACTTGGAAAATGTAACTGCACAGTGACCCGTCACGGTCTAGAAATTTTAGAAATCCAATTGGTTCTTTATTTATGCCCAGAATCAATGGACTCAATCTAGGAATAAAATGGTCTCCTCCAATGCAGGGATTGACATAACAGTCGTCCAGTGCTACACTTGTTGGGATCTGGCAAAGACTAACCTTCAAGAACGTTGTTCAAATGCCCGTGGTGGTAGTATCTGGCTTTTTCACTTCTTCATACGTTATGAAGACTATGATTTCATAGGAATACTAAACATAGATCTAGGGTCAAATTTCAGTGAGAACTTTCGTGGGGACACAGGCATCTTTATGTCCAGTGGCTTCCATTCGTCTATTGAGAATCTCTTAAATAATTTATCAGGGGAAGAAGCACCTGAAACGAAAATATGTGCTTGTGGTAAAACTGTAGATTCGTATCAAACAATCTACGGTCTGGTCCAGTGCACCAGGGATATATCTAGTTACCACTACACAACATGTCTAACTTACGCAATCAACGCAATATTGACATCTTATGGAAGTGCAGGAGTTCAGTATTGGATTCAAAGCTGCATAGTTCATTATGAAATATATCTTTTCTTTAATATGATTGCAGTTTCACTAGCCACTGCCGAAGGACAAGTGAATACACTACCGGAGCAGATCACATCCAACAATAGTGGGTAGATCAAACACCCAAAAAAAACACCCGTAATTTTAGATGTTGTGGAATAGGCTATATTCACACGACTCTGCCAAGGATTTAGATTCTTCACACTCCCTGAATCAGTCTAGGTTGAAATCCAAAACTCAACATTTATTATAGATGCATATGTAATTCATATAACATGGGTGAAATCGTTTGATAAGGAACCTTGGAGATAGGAATCATCCTACATTGAGTTCAATGGTGAACTTGAGATCATGCATGGATGGGAACCCAAAAAAATTTTGGAAATACATAAGAAACTCTAAAAAACTAGGTGTTGAATCAAATCTATCATGCCCCTTTTGTTCATGGTCACCACATAGAAACATTATCATGGTTTTTCTCAATTGTAAAGTTGAAAAAATGTTAAGGATACAACATCGTCTAGCCCAAAAAATTGTGATTACGAGATTAAATCGGGATGTTATTGAGATGTTTGCAACACTGGTATTAAAACCCTCCAAGAGCCTCATCCCAAAACAAATAAGAATAAAAATTCATGATGATCATAATGACTCTCCTCCCTTCCTTTTATAGACTCCTTTTGGGGCCTTTCCCTCCTAGATTTAAATTTGAGTGACGTGCAAGTTTCCCTCCATTTTCCCCAATTTAATTTTATTATCTAATGTTACCTAAATAACATTAAATAATAATTCTCCATTTTGGAATAGCCTCTACAGGGTTAGATAGTACTACTTCCTTCCTTGGGAAATTAATTCGAAGAAGACATTGCATTCCAAGTTGATGCCTCTTTTTTGGAACACCTCAATCCTCCTGCCCACTATGCTTCACCTTTCCAAAAATTCCAAGCTGGTATGATCATTATCACACCTATAAAGCAATGGAAAAAATTATTAGTACCTGTCAGCATTTCACCCATGTACAATTTCATAAACAACTAAAATTGATTCAAAAAGAAATTCAAAAACATCCTTTTGGTTGGCAAGTGCATTGCCAAAATCCAAAACTGAGTGCTTGCAACTTGTGGCACTAGATCATTCACTGAGTGGTAACTTCATTAACACCATCAATTTTCCATATCAATGTATGGAACTACATTTACAAGTGCATTGTTATCATCCTTGTGGTAGGCTAGTTTCAACTCCTTGACATATTCTACCTAATTTGTAAACGATGAGAAATTTGATAGCAATAACTCTTCACTTCCCAAGCCAACCTTCTAACAGGATTTCAAAATATTCCTTGCAAGGATGTAGAGCATACTTTCTTTGTAGTGAATTATGTTAAATTAATCCTTGGCTTAACTCCTTAAAGCTTCTATTCACATGTAGAATTATGGGCTAAATATTGTTCATGGATCCTCTGCTAGAATAGTTTAATCATCCCCCTTTTCACCATGTAAAATTGGTCATCTATGTATAGGAATATTCTTCTTTGTTCCTCCCATAAAACACCATGTCTATCTTTACATGAAAAATTGGTATGGAGCCTCTCATTGTTCAGAAATGAGCAGCTCTGAAACTGTATAGTGTGCCTCTCATCAAAGCCAAACTGTTGGTCTCATCTTGCAACAACTTAGAAGATACCACTTTTACGTGTCACCATGTCACCATGCATCATCCTACATAACTTAATTTGGAAGTGGATAAGGTCCAAATAGAAATTGTGCCATCCACTTGTCCAATCCAGCCACGGTCAACAAAGGAATTGCTTAAGACCATGAGCTCGTGATCTCTGTCAACATGTACATGGATAGATCTAACAACCAACTAGGACTAATCTCCTTTCTGACTGGTAGTAGTGTGCTTTTCCAAGCTACCACAAATAATCCATGTCTCCAGGAATATATGTGTTGCCTAGCTGCTAAATAGAGAAGGTGATTTTTTTATTCAAGTTTCAACTAAAACTGTGCCACCATTGCTGAATGAACGGGATGATAATTAAGGGTATGAAGTGTGAATTATGCCTCACTCTGCTAATTTGCATGTCATCACCGCAGACCCTTAAATAAACTAGGCATCAACTCCATTGTTGCATTCATTTGGAGAATTTGTTAAAAATTACATGGAGGAGTACAAGCAAGTAGCTTACTAAGTTGTAGCTTAAATAGGCACATTCATATCAATTAGAGAATAAGACCTTCTATAGTCTTCCCCCCACAATAATATTCAAACTTCACATTGGCCTTCTTTCGCAATCAAATGGAGGTACATTGGAAGAAAATTTCTAAAAGGATGTAATGACGTATGAGGGCTCGTACAAGACACATTCAATAAAATACTAATAATAACTTGGCTAGAGGTATATGTTGCAACTTGCAAGGGAGAATCCCCTCAATTCAAAATTGCATATGTCCTTTGTGTAGTTTCTTAAATATTTTGTAAGAGTTGTAGCAATATTAGCATAGAAGCGAATATGATTGTAGTAAACCATCTTCACAGATGTTGTCAAGGAAAATGGAGGGGAATAAATAAATTTCTTAGTGCCAAGATATGTTATGTCAACAAAAAATTTTGAATGCCTCCTGATATTTTACCCATCAGTTGTCAATTACCATAAAAAACTTCCGATCTACATTGATATGACATGGTGGGTTCTTGTAAAAGCTCGTTTAACACCTAGAGTAGCATTGACTTCTATAGAGTTCCCATCTGCTAGGGTTTCTTCCAGATAGATATTAGACTGAAGCTCACCTCTAATTATTTCTTCATAGATCTCCTCTCCCTGGTCAAGGGATTTAAGATTGGCACAAGCTAAGAGGATACTTGCAAAGCTTATCACATTCAACTTCCTACCCAAAACTTCTATTTGTTGCAAGAGGCTCAGATATTTTCCATCCTACCAATTCTGTGTATACCATGCCAAAGTTGCAAACCGAAAATTACATATAATTGAGAAATTACTTTATATAAACTTTAAATTTAATTGAGCATTGGTGAGAAGCCCATATACCATTGACACAGTGCCTGTATGACATGATGACCATAGAAGCACCAACATGATTAGGACAAGCAGAGTGGAGTCAATGGCAAAGCCCGGTGAAACAAACTCCCAAGATTCTTTCTTACCAACCACCCAGGAAAGCCCATTCATGGTTGGGATACATGGGGCTAGCCATTTCCCCAAACAAAAAATAAATTTGTAACCATAATAGTGATGGTAGTTGATGAATGAGCCAAATTCTTGGCTATAATAATTGGGGAAACAAAAATAAAACTTGAGCCTGCTTTCTGACTTGTATAGTTACGGTTTTAAAATCACCCTTATGTACTTTTGATTGGCACATTTTATATCTCTGTCATTTCACATTTCAATGATGAATGGCATTATTCTTCCCACTTTTGTGAATGGAGGTATGAAAAAAAAAGATTAAACCTTTGTGAGAAGCCTTAAGCCATGACCATATGTTGGATTCTATGCATTATTTCCATCAAAGGAAAAATTATCTTTTCCAAAACTCAGAAAGATATGATTGATCAGTAGAAACATTGTGCAGCAAAAGAAAGAGGCAAAAAATAAATCATGAGTATCAACCATTAGAAAACAAAAGGCATTCTCTACCAGACCTGGCTGTAGACCAGGTTGCAATAACATGCTCTCTACTTTATTAAGTTCTGCACCCACCTCCTGAACTTGTTCTATTCGTTTCATATCATCTTGCAAGGTAGCATCTAAGATATTCACATGGCTTGAAGCCTCCTTGTGATCACATATTCCTAGAAGATAAAACATGTGAAACATTCAGTATAAAGGCGCAGACCATGACAACACTATCTTTAATCCTGAGGGATTGAATTCCAAATGGCATCACATTTGTTCACATCTCTCTCTATAGCATCTTCCCACTGCATAATATGAACGTGCAATATCGATGTTACACAAACCATCTCAAGTTCAAGATACTTTATTTTACTAGCATGTTGTTGTCTAGACTCTAAAGCACATATTGCACCTTAAAAATCCCCTTCAGTTTTCAAAGAATTTGCAAGCTGTAAGGTGAAGTTGCAAGACCATAATTTTTCCAACTCCCCTTCTTCAGCAGCGCTTGCTAACTCCAAGCCCAACCCTTTTTTAATGTTACCCATTTTTCACAGGGTCACTCTCAGCTAAAAATTCTGTGAATCTGTTGTATAATGCTCCCGGAACACCATTGTGTGGTCTTTCAGATTGTTATCCTGATCATGTCTGCCATAGTAATTTTAGGAGCTATTGTTAAAACCCATTTAGTAGCACATTCGCCTCAACCAAATTCAAAACATATGGAATAGGCTATCTTCACATGACTCTGCTAAGGATTCAGATTCTTCACACTCCCTAAATCAGACTAGGTTGAAATCCAAAACTCAAAATTTATTATAGATGCATAAGTAATTCATATAACATGGGTGAAATCGTTTGATAAGGAACCTTGGAGATAGGAATCATCCTGCATTGAGTTCAATGGTGAACTCGAGATCATGCATGGGTGGGAGCCCAAAAAAATCTTTTGGAAATACATAAGGAAACTCTAAAAAACTAGGTGTTGAATCAAATCTATCATGCCCCTTTTTTTCATGGTCACCACATAGAAACATAATCATGGTTTTTTTCAATTTCAAAGTTGAAAATATGTTAAGGATACAACCCTTTTGGTCCCAGCCATAATATTCTTCTAACCCAAGTCATTAAGGAGGTGAAGCAACTTGTAATTTATAGATTAATGGTATTGGAGCTAGGTTGTTTTTACTTTATTTTATAACTCCACAATATTTCCTGGCTGATTTTTTTTATGTATTGTACAAAAGAGCTTCTACACCTTTGCAATATCTATCATCTGAAGATTGAGATGGGAATATTTCATACTCGATAGGTCACTCACAACACCTAGGTGATTTCTCTTGCTTGTAGCCATACAATATCACCTCACTGACGTCATTCTTTTGGGTGATTAGATCGCGTTCATTTGAAGAAAATCACATCCAAACTATTGGGGGAATTAGGTGATAGAATTTGTTGAAAGTTGAGGTAAATCACCCACAACCACTATTACACCAAAAGGCTTGTATAAGACATTTATTTAAGAAAAAATTATCATTTTGTCTTAATTATTTATTTTATATTAAATATTATTTTGATATTTTAAATTATTTTAAATTAAAAATTGGAGTTGACGTTCTGAATTCTCTTGGAGAAAACAAACAGTCTTGATTCGTGGTTGTTCACATGATGGGATTGACTACCCCTTTGCCCTTTATTTTTCATTGTTATTTCTTGGTTTCTGAGGGTTTTTCTACACCATGCCAAGGTTTTTCTTTTATGTAAATGTGATTATGGTTTTTTCAGAGTGAATGAACTCCATTCCTTCCTATGGTGGAACCCCAATCTACACTGGTAAGCATTTTTATCGTTTTTTTTCAGATTCTTCTCTATTTAAAAGAGGTTGGGAATATTTGAAGGTTTCAATATAGAAAAAATGATACATCAACCTTTTTAAGGAAACAAGGGAATGAACTGCAGAATGAAAAACATATATTTTAAACAGAGGATAATAAAATAGACCAAATTCCACTTAGCAGCAAGAACAAGAAGAAGCACATAGCTTCATAAATCTCCAATCTTGAGTATTTTGTTAAAATGGTGGCCTTGGGTTATAGTTTAAAGGTGGCCGATATTATAAATTTCCTTCTACTACTTTTTTTTCAAGGATAGGGTCATATGACATAGGACATTGACATATAAATTAATTAATTGTTTAGACCAAGGATCCACAAGGATAAAATCACCTATTACTGGCTCTAGCTCCATTCACACAGTCTAATACCTAGGATTTCCTAGTCTATAAACTCTGACAACTATCTCAATCTACCAGCCCTCTCCCATCAGGTTGCATAACCCAAGGAATGGGATCCCTTATTTTTCATGCAGTCTCTAAGGTTATCCCACTTCCCTCCAGTGCTCTAGCATTGAATGGCCATGAAATATCATTGTTGGGACTCCAAGTATTATCAATTGTAATTAATTTTATTTAATGAAAATCATTTCCCTTTCACGTTGTCATAATTTCCACATAGTTTCATGAAAAAAATTTCCAAAATTCTATTTTAGCATTAATACAATAACCTAAGCATTGAGAGAAAAATCTCATAGAAGAATGGATGTCAAAATCTCTTTTGCATGCTCAAAAATCATGGATTGTATTTGCATGCATTTGAGATACCATGTGCTTTCATAAGAAGTACATGTCCCTCTCTTAACCACCAATTCCAAATTTCCAAGGTTAATAAGACTTAGGTTAACCATAAAGAAAGGTTTAATAAGGTTAAGGTTAAAGAACCGATAGGAGTAATAAAATGGTAAAATACAGAATAATTGGCTAGCCCCCTTTTGTTCCCTTCTTGTGGGATCATAGCCCTCCCATTGTTTTTCATTTCTCCTTCTACAATTTGTGATGTGTTAGTATTTTGATTCAATGTACCACTTTACATATTCCATTGTTCGGCCTTTTAGCCATTTATCATGTAGACATAAATTACTATTCTAGGTGTCAAAAGTGCAAGTATTACATATATAGCATTATCACTCAACTCCACTTGCATGTCTCATTTTGCTCTTGAAACATGCTGGATATCTCACAGTTGAATGTCATGTTCTTTGATCCTCCATTGTCTACATGTTGATCAAAAATAAAGTGGTACTGGTTGAGAAACAAGAAATTTTGGATAAGGATGTCTCTAGCTTGGATGCCAACTCTCCACTTCATCTTCAACACTCATCTCAAACTAATTTTGTAGTTGCTTCCCTTTTTTGTATATTTTCTTGCATAATGTCCCTTCTTGCAAAATTTGAAACATGTCACATGGATCATAGCCTCCTCCTCAGAATGAGATGAACAAACCTTTTTTTCCTTGGCCTTCTTGGGTCCTCCTTTAGTCATCCTCCCAATGAGTGGAATATTTTGAGTCTCTTCCACTCTGACTGACAAATTCTCCTCCTGGACAAATTCATCCCGCAATGTTTCAAAAGTGGACAACTTCACACATTCCCATTTTCCTTGCACAAATGTAAGTCAAGATACTGAGAATCCATTTACAGTTATCTGAACTAACTCATCTTCATAAACCTTGTTTCTTATGTTTGTAATTTGATCTCTCAACTTGGTGATATTCATTGGATAGCTTGCCATAGTATTACTATTTTTCATGTGGTTACTAATGAGCTTTTTCTTCAAAATCATCTTGTGGGATATGTTCAAATTTCACATTTTGATAGAGTGACTAAGGCATGATACAAATTATTCTGTCTTCTTCTATGTGATGTGAGGGATCAAGCAGTCCTTGAATGAATTAAGGACAATTTTCTTCTTTTTGGCCACCTTCTTATTGTGCTCAACCAAACGAATGGATGGGAATCTCACCCTCAAACCTAGTGCATGTCCCAGTGCTTATATTGGGGGTAGATCAGCTTCAAGCATGAAAACAAGGGCATTGCACACACTGAAATATTCTGATAACTCTGTCTCACAAAACAAAGTCACATCCATATGTGGATTTGCTGAGAGATTTCTTATATACAACTCTGATACCATGTCAGTTTAATACTCCATGTTTCAGATCTTTACCCAAAGAATGAATTTTACAGCTCCTAAAACATTAAAATTTAGAATATAGATTGCACCTATCAAAAATTTATATGATTATATACTAAAATACCGTAAGGAAATATTCAGGAGTGCAAAGACTGCATTTCATGAGACAATTTACAACAGAAGATAAATAATGTCTACTTGACATAAAATCTACAATTTGAAAATTATGACAGCAAGTTATACCAGCTAAATAGGGTCTGATATACATCATGTAACAATCGAAAATGTTCTGGATGGCAAGGACATGCTCCAACAACAATCACATGGTTTTTTTATTACTCAAAAATAAATTATTATAGTAGTTTCGCATCCTCTCAAGCTCTACACATCTGAAAGATACAACACATACAACTTTGTTGTCTGAAATATTGATGTGCCCTCTATCCTTTTATAAGCCAAGAGGAAGGGGTCACAAGCTGGAAAATAATGGGCTCAAGGAGTGCACCATTCTTGGCTAATTAAATCCCTCATGGAGTGTAGCTCCCAAAGTAGATTCAGCCACCTGCTCAGTAATAAATGCTCCTTGGTAAGTGCAGCCCTACACAACAATTGTAACTTCCAAGCATAAATGTGCCATAGAGGGATGTATGCCCCACAATCTTACAAGATAATATGCTCTATGGTATGTGCGCTACTTCATGAATGCACAATAATAACCCCTACAAACCCAAAATAAAAGGAAGGGCCCATAAAGAAAATTGAACTCATGAGGACCAACCTTATAAGTGTGCCATCTCTCTCCAATTTCTATTGTTGTTTGCCAACGTGGAAATGAACTCCTGCTAACTTAAATCAAAATATCAAAACATGCAATTAGAAAGTGGATATGGGAATAGATTTTTTCTATAAAATAATCGTTAATGATGCATGGTGACAACTGCAACCTTTGTCACATTTCTCTTACAAAATGCATTCCACATACCTCTAATATATAGATTTAGATTACAACTGATAGGCAAGGTAAGCAAGGTAGTTGGGAAAATAAATTAAAAAATTATGAGTTCCTAGAAGATAATTACATATGGATAAATAAGTTTGACTACATGTGATTATATCATTATTCACATATGGATAAATACATGTGATTATTCACATGTGACTACATATATAGAACCATGTTATGTGTACCTAATGGACGAGTAAAAATTACACGCAATAGACACACATGTCTAAACATATGTCCTAACAATAGACATCCCTCATCAAATTATCAGCATGAAGAAAGTCCAACGCCTTTTTTCTCTTCATCTCTCTTCCAGGGTGTCAAATTCTCTTCCCTTGAAGATGGTTGAGTGAGTTATGAATTGAGATCAAGCTCACCAATGGAAAAGCCTTGGTTGCAGCAGGAATTTAACAAGAGGGAAATCCTTTTAATTCTTAGGATTGGTGTGTTGTGTTCATGACTCAGAATGAACATTCAGTCCTAGATAATTGTCCCAAAAGTTGTAATAAATTTTCTCTAAAAAAATAAATTTGGTTTAATGCCATTAGATGAAAGCTTTTACCATGGAGTCAGAGGAAATGGAAGCTCAACAGTGCACAATTTTTTAACAGAAAACCATCAATCTCCTGGAATTTATTGTTTATGCTATCAAAAGCTTGGATTGTAGACAACAAAAGGATGAATACTTTAAAAGTAGAGTTCTTAGTAGTCTGGAAATGTTGTTTGATGATATGTACAAGTGTCACCCTAGAAAAGAGCTTCTATGAAAGCCTAAGGAGCTATACAAAAATTGCAAACTTCATCAGCCATTGAAGCATCAAAACAAAAAGGTTTTGACATATACTTGGATGACATTGTGTATGGCACCAACTCTGTATTTGGATATTCTGATGTCTTTTTAAGGAGATTTTATGTAGTTTTGTTTTTGGATAGTAGAAATTATTGGAAAATATTTTGTATGCTATGTAGGAAGTATTATAAAACTCACATGCTCTGATATCAAAGTGCTTGTAAATTTTGTTTCGATAGTAATTCGGGTTTTGTAGGGTCTATGCTACAACTTACAAATGAATACCTTTGTTTGGCAGAAACTATCCTGCTATTTGGTTGTACTTCTATCTCTTCTTCAGAAGAGATCTTATATATATATTCTTTTTTCTCTTATATAGGAGTCAACCTATATCTGTCTTTTATAGAGTTTTATAGGAATCCAATATGCATTGAACTCACTAGTGTTGGTTATTTGTTCAGATTGTCCACATTAGATTGAGTTCTATGGAGACTTTGACGGATGGTTTCACAAAAGCTTGGAGTTAGATTTCAATTTATCTGTTGCTTTGCTTTTCCATCGCTCACAAAGGCACTTTATACATTCTAGAACCATGTTTAATTTGTCATATCTTCATTAGTACTCTATAGAATATTTTAGACCATTGTTATAATTATTATTCATTTTCTTTTGTCCAAAAGGTTTCCTCTTATGCCCCCAGGTGGGCCAAGTATGGGCTATTATATTTAAGTAAATTGTAGTAAGAATGTTTGAGATGAATATTATTTAACTTAATCATGATCACAGTGAAACAAATCAACTTTATGGTAAGTCGAAAAAGGTTCCATATTTGAAGTGTCCAAGGAGAATTGCATGCTAATTTTTTCATATCTAGTGTATTAGTTAGATTTTGATTTATCTTATGCTTTTCTTGGCCATAACACACTAAGTTGTTGTATAAATGCTAGAACCATGTTTAATTTGTCATGTCCTTTTTGGTACTCCGTAGAGTAAACTATTGTTTGAACTACTATTCTATGACTTCCATTAAAAAGGGTTTCTGTCATAATGTGGGTTAGGTATGGACTCTTATATTTAAGTAAAATTTAATAAGAATTCTTGAGATGAATTTTCTTTAACTTAATTATCACATTGACATAAATCGACTTGATGATAAGTGGAAAATGTTTCCATATTTGATCTCCAAGGAGAATTGCTTGCATATTTCAACATTTCTAGTGTATTAGTGAAGTAGTCTGTAGTTTGTGACACCAAATCCCCATGCCCAACATAAGAAATGTTCGTGGCATATACATTAATGAAAGATAGAAATTGGAAAACCTTTGTAATGTTGATGTACATTTCATGAGTGTAAAATTGAGTGGGGTGTTTTCAAGTTTGAGCCAATGATTTTCCCCTCAAACTGGGCCTCAATAGAATTTTACCACTAGTAAAGAGCATTTTCAACACTACATTCAAGTTAATAATGGCTTGACATGCCTTCACAATTGCCTCCATGAGCATATAATGAAGATTGAAAACCTGGTCATGACTCCTTTTTCTCTAATGATGGAAGTTTGGTTAGGGAAAAACCCTCTTCAACTAAACCAAAATATGTCTACAAAACAAATACACTACAGATTGTCACTGCTATAATCCATTTAATGTTTTTGTCAAACAATTTGAAAACATTATAATATTTTGTCTTTTTTGTTTATCTTCAACCCATGCATGTTTGATGTTCCATATTGTTGAGAACAATTGCAGGTCCACTAACATTCACCACCACATCTAACACCATCAATTTTGTAAGATTATGTAACTTGCTAGGCAATACCTCATTCAATCCCTACACATACTAAGGTCTTCTCCCATTTTTCCTCTCCATTCATTGTTTTAGTCAAGGCTAAACATCTTCATAAAATTATAAATTGTCTCAAGATAAATGGGTTCTTTTAGTGGTCAACATAATTTTAAACTGCAGATCTTTACAGATGATAGGGCATCTTCTCTACCTATGGAATGGAAGCTCTCCATTAAATAGGGAAGTATTATTCTGGTCCTATAATATCCTAGAGCTTTAAAGATATTAATATATATATATACACAAGGGAAATTCAAAGATAGGTAGTGTAGCAATTGTGCCCCAAAAGTCATAGAAATAACTTCCTCTTGTTGATTTTGTCTTTGGCATGTACATTAAATTGCAGTAGGCTAACACTACCTATTCCATATTAATGCAAGATAAAAATCTTCATAGCACAAATATACATTTAGCAGTCTTGATATATTCATTGGAGCATGTGCATATTTTACAGAGAATAGTTAACTTATTTCATATAGATTACAATCTCAAACTTTTTCTAAGACTTCTTATAAAATGGATTGAAATGTATTCTACTTGTATGTTTGGTACTTCCCAACACTTCATTTACACCTCCACACGATTTTCATAATTTCCATAACTATTAGGTAGACACTTGCAACTTCGATGTCATTTTTCTTGTTTAGTAAATATTTTCCAAGACTTTACAAAGTTTTATAATTTCTCGAAAATTGTATAAATTAGAATTTATAAAGTTTCAAGGTTTAATTTTTTAAATTCTAGTTCTTTAAAGGGTGTTAGCTCAATGGAAGAGCGCCTGCTTTACAAGCAGGAGGTTGGTGGTTCGATTCGATCGTGCCCTAATATTCATATGGAATGGTGATGAAGACTCTTTTGACCATCACCAATGAACTTATGGTGACATTTTTCGACCCTCGCCAATGAGCTTATGGTGACATTTTTTTTTTACCCTCACCAAATATGAAATAGTGAGGGTCAGTGAACGTTGCCATATATATGCACTAATAGTGACGGCCATGAAAGGTCCATCACAAAAAAATGTTGTTGTTCATAGGAAATGGTGACGACCACTATCCGTCATTATAATCAATATTCGTGACAGACCTTGAATGTCAACACAACACATACTTTCGGCGACGCCACCTTTGGTGACGTTCAGTTTTTTGGTGATGGAGGCTATTGTCCGCCACCATTGCTCATATGAAATGGTGATGGTCATTATATGTCATTATAAATCATTATTGGTGACGAACCTTGAATGTCACCACAACACCTATACTTTTGGCGACGCCACCTTTGGTGACGCTCAATTTTTGGTGATGAAGACTCTTTTGACCGTCACCAATGAGCTTATGGTGAAATTTTTTTCCCCTCACCAATGTATTTTTTTCTTGTAGTGACACCTCTATGCTTTACCATATATCCCTCCATTCATCGGTTGAGGATTCCTAGGCCCAACGAGGGTATTACACAATAAAGATTTACCTCAAACCCACCTTCATCGGTCTAGAGATTCCCATGCCTTGTGTTTCCTCCTATACTGCCCCATTCAGTTTCGAAACCATTCGAAAATTCAACTCAAATAAGTAAGAGAAACCACATCACACCATGGCTATCCGAAAATTGCAAGGCAAGGTTCAAAACCACTATCACACCTGGAAAATCCCATGTCAATAACAGCAAGAGAACCAAATACACACATGCATGCACCATGCATGTCAAAACTATTAAGGAAATCATACATGCAACTCGATACCTTCAAGTAATCATGTTGTAACAGATTGATCCCAACTCTTCCTTGCTTTATCTTTGCTTTCCTTTGCCTTCTTTGTTCTCCTTTTCCTTCCTTGCTCCAATTCTACAGTGCTCCAAGAAAACTCTTAAGTGTGAAAAAGTAAGAGAGAGAGAGAGAGAGAGAGAATAGAGAGAGAGCTCCAATCTAAAACTGACAAAAGGTTGTGAACTTATCCTCAAAATCCTTTTTATCAGTGAGGCCTCTGTAATGTCCCATAATAATTATAAAATAATAAATAATATATAAATAATATAATATAAATTAATAAATACAAAGAGTTAAACTAAGAAACTAATAGAAAGAAAGTTAAACTAAGAGAATACTAAATTAAGTAAAGCTAACAAAAGTAAGAGAACACTAAATTAAGTAAAACTTAAGTTGCATGTTGACACGGTGAATGTGTGCATGTGGTTCACATTCCATGGTTTGGTCTATTTAATAGACATTGAGGAAGATTCAAGGATTCATTCTTTCATCCATTCTCTGGAGAGAAAGGTATGGTGAGGAAAAGGATACCCTGGCAGTAGTACGTTGATTGAGGGCTCGGGGGTGGCCAGCTGTGGAAATATTACATACAGCTGAGCCTACGGTTGGGTGGAGAGTTGTCCCCAAAACCTTGTTGCGGCCAGCAAGATTCAAATAGCGTTCAACCTTGAATTCTCAAGTAAGGAAAATCGCCATTACAAGTAAGTTGTCTTTCTCATGTTTCTAAAAATCCATGATGATTAGTTAAACAGTTTTTGGGTTGATTATTTATTTTTTAAATAATGTATCTTGCCTTTTCAAATCTTTTTCCATTGCCTTTTCCAATTTCCCTTAGCCATAATAAACCAAATGAACACCCACATTAGGATATTATGTCCAACATTCAACTTGGAATATGTGTTCGATGATATTGGCATTATTTTTCCTTTATTAACTTTATTACATGAAACCTTTTTCAACCTAGCGTTGTTATAGACCCCTCCCCCTTATTAGCGTTGTTACAAACCCCTCCCCCTTGATACAAATCACTATAAGTGAATGGTAAACTAATAATGGTCAAAAGGAATATAACAACATTTTAGCCATGGATATTCACCCTGACTTTACCATGTATATTATTAACTTGTAAATAGGTTTTGTCAATACTAAATGCCCAAAAACCATAACTCATTTCCCAATCAAAATATTTTTTTTAACTTAAGTTTAAAACATTTTTTAATTAATCTAAAAGAAAAGAAAAATTATACTTTTGAGATATATATAAACCCTCTACCCTCCTTACTACTAAAGATATTTTGTGGATATTCCATAGAGATTAAATCAAGGTAGGAAATGACTACTAATAAGTATATTTACTACATATTATTTTTATCCATTTTTTATGTCGGGACTTGCTTAAATTATGGTGGGAAGTGACTTATGGTAAATATGTTATTTCTGTGAGTATGAGTTATTTTCAAAGATTTTATTTTTGGATTAAAAAATAGCTACACAAATATCTAAAAATCACGCATGAATATTGGAACCATATTCATAAATCATGACATGAAATATGTGATTCAGTTATCCACGTGGCATCATATTATGCAAGGCTGCGATAATACCTTCAAGGTATGGTCCAATCACATATTTGAAAATTGGATTTTAATAATATTGAAAAAAAATTGTTAAAATTAAACATGACAAGTTTAATTGGTCAATGTTAAACTAATAATGGTCAATGGAAAAATCCATCGTTAAAGTTCTGCCTCGACAAGGACTAATAATGATTTTCTAGCCATATTTTTTTATTAAACAAAAATCAATAGATTTGAATTAAATCTGCACTCAGTCATGGCAAAATACACGAGGTTTACATCTTCAAATATCATATCAGTCCGGATATACAAAACATGACTAGCCCTAAATTCCTATAGACCCAATGATTGATGAAAGTTATACACTTAACATAGCAACAAGATTACAAAAAGCTATTAACAATATGACTAGGACAAAGACTTATCAAATCATCATGATTCCACAATATATGACTTTCTCCCAACATATGATTAAAGGGGAAACATGAACCAAACTAACACAATCTCCCAATTCAGAAAGCCAATTTACAAGCTTAACCTTACTAAGCTTTCTCAAATTTCAAAATTCAATCTTATGTCCAATATTGAAGCGAAGTCTCACGAGTCGATATCTTGACCTAAAATTTAATAAATCACTAAACTTGAAACCGAAAAAAAAAAAAAAAAAAAAAAGAAGAAGAAGAAGTTACCTTCCTTGCAAGAGAAATACAGTAGCCTAAGGGGACAAAGACTAACTTCCTCGAGTCTGAATTTACCTCCAAACCTGAAATCTCTGAGTGCCATAATTTCCACCAACAAGAGTGCTTTTCCCACTTTGAAACGGACCAAAAAATGAATTGTAGCTCAAATTAGAGCTCTTTGCAGAGCAGCTGCTAGAGAAGTCGCCTTACCGTCACTATTGATAATTGAGGATGAACCAAGACCAAAAATTCGAACTCCTAAGAGGGGATAATTGTCAGAAGAGGGAGCATGAGATTGAATGGCCTTGGGGAGATGTCCCTCGCTAATTTAACTCTATCATCTCTGCCATCCCACACGAATTTCATTATCACAGCTATAAATTTTCCTCTTCTTCGATCCAACTTCATCAAAATTATGTTGCGTGAAGTACATTTCCAATGCTTGAGAAGAGAAATATTAATGTTTCAAGCATGCATTTTGGGTGACACTGAATGTGCATGACAAGAGCCACCATAATAGGACATGTATTGGATATGAGACATTAGACATTTCATCTGATTGAATGAAGATTAGGGCATCATTATTCGATGTGGTATTTATTTGGGTGGTGGGATTAATAAAGGTGAGAGGATTGAAAACATTGCAATTAATCATATCCCAATTCTAAGAAAATTTACACCTAACCATATCATCTAAAGTCCTTTGAATTCTTAGGGAATCAAAAATTTGGATTTGGGCTCATTTATCCTTAACTCAGTTTCTTGCGTTAAGAAAGCCACATTTACCATCTCATATGCTTCTAAATGATTGTTTCTAAGGATATGGAATGAGTCCATACTATGGAAGGCTTTCATCAACCTTTTGATTCTCTAGAAAATTTTAGCAAGAGCTTTATTTTGGGGATTTTTTTAATTTAGATATTGGATTGTTATTATGGAATCCCCTAAAATGATTAGAACTTACACTCCTTTTCCCTTATCAATGTATAGTGTCCTAAGCTTCATGAAAATTTAGCTTCAGTTATTCCATCAGGATTAAACAAAATCCTTCTCTCTCCAACCACCACTGATTTTGTAGTCCTATTTAATTTTAATATATAAGCACATAAAAATTGAATATTTACAATAAACTTATATTATAACAAAAAATTTAACCATGGATATTTACCTCCACTTTACCATGCAAATTATCTACTTTTAAATAGGTTTTGTTACAATACTATGGGCCAATACTATGGCTTATCAATACCACATGCCCAAAAGTCATAACTCATTTCACAACCAAAATATTCTAACTTTATTTTATAACATTTTTTCATTAAATATAAAAGAAAAAATATTATACTTTTGAGAAATATATAAACCCTCTACCCTGCCTACTACAAAAAATATTTCATGGATATTCCGTGGAGATTAAATCAAGGTATTAATAAAATTAAAAAATGAGAATATTTTTATATATATAGATATGAAATTTATATCATATTCGTCAAAATATATCTTAAAAGAAATAAAGGAGGAGGTAGGGTCATTGGAAGCTTGAAGGGGGTGAGGGTAGAGTGCAGAAATTAATTGTAGATTGAATATTTCTCATGTAACGTTCTGAAAGTAAGACTCAAATCTAATCTACTCATCTACAGAAAGAAATTCACGATTGAGAACATATATCGAAATCATGCATCATGATTTAACACACATACAAGAGGATTTATCTAGGGGAAAGAAAATACTCAAAACTCCTTCCTATCTATATTGAATTAGTCAGAAAATAAAGAAGAAATGCAATGCTTGTTCAAGCCTGAGAAACCTATGTACAAGTATAATCTATCTCACTGCTTCATAGACTAGCTCTGGTCAATACTTAACCAAACTATTGTCTGCCCAAGTCCTTATTTCCTTGCGTTGTTCAATTAGGAATTATCCCCTATTATTTAGGGAAATTCCCCATCCAAAACTGTGAAATTCATGTAGGCCCTTCTTTGACTACATGCACCACTCGTACAACTTGGATAATTATACAAATGATAGTACACTACCCTTGAAATCTAATCTCAATTGGGTAACTTAAATTTCATACATGCATGATTTAATTATTAGTTGATTGATCAGTTAACTAGTTGAACACTAAATTTGCACCCCACTACTAGAACTCCTACTAGTTCCTCCAACAGCTGGAACTAGTTTAACTGAGCTTAGCTTAGTTTAACTGAATTAATTGTTACAACTGAAATTAACTCAACCTAGGCTCCTAAAATATAGGAATAATTGTACACAACTCAATTCAATCCCCCCTCGAATTAATTAAGCTAAATATGTGATAACAACTTGGCTAACTAATTCAAGTTGTCTTCTAATGTGGAATTTTGATTTTCTCCTAATTTGATTCAAGGGAAAATTAAATTAGGAATTTCTTGTTGCATTTTCGACACTCCCTCTCTAGAAGAAATGGATTATCATATACCCCAAACATGCCTCTGTGGAACTCAAATTTTCCTCTTGACAAAGCCTTTGTCAAAATATCTGCTTCATGTTCCTCTGTAGAAATGTATTCCCACAACATGATTTGTCTCTGCACACAATCTTGTAGATGGTGATATCGGATGTCGATATGCCTGGATCGATCATGAAAAACTACATTCTCAAAGATTTTGATACAACTCTGATTATCACAATGAATCATAGTGGGATCCATCATCTGACCAAACAACCCAACTAAAATCTTCCTCATCCAGATAGCTTCACAAGCTACTAGATTGGCAGCCATGTACTCTACTTTTTCTGAACTGAGTGCAATTGATCTCTGATTCCTGTTGTATGAAGAAAATGTTGTTGACCCAATACTAAAAATTCCTCCTAATTTCTCTTTTGATCGGATCGACTACCCGCCCAATCTACATCAATGAATCCTTGTAGCTTCACTCCCTTTATCTGTATGTACCGAAATACAAACTGAGTAGTGTCTCTTATGTATCTCAACACATGTTTTGTCGCCTTCCAATACAATTTGGTTGGATTAACCATTACTTGAATAAGCTAGTTAACAGCATCACATATGTATGGTCGTGTTTTCACCAAATACATAAGTGAACCCACAAGCTACCTATAAATAGTGGCCTCCACTTCCTCACCTGAAGTAGCATCCTCCTTCCTCCAACTGCCTGCTAGAGGAGTGTCCATGGGTTTGCTACTCTCCATGCAGAACTTCTTTAGTATCTCATTAACATACTTTCCCTGAGATACAAATAGTTCCCCATCTCCTTATCATACTTCCAAACTAAAGAAATAATGCATGAGACCCATGTCCTTCATCTCAAATTCTCTTGCAAGATCCTCTTTGCAATATTTGATCAACTTCTCATCGTCGATTAAAATAAAATCATTGAAATATAATACTACAATCAACAATTTACCTTCAACAACAATATGGTAAAGGTTTTTTATCTGCTTCACTTTTGATGAATCCCAACCTAGTGAAATAGTTGTCGATCTTGGTGTACCAAGGACGGTGTGCTTGTTTCAATCCATACAACACTTTCTTGAGTCTTCACACATGCGACCCTTTGTCGAAGGTATCAAATTCTTATGGTTGTTCAATGTACACCTCCTCCTCAATCACTCCATTGAGAAACATTGTCCTCACATCCATTTGATAAATCTTGTGAAAATTCCAAGATCCTAGATCTAGAATCCCTACTGCAACAAGTTGAGCTACTTCTCCTACTTGTAAATCTGATTTAACAAGTTATTTAAATATTACTTCTTAATATATCGAAGCATTTACTGAAGCAGCCTTCACCCATTAAAATACATTTGTGAAAACAGAAACTGAGCAAGAAAAATAACACACACACAGGACATCGTTGTTTTTGTACAAACATTCTCGGAAAAACCCAATATGGGAAAACCGATGTAGCAGATTTGAGGGTTTATATATTATGTAGTAATTTTTTGAATACAATCTGTGATGCCTTTATGGCTATCCCTGCATATAATATGACTGACAAAGAAGATGGTGAGATTACCTCACACACTGATACTGGAATTCCAACTAGTCAACAACCTCGGATGGCAAGCCCTGCACTGCTTTGTGTAGTCACTATGCAGTCTCTGTGTCACTCTGCGTGGCAATTGCATGGCTTCTGCACTGATGATATTTTTTTTGTTGGATCTGACCCTCTAGCCCCTTTCGATTTCACACCCTGACTTTCTGACACTAGATCTGACTGATCCTCAACTGAAACTCAGACTTCCTCTGGGTTACTGCGCAGCCACTGTTGGTTCTACGATGTCTCTGCGTAGCTGCTACGCTGCCACTACTAGTACTACTCTTTGTCTTCTCCGCGATGTATTCTCCGGCTCAGGAAGAACTCCAACCATAATTACTCTACCCCTCAACTGCAATTAAGAATCACTTAGATCTGATTTTCATTTGAGCACTGCTCCTTCAGAAAAAATCGATCTCTATATCCTCTCCATGTATCTTACAAATGACCCTGAAGTCCTCCTTTATATCCTTCTCATTGAAAAATCAACGGCTAAGATTAGATCTCCATTCAACGGCTAAGATTATATTAGACTTGATCTCCTTTATCTAGAATTTTCACCAACATTTTACATTTGTAATGCCATATTTGATCCTATCATGCTAATTTTGATTAGTGTTTAATTAATCTGTAAATATTGACTTATAATTTTTAGTAATATCTACACTTGTGAATTTGTAATTTTATTTTTTTGTACTGTTATGAATTTTATTATTTTTATTATTTTATTCCCAATGTGTCTTCTCAAATCTACTTTTAGATAAGATATGGTCTTATACAATTTATTTCTAAATCAAATATCTATATTTTATTCCCAATGTGTCTTCTCAAATCTACTTTTAGATAAGATATGGTCTTATACAATTTATTTCTAAATCAAATATCTATATTTTATTCCCAATGCATCTTCTCAAATCTACTTTTGGATAAGATATTATTTTCTTCAATTTAATTCTAATTGAAATATCTATATTATATTCCCAAGGTGTCTTCTCAAATCTACTTTTGGATAAGATATGGTAAGAAATTCAAGGTTAATAAATTAAAAAGATGAAGGGGTAATCATGGAATTAATGGTAAGTGGTTGGGGTGGATGAGGGGAAGATACATAAAATGGAAGGAGGATAATAGGAGAGAGGGAGATCCTTGGTCCTTTTTATTGGAATTGGAGGATTTTATTTGTGGGAAGAAATGTGGAGAAGGGAGAGAATGGAGAGAAAATTTAGATAACTCAAGCTTGGATCTATTAGTGAGTATTGGTTTTAATTTAGACACATTACAGTTGGTTGGACTTGGGCTTAGAGGGTTAGGGAACCTGTGAAAGTTCCCTGGGCTAGGAAATCATTCCTAGTTGGCTGGGAGGTAAATCCAGTCGGGTAACGCAGCAAGAGCATCTCAATAAAAATCAAGAGCTTCTCAACAAAGCTACTAATACAAATATTCTTCGATTGTTAATTACTTATGTAAATTGTTGCAACGAAATTTCTTACTTGTTTAATATGTTGCAAATAAATTTTACTTGTATATTATCATCAAATAAATGTTGAGCTATAAATAGGTTATTTTCCTTCTTTTTTTTTTAAATTAAAGGATAATTATAGGTTTAGTTAAAAGATCTAGGTTAGGTCCTCACATATGGTATCAAAGCTCAGATTCAAAATCTGGACCATAAATCTCATCAACATTCTCTTGTACTCTTTTGTATACATTAAGCCATGCAAAGGCATATGCCCTCTAAAACAATTATTGTAATGGTATATTTTTTATGCAACAATTTTTTAATGCAGGTTTTGCAAAATACTTATTATCATGGTTTTATCCATATAAAATTCAATATAGACAATAATAAATCTAAAATAAACCATATTAAAAATAATAATAATAATAAATAAATAAATTCATCTTTCAAGAAAAAAAAAGTGTTAAGCATGAGACCAAATTGTAATTATGGGTATGCTTCAAAAGAAAATTGTTCAAAATTTTCCAAAACGGCCTGCTAAAATTACGTTCTCTCTCAACTGGATTATGTTTTTCCTCATAATGTTTACCTCCTCAAGTTCTGAATCCATTAGTTTCCTCACCAATGCTTCCACGTTTTCTGTGAGACTTCCTCCCACCACCATACCTCTGACCCCGGCTACAGTTACCCCATCTATGGCCATTTCGTTGTGTGCATCAGCCCCATCGAATTCTATGGCCCCATCACAACTATTTAAGCATTCTTGACGCTGAAATTTCCTCTAGAATTTGGAGAAAAATGCATATTATAGTATCAACGAGATGGATAATACTAGATTTTTTTTATTACCTATCAAACCTTATTCGAATCTTGCATCTATGCAGCAAAAGAGGCATGATGATATGATGTGTTTTCAGGACTTTCATAATGTAGTCAGAATTTTCAAACACATCACACGAACAAGAACATTTGGCAAACTGCAATGTGAGGAAGAAGCTCTTTGAATAAATATCTCAAATAGTCTACTTCTTCTCACTGGCATGTTGAACTGAAAAAAATTTAAAAAATATAGCACATTGAACTAAAAATGAGATAAATAAGTAGAAAAAGGTATGTGACTCAAACTAAAAATATGAAGAAAAAAAAACAAAGCATTGAACTACAAATGAAACAAGCAGAACAGATTGAGATACTGAAACTAGCTTGTGAAAATTGGGGAAGGAATGGCAAACCTATGAAGCATTGTACTGGAAATAAAGCACGGGCCTCAAATGGCCCTGCGTGGCAACACCCATAGTCACAAGGTTCATCGCCCGGGTTGTTGCTTTTGTATACAAAAGCTATACGCTTAATTCGTTAGTGAGCAGCTGCTTCTCCCTCCAAAATTAATGATGCACCTCTTTATTACTAGTTGCAAAATGACCAAAATACTCCATGGTCCATTCGAATTAAAAACCAACACTCAAATTCTAAACCCGCCTCTGCTCCTTATTGGTTTCGATAGGTTTCCAGTGAACCGTGGTTTTGTTTTTTTGTTGTTCATTAAATCAAGGAACCTTGTTACTTAGGCTTTCGATTTCTCTGTCGAGTTTGGTTTCTAGAAGCGGTAGGGACTCATCTTTCCATAAAACTTCTTTTAAAATGAATATTGTATAATGTGACGAGAGGTAATTTAATGTGGAATCCATCGATTTATTGATACTAATCTCAACTGGTCGACACAAGATCGAATCCTTTGTTGCACATGGAAACCCAAGGTTGTGTGACAATGAGTCTTTCTAAATAAGTACAAGACACTATCTAATGACTCTGTAGGTTGTCCAATATGTTGAAGTTAAGCAGCGGAAAACTTAAATAAAACACACAGACACACAGCAAAAAAACATAAAGAGACAGAGATTTAACGTGGTTCACCCAACCAATCTGGGCTACGTCCACCAAACAAAGGCATCGACAATCTCATTCATCAACTGAAGAATTACAACAGTAGAGTTTCTCATCTGCACATCTCTTCCACTAACCTCACATCCCTCATCATGCTAATTTTCCTCTACGGGCTTACATTTTATAGCTGGGAGTAGAAACTGAATCATAAATTCACTCACAAAAAAATAGGATGCAATAACCCCACATCAGGATTAAATGGAGTCAATTTAGCAACAAATCCTATTGTTGTCACATTCATGAGATTTTCTCCAAATTTAATTAAAAGAAATCTCAACAATCTCCACCTTGACAACAATTAGCCTGATACCTTGTTCCATTATTATTTTTATCTTTTCTGCAAGCCAAGAGAAGCTAGACACCATCGTAGCTTCTCTAATAAAACTGGTTTCGTGAACATGTCTGCACAATTTTCCTTTGTATGCACTTTTTCAAGAGAGACACCCCGTTCAGTGACAACCTATCTTACAAAATGGTACTTAATAGGTATATGCTTTGATTTAATATGATAGGCTAGATTTTTAGCCAAGTGAATTGCACTTTGAATATCACAAAATAACTTAATGTTGTCCTGCAACCTACCAAACTCACCAAACAAACCTTTCAACCAAACCGCTTCTTTGCAAGCATGTGAAGCAGCTATGTATTCTGCTTCTGTAGTGGATAAAGCAACAATGTTTTGTAGCTTTAACATCCAGCTAATAGCTCCACCTGCAAGAGTAAAGACATATCCTGAAGTTGACCTTCTCTTATCCAAATCACCTGCAAAATCGGAATCAACATATCCGCAAACAAATTCACTACTTCTGTCATAAGTGATACAATAATCACTTATGCCTCTCAGATACCGAAGCACCCATTTCACTACTGACTAGTGTTCTTTCCCTGGATTTTCCATATACCTGCTGACAACCCCAACTGCATGTGAAATATCTGGTCATGTACAAACCATCACATACATCAAACAACCTACTACATTGGCATATGGAATTCGAGACATATATTCCTTTTCTTCATTTGTGTTAGGACATAAACTTGAAGAAAGCTTAAAATGGGAAGCTAAAGGGACTGAAACAGGCTTCACATTGTTCATACCAAACCTCAAGAGTATTTTCTCAATATACTTCTTTTGTGATAGCCACATCTTACCATTGCTCCTGTCTCTGAAAATCTCCATGCCCAAAATCTGTCTTGTTGCTCCTAGATCTTTCATATCAAACGTCCTAGCCATCTGAGCCTTTAACCTATTGATCTCTGTTATGCTTTTGCTTGCTAAAATCATATCGTCAACATATAACACTAAGATAATGAACATGCCATTACTTAATTTCTTAAAGTAAACACAATGATCATATTCACTTCTTATATAATTTTGACTCATCATGAAAGAATCAAATTTCTTGTACCATTTTCGAGGCGACTGCTTCAGACCATACAATGATTTCTTGAGCCTGCAGACAAATTTCTTGTTGCGATTTTGAACAAACCCTTCCAGTTGTTCCATGTAAATCTCCTCATCTAAATCTCCATGTAAAAATGCAATTTTAACATCTAGTTGTTGTAATTCTAAATCAAGTAAAGCAACTAATGCTAACACAATCCGAATTGAAACAATTTTTACAACTGGTGAAAATATCTCATGAAAGTCAATTCTTGCTTTTTGAGAAAAACCTTTCGCAACCAGCCTTGCTTTGTACCTGTCTTTTGTATCATCAACACCCCTTTTCAATTTGTAAACCCATTTACATCCCACAATTTTTCTGTCTTTAGGAAGTTCCACCAGATCCCATGTGGCATTCTTGTCTAATGCCTTCATCTCATCCTTCATAGCTTCTTTCCACTTATTACTGTTAGAACCTTCTACAGCTTCCTGATAGCATAAAGGTTCATCATCATTAGCGGTTAAAGAAACTGAAGTAACATAATCATCATACCTTTTAGGAGGACGTCTGATTCTCATGGACCTCCTTAAAGATGTTTCTGGTTCTTCCACAATTTGTTGATTATTATCTGTAGGAACTTCTTCATGATCTGCATCTGAAACTTGTTCATGATCTGCATCTGAAACTTGTTCATCTGGACTATCATCAGTATTTGAACTGGTTTCAAACTGAATATGTTGAAACTTAGGTACATTATCCTATTTCAATTTATCATCTACATCTGGATTATCGAGTGAAGATTCATTGAATTTAACATCTCTGTTAATGATGATCTTGTGAGTAGTAGGATCCCACAACCTGTATCCCTTAGTCCCATCACCATATCCAACAAATATATATCTTTTTGATTTAGGATCTAATTTAGAACGTTGATGTTTCGGAATTAGAGCATATGCATCACAACCAAAAACTTTCAGTTTAGAATAATCACAAGGATGACCTTTCCATACCTCTTGAGGAATTTTGCATCCTATTGCAGTTGATGGTGATCGATTTATCAAATAGCAAGTTGTATATACTGCTTCTGTCCATAATTCCTTCTGCCAATTGGCGTTACTAAGCATACTTCTTGCTCTTTCTAAAAGAGTCTTGTTCATGTGTTCAACAACTCCATTTTGCTGAGGAGTATAAGCAGTAGTTCTATGTCTTTCGATCCCAGCTTCCTTGCAATAATTATCAAATTCCTTTGAAGTAAACTCACCACCATTGTCAGTTCTTAAACATTTAATGGTTCTTCCAATGATGTTTTCAACTAATGCTCTAAATTGTTTGAAAACTGTGAATACATCAGACTTTTTCTTTAACATATAGACCCACACTTTTCTAGAGAAATCATCAATAAAAGATACAAAATATGACGATCCTCCATATGAGGTTGTAGGAGATGGACCCCAAACATCAGAATGGATATAATCAAGGATTCCCTTACTAGTATGTTTTCCAGTTTTAAACTTCTGCTTGCTTTGTTTCCCAAACAGACAATGTTTACAGAAATCTAACTTAGAAGATTTTAAACTAGGAAGTAACTTACGATCAGATAAAAATTTTAATCCTCTTTCGCTCATATGGCCCAACCTTTGATGCCATAAACGAATAGAATTACTGTCATTTTCAGATACTGTAGAAGCATGATCTGATTATGTTCTTCCTTCTAACTGATAAAGATTTCCAACCTTCTTTTCTTTCATTACTAGTAAAATTCCTTTATAAACTTTCATTACTCCACCTTGAATAAAGGTTTTATATCCATTAGTGTCTAGTACTCCTAGTGAAATGAGGTTTTTTCTTAGTTCAGGTACATGTCTTACATCAGTTAGAATTTTATTTGTCCCATCAAACATTTTAATTTGGATGCTTCCAATTCCCACAATATTACATGAGACATCATTTCCCATGTAAACCACTCCATCATTGATTGATTTATAAGATTTAAACCACTCTCTATGAATGCACATGTGATTTGACGCACCAGAATCTAACAACCAATGTTGATCATGATTAGACAAACTAACTGATAACACTTCATCACTCATACCTGAAATGGATGTCGAACCTATATCTGTCGTGTTTGCTTCTTTCTTCTCTGTCGAAGAGTCTCCTTTGGATGTTTGTTTTCTCTTCCAATAGTCCTTCTTCAAATGTCCCGATTTGCCACAAAACCAGCACTTTACCTTACTCTTCTTCCCTTTCGATTTTGACCATGATTTTTTTTGCTTACTGAAGCGTCTTTCTTTAGAACGACCTCTGACCATCATTGCTTCTGATGTAGAGGTTTCTGAATTTGACCTCTTTCTAGTTTCTTCAGACAGCAAAGCTCTAACAACATCATCAAACTCAAGGGTTTCTAATGAACTAAGACTTATAGAACAAAATGATCCCATGACTCGGGCAAACTAAGACTTATAGAAGTAACAAAATGATCCCATGACTCGGGCAACGAGCTTAATTAAGTTACAGCTTTATCTTCTGATTCAAATTTTACTTCTGTACTTTCTAACTGCACCAAGAGAGTATTGAAGGTATTCAGATGATCAGTTATTGTCGTACCTTCCTTCATGCGCAAGTTGTACAACTATCTCTTCAGAAGAATCCTATTTGTTAAGGATTTTGTCATGTACAGCTTTTCAAGTTTTGTCCACAAACCAGCAGCAGTTTTCTCTGACACGATGTTAAAAAAAACATCATCCGCCAAACACAATCGAATGCCGCTCAGTGCATTTTCATCCATGTCACTCCATTCGTCATCTGTCATGGCGAAAGGTTGTTTGGCTTTGCCCAAAAGTGCCTTTGCCACGCCTTGTTGCATGAGTAGATCATGCATCTTAACTTTCCAAATCTCGAAATTGTTTTTCCCATTAAACTTCTCGATCTCAAATCGAGCACTTTGTGTTTTTGCCATGTTTAATAGCTTTGTAGAGAAAAACACAGCGGAAAACTTAAATAAAACACACAGACACACAGCAGAAAAACATAAAGAGACAGAGATTTAACGTGGTTCACCCAACCAATCTGGGCTATGTCCACCAAACAAAGGCATCGGAAATCTCATTCATCAAATGAAGAATTACAACAACAGAGTTTCTCATCTGCACATCTCTTCCACTCACCTCACATCCCTCATCATGCTAATTTACCTCTACGGGCTTACATTTTATAGCTGGGAGTAGAAAATGAATCATAAATTCACTCACAACAAAATAGGATGCAATAACTCCACATCAGGATTAAATGGAGTCAATTTAGCAACAAATCCTATTGTTGTCACATTCATGAGATTTTCTCGAAATTTAATTAAAAGAAATCTCAACACAATACCCACCGTCATTATCATGGAATTAAGAATGATTTCAATAGATTTCGAGTAAAAAAACGACCCTAGTTGTATAAATACACAACGGTAAAAACAGCCCAGTGGGTAGAACATAGATAATGTCTGAGAAGATAAGCTTCAACCTTCATCTGATTCATCCAATCGTAATACTTTTCATGACCGTGCTCAAGATCTAAAACCATGAGTAAATTATTGAAACATTAATCTATACTTTATTAATATACCTATCGTTGGAAATGAAATTATCTTACCTTATTTTCATTGTGGCTTATTTTACCTTACCTGTATATTCCTAATTAATATGATTTTTGGGCTATTGTATAAATTGAATATTTTTATAAATTAATTAATTAAAAAATAAATAAATAAATAAATAAAAACCACTCTCGCATGTTGTTTCAGGCCCCCACCAAATTCCTTTACCAACCTTTAACGATTCAAAATTGTTATCATATCTTGTTATTTTATATTATAATCATATCTCCCAATGATTTTATTCCTTCTCACACAAATTCTTATAATCTCTTCTCATTTACACATATTCAAAAGTTTATTTACTAGACAATATGGGATAGGCATAAATTAGTCGAATTACCCCCACGAAAAAGAAAAAAAACAATTATACTTCAATAAAATAAATAAATATATATATATAGTTTTGTAATTTATATTATTTTATGGAATGCATAATTTAATCGAATTACTCCAAAAAGTTAACAAAACAATTATACTTAGTTATATATATATATATATATATATATATATTATTTTATGGAAAGACTAGGGACGGGAACCTTTACCTTTAGGTGTTACCTTACTTTTACGAATTATATTCTCTTATTACATGAGAATATGGTATTTCATTTACCAACCAAAAGGTAGTTAATTGTTGTTCTATCGCATAGTTGTGTCCAAATGTATGAGAGTAATGGAAAAGAAATTAGTAGACAAGGACTATATCAAACAAGATTTACATATATTAATAATACGTGGAGCTTATTTATATATTATTAATCCATAATTTAGAGTTATTAAATATTACAATAAATAAAGTGGAGTGTAATGTTATTTAATATATATATATATATATATATATATATATATATATATATATATATATATTAAAATTAGAGTGATTTATTAATTATATATTATTATTTAATTAAAAGATATTATAGATATTTAATAAAGAAATATATATGTTTGTATTTATTTATTTCAAACATTTTATGTGTGGTATTATTATAGGCTTAATAGTATTTGATGTTATTATTTTATTTTTATGTTATATAATGTAGATAACAAGTTTATATATATATTATAGGGAATGTAAAAATCGATTGTTAATATTATAGGGTTTGAAATTAGTATTGTTTAAATTAAAATGAAATAATATATATAGGGTATTGATTGCTTTGATGTAAAGTGTATGTTATTTATGCATTACGTACTAAGTAAATTGTGATTAAAATGGATATGAATAATTTATAAAAGTCAAAAAAATATATAAACATAAAATTAGTTGATGTTAAGTTTATTATCATATCTATTATCTTTTGTACCTTCATTCTCAAGGGATATTAAGTGGAAGAATATGTTGAAATAGCCAAAAACTATAGTTAAAGGATTGTCCAATTAAACGCTCAACAACTATTTGGGGTTGGTGTTCATTGTGCCTTATGGTTTTGATATTTCTATGTCTAAGAAAGAAATATGTGTCTCAGAATTAGTGAAAGCTCTTATTCATATTTAAACTACTACCTGAAATTAAACAAATGGTTATTTGGTGAATACACAAGAATGGTTCCAAATTTCATTCTAAATGAGTATTTTGAAAGCCAACAAGACCGAACTAATATTTGAGCATATTAAACCAATTACTTAATTAAAAAAAAATGTAGGTTATATAAGAGATCACACATGAGAGGACTTAATAGATCCTTGGGAATCTGCTCAGTATTAGTAGTGCTCGTCTACATGCATAGTAAAAGAAAAAATTATGTCTATCATTGTATATATGTGTGTGAGTTGACTAAGAGTGGACAAGTCCTAAATTGCATTAATAAATCTCGTATGGAACAAATGACTGGAATAGTCCAAAATGGCGAAGAAACGAGGAAATCGAGGTCGAGGAGGATCATCACAAGGACCTCCTACAAATAACCTGTTTCCATCGCCAAACCTAGCTCTCATCTTGCACTCCCTAGAAGCAATTAATGAGACTTTAAGAGGGCGCCAAACAACTGAGGTGGAAGTGGAGAAACCTCCATCAGGGTTGGGAAATCTTGAGGGATCAACAGACTCTGATAGAGGACCTCCAATCGAGGACATTACTAGGGAGCTCCAAAATATTAAGCTCCTAGAGTTTGTTGGAGGTTGTGTTAGTGAACGAGCAGAAGCCTGGTTAGAGGGAATGAGAAGGTGATTTGCACTAATAGATTATACTTCCAATTCAAAAGCTAAAATAGTGATATTAAAACTCAAAGTTAGTGCCTTGAACTGGTGGGGTAACTTAGAGCGTCAACTACCTGGGATTTATTTGAGGAGATATTGAGGAAAAAGTACCTACCAGCATATTATGAAGAACAACAGGTAGGATCCTTCCATGATTTGGTAAAGGGAAGCCGCACAGTAGAGGAATATGAGATTAGATTCATAGAATTGTTCAATTATATCTCCTACATGGACACTGGTCAGCGCCAAGCAGATTGTTTCATTTATGGCTTGAACCCTAAGATTAGGGAAATGGTGCAGATGTGGAAACCGTCCTCAATTGCAGAAGTTGTTGAACATGCTCATTATGTTGAAGAGCACTTAGACTTAAAAGGTGGGAACAAACCATTTTTCCACACCAACCAAGGTTTATGGGGAAGGCCCCTCGTACCTTCTCCAAGGGAGGAAGTTTGATGCCATCGCCATATGGGAACAAGGTTGTACCCAGAGCACCGACAATGAGGATTTCAATGGTTGTCAATTCAGCTTCACCGACAGCTTCAAGGACTCATGCAAATCAGAATCATACATGAGGAGCCACGAGCAGGGGTAGGGGTCTCAGGGGAAGGAGCTCTTTCCAAATAACTCCACAACATTATGTTCAGAGTCTACCTCGCATCACTTGTTGGGGATTTGGGGAACCTCATTACCAACATGACTTCCCGAGTTACAAACTGGTATCAACCATAGAGAAGGAAAAGAACCAATAGGGGAAGCAAGTAGCCACCATCGAATATATGCAGTAGTTGATAACCAACAAGTTGAACACCAATCTGTCATGGTAGAAACGTCTAGTATGATAAAAAATGTAAAAGTTAAAATTTTGTTTGATCCTGGTGCTACATATAGTTTCATTTCACCAGTTGCATTAGAAAAATGTGGGTTGGCAACCTATGAGCACGATGACTTTAAACAAGTCGAAATGGATTTTGGGATAAAACAAGAAGTAGGACCTAGTGTCGACCAATGTCAAGTGAACCTCGGGGTGTGTACAATTAAGTTGAAGGTATACGTCACATCATTGGGGACGTACGATGTAATCATCAGAATGGATTGGCTAGAAGCTCATCGAGCTTTGGTAGATTGTTTCAAAAAGAATTTGATTTGTTTAGATGATGAAGGTAGGTCAATTGATATTTGTGGTATCAATAGAGGAGTGTCCCTAAGATTCATCTCCATAATGAAGGTAAAACGTTATCTCTGTCAAGGTTGTAAACTATATGTGGTCGAGGTTGTAAGTGACCAAAAATGACACTCAATAGATAAGTACCCAATTTTGTCAAAATTCCAGGATTTTTTCCCTAAATAATTTCCTGGATTACCACCTGTGAGGGAGATTGATTTCATAATTGACTTAAAACCTGGTGCAGAACCAATCTCCAAGACACCCTACAGGATGATATCCCCAAAACTTTGTGAGTTGCGGATGCAGTTAAAAGAGCTTTGAGACTTCGGATTTATTAGACCTAGTATTTCACCTTAGGGTGCACCAGTGATTTTTGTCAAGAAGAAGGATGGTTCCTTAAGGCTATGCATAGATTATAGGGACTTGAATCGAGCCACAATAAATAATAGGTACCTAATACCTAGAATAGATTACCTATTTAACCAAATGAAAGGAGCAAAGTTTTTCTCAAAGATCGATCTACAATCTGGATACCACAAATTAAGGATTAAGGAAGGTGACATCCCAAAAAATGCATTTAAGACTCGGTTTTGGCACTACGAGTTCATAGTTGTACCATTTGGTTTGACCAATGCACCAACAGTATTCAAGATTCTCATGAATGTTGTGTTCAGGAAGTATTTGAACCAATTTGTGCAAGTCTTTCTGGATGATATTCTGGTGTATTCCAAGAATGAAAAGGAGCATGAAGAGAACCTAAGGGTTGTGCTAACTTGCTTAAGGGAAAATTAGTTTATGGAAAATGGTCAAAATGTTCCTTCTTTCAAAAGAAATTTCATTATCTTGGGCACATCATTTTAGGAGAATGGATTTTAGTTGACCCATAAAAGGTAAAGGCCATAATGGATTTGCCAGCGCCGAAAAATGCTCATGAGGTGCATAGCTTCATGGGGCTATCAAGGTATTATCGCATATTTGTGGAAGGATTTTCAAATATTTCAAAACCTATCACCACATTACAATGAAAATGGGTTAGGTATGAACGAACATATGAATGTGACACTGCATTCACTGAACTAAAGATATTACTAACTAGTGCATCAATCCTTCGAGTGCTTGACATGGAAAAGGAATTTACTGTCTACACGGATGCTTCAAAGAAAGGATCAGGAGTAGTGTTGATGCAACAAGGTGGAATAATAGCTTACGCATCCAGACAGTTGAAGAAATGTGAAGAATTGTATGCTACCTGTGACTTAGAATTAGCTGCACTGATGTTAGCTTTAAAACTCTGAAGACACTACCTCATTGGGAAAAGCTTTGAGCCAAGAACTGGTCATCAAAGCTTGAAGTACCTCTTCGCTCAAAGAGATTTGAATGCTAGGCAGAGGCAATGGAGTGAATTCATGAGTATGATTTTGGGATCTCATACATTAAGGGAAAGGAGAATGTAGTGTTTGATGCACTAAGTAGGAGGCCACGAACCTTCTCCTCAGTACCTCATAGAAATTAATTTGAGGGAACGTGTGTTGGAAAAACTCTTTGAATATAGGTGGTATCTGAAAGTTATATTAGCACTCCAGAGTGGGAAGTAGATAGAAACAAGGCTTGAGGGTTATTTCCTTGAACCAGATGGACCATTGACATTTCAAGGAAAAATGTACATCCCTAAGGAAGGGAGTGTAAGAAGAACCATCCTCGATGAGTCACATAGATCACACTATTGTGCACATCCTGGAGTGAGGAAGATGTATGCATACATGAAGAAACTCTTCTTTTGGTCAAGCATGAAGCGCAACATAGTACAATTTGTCTTAATAATATGGCATCCTATACTCTTTGAGAATGTGATAGGGAATTCAAGATAAGAGTATTCGTGGACCGATATTCTTTGAGGATTAGCTACCCATGACAAGAATAGTCCAGTAAGGTCATACTTTGTGAACACCCAGGTGGAGTATGTACCTTGGAGAGACAATGATCATGGTTTCTATAAGTCATTTGTCTCGCCAGAATTGTAGCCCATTGTCTCATTTAGAGATGGGGTTATTATTCAAGGCCTTGCACTATGACAATGTTGGTTGATATGATGCTATACAGATGTGATTACCAATCTGATTCTTCTTATGAGATTCTTCAGATTGAAAGTAACCATGTACCATTATGAATACCTCTGTAGTTAAGAAGGAGTGTTGGAAAGTGTAACTAGTTCGGCCTTCATAATAACTAGTAATTATGAATTTATGTAACGAAGAAGACAAATATAATAAAATGTATTTTTACAATGTTTGCCTCATGGGCTTCATGAGCAAGGAGTTTTTATTACAGGTCAAATACTTCTTCTTGATTTCTTTTAGGGTTTCTCATCTTGTTATAAATATATATAAGTTAGAGTCATGTATATGTTGGTAAGTTTAACTAGGTTTGGTCTTCATATTGACTATGTAATTATGTATTTATTTAATGAATAAGACAAAGATAATAAAATGTAATTTTGTTATGCTTGCTTCATGGGTTTCATGAGAAATGTTTTTATTTTAGGTCAAAATACTTCTTCTTGATGTCTTTTATAGATTTGTCATCATGTCATAAATGTACTAGTTAAGAGTCATGTATATGAAGAGTCAAGTCAATGTAGTATTCCTCAAGACCTTGTAATATAAGCCTTGAAGACATATCTCAAAATGATGATCTTGATCAGCTTTGAAATATCTCCTCAAGTCTGCCTATGATCAGTGAAAAAGTTGGCTCACATTCCCCTGATCAAGTCGACCTTCACACAGTTTGATAGGTCGGCCTAAATCACAAGAATAAGTATATTATATAATTAATGGTTGTGGTTCATTTGGAGATGAAACTTTTTTCAAGTCTGAAATTGTAGTGCAAATCACGGATTCGTAAGAATAGGGTTATAAAATGAAGATCCTAATTGGAGAAGGTGTGAAAAGGCTCACAGTAAATTCAGATACTATTCTGTAATAATATCCATGTAATAAAAGAAGTTCAAGGATTGTTTCAAAGTAGTGTTGTTTGGTGATACTTTGTGTCAAAGGTGCATAATGAAATTGTAGAAAGGAATCCCTTGAAGAGTGAAATAAGAATACTATCAGAGGCCAAATAGAGACTGAGTTTCTCTAGAGTGACAAGTGCAGAACAATGGATAAGAAGAAGACAGAAAAGAGAAGGCTATGGATACAATATGTGTGTATACGTTGAAGACCAGCTAGCAAGATATCTTAGTAAGGATAACACACAGCCAAAGAAAGGAAATACAATGAGTGACCCATCTCTCTAGTCTTGGTGCAGAAAGGTGTAGAACGGTGTAGGACGGTGCAGGAATGAAGGATCAAGTCAAAGAGTCAATGAAGAAGTAGTGAAAAAGTCTTGGAGGCATACACAGGTCAAGGGACTGTGTCATGGTAATGGTACTTTTCATCTAAAAGTCTATAAGAAGGATTTATTGTGGGTTTTCCTCTCCAAGAGGGAGAGGTTTTGGCCCTGGCTTGAAGATCCTAAATTTGTGTCTCTTGTGTTTTGGTAATTGACTTGATGAAAGACATAATAACCTAAGAAGATAAGACACAAGTAAAAGAAGTAAGATCACAAGTAATTATCAAGAAGATAATTTAAATTAAACCTAAAACTACCTAATTCTAAAAATGGTATCAGAGTTAAGGTGCTAAAGACAAGGGCTACTTAGCAAGGAGACACTCAAGAAAGCAAGAATCAAAGTCAAGGTCAAAGTTTGCATTGAAAAGTCAAATCTATTTGCAAGGAATATTCTCAAGCCATTTCAAGAAGACCTTCAATCTCATTCAAAGGATCCACTCATCAAGGAGATAATCATTTCCATCAAAGATTTATGACATTGAATACATTGTTGGAATAAATGTCATCAAGCACCATCCAACATTATCCAACACCTTGAAGACATCTACATTGAAGAATTCAATCTAAGAGGGAGTTCCTAACTTCATCTTCAACATCATCAAGGAAGTTGCTAGAAGGAGGAAGTCACTATGTTCAAGTAAGTATCTATGACCTCATCTAAATATGTCAAAATGACTTATTGCAAAGAGAGAAACAAATTGGTTTTCATCAATCTTTAGTGCATGGAATAAGAGGACATATTTGAATCTAATCAAAGACGAAGTTATGGGCTACATCAAAGGATCTACAATTCAACCCTCAAAACAAGACTCTCTAGCTCATTCCAAATACATGAAAGGAGAAATTAGATCCCAGAGGATTCTCATAGAATCCATTAAGGACTCACTCATACCCTGTGTATCAAAACTAAAAATTGTGAAAGAAATATATGAGAAACTGGTGGAGCTATTCTATGTGAGTACTGCAGGAGAAGAAATCTCTCTGAGACAATAAATATACAAGATAGTGAGTAGGAGGAAGAAGAGGATCCAGAAGGAGATAACAGCATTGTGATAGTAGGGGAGGATCCACCACCACCAGGATGTGGGAATAAGGCATTTTCTCTGGTGGGAGGGGCCCTTGCATCTTTGCGGGGAGTACCCAAGTACCTGACTTTGAGAGTCCAAGGTACAATTCAGAAGCATAGGGTATCAATTTTGATTGAAAGTGGGGCTACCCTCAACTTTATTGATGCTCAGTTAGTGCAGAGGAGAGAAATACCCACTAATTATTTTGAGGGATTCTCAGTTTTGGTTCCAGGAGCTAGAACCATGAAGTGTATGAAATATGTCCCGGCACTGTCTGTAACCCTAGGGACATACACTTTGACTGATCACTTCTTTATGGTCGAAATTCCTGACACCAATGTGATATTGGGTGTGCAGTGGTTGATTACATTGGGGAAGTTCGCCACATATTGGGAGACCTTGCAGATGGAATGGATAGATAAGAAGAGTGGTAAGAATCAGTTGATCATGGGCATGCACACTTATCCACCACAGGAAGCCTCTACACATAAGATGGAGCCTGATTTTCGCAGTGGGAGTAAGGACACATCAGTCCATTCAGATATGCAATTTACTCTGGACCATGATGTTATTTTATTTGGAGGCATTTCACCAGGAAGGCCCCCAGACTGGAAGTTGGTTAAAGAGTTCTCACAACAATTTGCATCATTCATAGATCTGGGTAAGAAGAGAGCCTTGGGTGAGTCTAGCACAACACAGAGGGTCTTTGGTAGGCTCAAGGAGGATATGAAAATTTTCCCAGTATCGGTATTACCAACTCTCACCAAGCCTCTTGTGATGAGAGGAGATGTTTCAAAATTGGATGATGGCACAATCATGGTGCAAAGGGGATACTCCATAGCCTTTGAGAGTCATAAGATACTTCCACATAGGAGGGATTATTCATATGGCAAGGGGTTGTTGTAATTCATGCATGCATTGGCCAAGCTCAGGGAGTTTTGGATGGGAAATAGCTTCCAAGTGCATATTGACCACCACAAACTTCAATCTTTTCCTAAGAAAAAGAAGTTGCAAGGGAGGTAGAAAAAGTGGGAGAGAAGCACTCCGACATGTGGCTTTGGCATTGAGCATGTCAAAGAGGGGAGTTATGAGGTGACAGGTGCATTATTACAAGAGCTAGCAGTGTTGTCATTGAGGGGTATAGATCCGCATTGGGAGTCCCAAATATTGGTGGAGTATTCTAAGAATCACTTCGCATGTGAAGTGCTTAATGGTAAGGTGACAGGTGAGAGGTATAAACTGATGGATGGAGTCATCTATTACCAATATTGGATCTTCTTGACTAGAGACTCTAAGCTCAAGAAGAATATTCTACATGCAGCACATAATTCACTCCTTTCTGGTCAACAAGATTTCATTGGGACATATCTGGCCATTGGGAAGAGATTCTCATGGGAGGGTCTCAAGGAGGATGTGCTCCAGCATATCAGGAGATGTATGGTTTTCTTGAATAATGAGGAGGATAGAAACCACCCTGCAAGTTTGTTACAACCACTTATCTTTCTGGTAGAGAGACGAGAGAGCTTATCTACAGACCTCATCACCAGCTTGCCAACAGTACATGGTAAGGGTTATGTCTTTGTACTTATTGATAAACTAACAAAGTATTTTAATTCCTTTTCCATTTATTTACAGTGAATTTCTCCACAAGAGGGCAAGTCTCTCTTTAGATTTCATGGTCTTCTCGGAGCCACAATCAGTGATGGGGATGGCCACTTCCTAGAAGGCTTTGGGCAGATGTTGTCTTGTTTGGGGTGTACTCAGTTGACACCAAAAATCAGTTACTACTCCTAGGCAAATGAGAAGATAGGGTCAGGAAGCAAGTGGTTGGGAAGCTACTTACCACAATGTGTTCTAGGGCAGCAAGGAGCAGAATTGCGCTAGTTCCACTTGAGGGACTATTCTCACCATCTGGTATTTCATATGGCATTCAGTGTATATCTATTTTTTATTCCATATTTTTATGATGTTTTAGTCACTATTGAGAGGATGGTTGGCGTAAGCAAGGTTATTAGAACCAAAGATTGGATCCTAGAGAGTCAGGATGTATTCTGGTCTCTTGAGGACAACATTACTACAGCCCGAGATCAGTAGGAGTTCTACATGGATCATGGATGGGAGGAGAGACAGCATAGGGTGGACACCTTGGTCTATCTCTACTTTCAACCATATAGACCATTCATATTGCAGAAGAAGGAGATTGAGGATTTTCTATATGGGCCACACATGGTGATCCATCTTGTTGGAGGAGTAGCATATGGGTTGGAGCTTCTCATCGGGAGTAAGAACTCCAACATTTTTTATGCACCATTCCTCAATGAGGCCATTAGACAGCAGATAGTTTCCACCATGGATCTCCCACTTCTTGATGATGTGAGCCATTTGTTTTTATCACCAAAGGCTAACTTGGACACTTGGAGGAGCAACTAAGGGGAAAATTGATTGGAGAACATCTGATTCAGTGGAAAAGTTTATCAGATGAGGTTCCCACAGGTGAAAGAGAGGAAATTTTGCAGCAGTCATCCTTGCAGTTGATTGAGGACAAGCAACATTTGGGAGGGGAGTACTGTAATATTCCTAATTAGATTTTAGCTAGTTGGAATATTAATTTTTTATTTTTTCATTTAGATAAATGAATAAGAGGGTAGGGAGACCCGTAAATCTCTTTAGTAGGAATAAAACCACTTTTAATGTGAATGTGGATCATCTTATCAGTTGAATGTGGATCATCTTTCCAGTGAGGGGAGCAGCCCTTCATCCGGAAGATCTATTGGAGGAGTATCAGCCATTTTTATAACAGATCAGCCACCTCCTATCAGTTACTTAGTTGTAGTGCGCTATTTAGCCCTAGGGCTGCAACTTTCATTTTGAGGATTTATGGAAACCCCTTTTGGGTTGTCTTGGACAAGTGCTAGAAATCCTAGATCTTTGATCCCGGCATTTTTTAAGCATTATATCAGTAGTTCCTTGTGTTTTCCACTATAATATTCCAAAATGGAGAATGCAATAATACTAAAACAAAATATGAGAACTGCAGCAATGTAAACAAATAATCTAAATACACCATACAAATGTATAGTATAGCTTAGCCATTTTATTATATAGGAGGTGGAATACAAGTACAACAGTGCTCAAAATATAAGACACTCAAGCCAAATAGATGGCCTAGAATGACCCTAAAATTCTCCCACAAGAGGGAATATGTAATTGTTGGACTATTGGAAGGAATACTGTGTTATCCCTGCTGCAAATGTCAGGACTGCAAGTTCCAGAAAAACATAAAAGTGTAGATCTGGAAGCTTCGGAGCTTAGCTGATGCTAAAATTTTAGATTTGGGCTCTATGATGAATACCCAAGATAACCCAAAAAGGGATTTTGAGATCTATAAATCTAGGAAAATCACCCTCTTAGGGCTTGCACTATACAACTGCTGGGTGTGCAGATTTGTTGCATGAATTGAAGAATAGATCGCTGCAATGAAATACAATCAGCTCAATGCAAGAAGGGTTGATCGCTTCACTAGATTCTTAAGCTAAAAACTCAAGATCTCGTTCCTCCTTCCTCCTCCACTAATTGCAGTTGCTGCTACACAAATGCTTGACAAAAATTGTGCTGTCAAGGATGGAAACTCTCTAGCCTACTACTAAATAATGCACATCATCTCAAGAATGATGGAAACAATGAATACAAATTGAGGAGATGGTCCCTCACTGGATTTCCAGCTGAAATACTGGAAACTTCCTTCCTCCAATAGATCTACAGGATTGGACTCCTACTGTATGGAGATAAAATCTAATGGCCTGAATGTCGGATATAGATATGTTTCTCCTGAAAGGCTTAACTTGAAGAAAAAGGTGAAAGGATGAATCCTCCACCGGTTTCCTAGATGAAGTGTTAGAAACAACATCCACCTCTCAAACCCTAAAGAAGGAATGCATTATTCTTATGAATGAATGTGCATATGAGAGTGGTTGAATGTGGTACCAATGTGTGATGATGTATGGCAGCTCAAAGAAACCTTCCTAGAGTAGGCACTTGAAGTCCCCCGTGGGTAAGAGTGGGATTTCCGCTCGGAAACACCCATGTGCTAAACAACACTGCAAACTTAGCTAAACAGCATAAGCATGCATAGAAATGTCAAATGACATGACTATATCTAAATAGATCAGAAATAATAATCGAAAGCCCGCCTTCTATTGCTGCCTTCATTACCCTTATATGCTTTGTGAGCCTTCCATAGCCCTGGCGCACCTCATAACTGCGCTGCACATGTGGCCACTAGCCTCCATGAATACTACGATGTCTCTCCATGTTCTCCACCATCTCTGCATTTAATTCCCACTCTCTCCATCATGTATGCATTAGATGCACAACTTCCTCCACTATCTCATCGTTAGTGCTCTATGATCTTACTTTGAATGCACCATGATCTCATTTTAATTTTTCCATTATCTCCATGATCTATCATTAATAATGCATGATCTCCACTCTTCCTTCATTTAATAAGTTTCTCCACTACTCCATAATGCAGATCTAGATCTAAAATATCCACATACACACATCAAAAGTGGATTTTATTCATCTACTAGTACATTTGGTCAAAATTCTGACACTTTAGTTTCGACACTTTTGACGTATTGTCAGAAATTTCCCCAATTTTTATCAATTTTTTAAATCCCGCCAAAAACCGTCACTATACCGATGTTTAGTGACATCGTCGATATTGCGATGTTTAGGAACGTCGTCGAAATACTGACATTTCGGGACACAACGTCAGAAATGCGACGTTTCTAAGACATGATTCGGTATTGCGACATTTTGGGGAAAAACGTCGCTATTTCAAAGTTTAGAGACACTTGTCAGTAGTGCAACGGAACTGGGGACAAACATCGGTATTGCGACAATTTAAGGACAACGATCGGTATTGCGACGGTTTGGGGAAAAACGTCGCTATTTCGACGTTGAGAGACACTTGTCGGTAGTGCGACAAAATTGGGCTCAACCGTCGGTACTGATGGTTTGAGGACAACCGTCGGTAGTGCAAAGGTTTGAAGATAACCATCGGTGTTGCGACGTGTTGACCAAACGTCGGAATAGTGACGATGGTAAACATTGTTATTTTCCTTGGATTTTAACCAATTTTTTTTAAGAAATATTAACCCAGTTTTGTAGTCTTCATTTTCAATATCCGTTCAATTACATGTAGTTTCTACTCTTGACTAAGTTTTCAATCATGTCCTATACAAGTTTTAAAAAAAAAACAACAACAACGTACCTTAAAGTATCATATAGACCAGTTTTATATTTTAAATAGAGAGTTTAAATTATGTGATGAAATAAAATTTAATTTATTTATTATTTATTTTTTTACTGTGAAATGTTGATAGTTTTTTAAATGAAAATGTTTAATAATAAACCATTATATTTTTATATAGATATTTTCCCAATATTATGAATGGTGTTAATGATTTTTTTTTTCGTATTTTAAAATATTTTGAAGTAGGTACATTAAAGAGATGTTCTGGTTTCCATGGACGACGACTCCAAATGCTTCATGTAATGAAATGTGGATTTATTGAGAGTGTTTAACATTTTATTTCTCTTTTTCCTTTGGATCATTAACAGGTTGGGAGATTGAGATTATGCAGAGGCAACCAGGTTTATTTTGTATTGTTTTTTTTTAATTTTATTTTTATTTTATTAATTTTTATAGGATTATAATAATATATTTGTTATTTGTTTAATAGGGTTATTTAATTGACAATTATTATGTTAGCTAGGTCAAGATAACAAAAATAATAATATATTTGTTATATTTAATTGTTATTAATTTCTCTTGAACTTATAACATGTTTAATCTTAAAAATGAATATAAAAATTTGTCTTTAAATTTAATGAATGAATAAATTAGAAGTTTTATTACAAATTTTTCAAAATATAATGTCCTGTGTATTGAATAATATTTACGATTTTTTCATTATAATATTTGTATTGTGATTACCCCACAAATCGTAGCCAGATGTGGGCCCTCCCCACCTGCTTTGACATGGTGACAGATCACACTTTCAAGAGTTGTGATTCATGAATGTCACTCGCGTAGAACTGACTAACGTGGGCGTCACCTTGGCAATTCACTTCAACATGACATTTTACCTTCAACATTACTTAATTTTTGTACCACGCGGCCAGTATAACCTCGCACATAACCACGTCATCGTTGATGGTGAAGAATTTGTATCATAATGGTAATATGATGGATCTCATTCATTGTCAAAACACCCCTAATCACTTCACCGAGGAAGCAGTCACCATGGAAACCTTGTGCAACAAGAGCATTGGCATGTAGCACAATATACATCGCAACTCCAAGTAGAGTGAAAAACCCTTAAATCATGCATAGTGTGCCCGAATAATGGTAATGTGATCTCCCTCAGTCTCAACAATATCATGCATTCCAATACTTTCATGTGCTTTAATTACCATGACCATGCAAAGTTATTTAAGATCAACATTCCTTTTTTCTAGAGCATATCATTCGGTGCAGGTTGCAATATGTGTCATAAACTTTGTGATTCAGCTTCTCAACGAAGGCCTATTGACCTTAATGACTTGGCCTTCTAGCCATTCTCTACCTTCAATAGCTCTCCCTCTCTAGCCTTCTACTCGAACTTTCTATTACCCTCTCTTATGTTCATGCATGTCGTCCCTTTAGCCTTTTTGCAAGCTTCACATCCCAATTTCCTTTGTTCGGGCGGGTCCAGTTGGGTCAGATGGGGTCATGTTAGGTCGCGGTGTCAGGTCGGGTCGTGTGAGGTCGAGTCGGGTCGGGTCGTGTGAGGTCGGGCTGGGTTGGGTCGGGTCGGGTCGGGTCGAGTCGAGTCGTGTGAGGTTGGGTCGGGTCGGGTCGAGTCGGGTCGGGTCAAGTCGGGTCGAGTGAGGTCGGGTCGGGTCGGGTCGGGTCGGGTCGTGTGAGGGCGCCGAAGGAATGTGTCTGAGTTGGGTCGTGTTGGGTCATGTGAGGGCACCCAAGGAAACACGTTCGGGCAGGTTGGGTAGGGTTCAATCGAGTCGTGTCATGTGAGGCCGCACAAGGAAACGCGTTCAGGAGGGTCAGTTCGGGTCGTGTCATGTGCGGGCTCCCAAGGAAACGCGTTCGAGCAGGTCGAGTTGGGTCAGGTCAAGTCATGTGAGGGCCCTCACACGGCACGACCCGACCCACCCGAACGTGTTTCCTAGGGCGCCCTGACACGTTCACAAAGACCGTTCACAAAACGTCGGAATAACGACATGGATAGAAAACGTCAGAAGCACAACGTAGGCTATTGAGATCGTCGGAATAGCCACGATATGAAAAGACCATTTACAAAATGTCAAAATGGTGACGATATAAGGCTTGTTACAGATTTAATATATTATTTCATATATTAGTATAGTAATTTTTTTAATTAATATATATATATATACTATCACAATTAATTAAATAAATAAATAAAACTAGTTGTTATTATTCGATTTTAATTTTCAAAATCAAACTAGCCGTTATCCTAATGACTAATTTAGCCATTATCCTAACGATTCATTTTTTATTGTTATAGTATGTTCTACCTGTATCTCTCCCAAAAAACTTCAACAACAATGTCAAACAAGTTATATATGGTCTTAGTAAATACATGAGGTAAGTAGTTTTGATTTATACGCAAAATCTTGCTACAATTTCTTTTTGTACTTAATGACATATGTGTTAATTTACTTGTAATGAAATATACATTATGTTTCATTGAAATAACCTTGCGTAATGATTTGCAGATGGTTGTCATTGAAAGAAATCCATCAAGATGAAATAAAGTATTGGAAGAGAGAAATTCCTCGGCTAATGTGTGAAATACAAAAGTATCTACCTCCAATATTTTTCAATGCTCAAGAACACTACTTGATACACCAAGTTGAGGAGATTGAAATGTGTGGACCAGTACACACAAGGTCAATGTGGATGGTGGAGAGGCACCTGAAATCCTTGAAGGCTTTGGTTAGACAAAGAGCACGACCTGAGGATTCTATGGTGGAGGGATATGTGGTATATGAATCCATAGTGTATATTAGTCATTATCTCAACAGATTCAACACCATTTGGGCAAAAAATTTCACTACCTCACGGAGTTCTAATTGTCAAAATTTACCAACAGAAAATCCACTCATGAATTTTCTCAATTTTCACTCGCGTGTGCTCTATACTCTCTGAAAATTATTCTTCCACACTTCTCAGGCACTCAACACCTCCTCTATACTCATTAATAAACTTGTCCACTCAACCCCCACTTACATTTCCTTGCTCTGGCCAAGGAAGACTTGTGATTTTCTTGGCCTATAATATGAGTTTTCATAGGTCGATCACATAATGTGAAATGGGTATTCCTTGTACTCTTGGCAATCAACATCTAAGGTAATATGATTTGGAAGAGGTCCTTACCTTCACAACAAGATGACGTGATCATTAAAAAAACATTCAATTGTAATGACACCCTCAATGCTTTTGCGCTCATTTAATATCCTCTTATTCACTCTTTAAATAGCATTATAAAGAAATTATATTTTATTTTTCATTTGTTTAAGATTTTTCAAATTGGAACTTTTTTTAACCTCTTCCTTGTAAATATTGCTAGCAATCATCTCCTTCACATAACATAAGTCTTAAGACACATGGACTTTTATCATTTTCCTTCACATCATGTAAGTCTTAACACACATGGAATCTCATGATTGGGAGTGCCCAATGTTAAGACTGGTGAAACCTAATGGAAAAATTAGATTTATGTTAGAATAAAAGTGCATTTCTTTTAGGAATTGTCCAATGAGGCCATAATTTTGTCCGAATGACCATTTTCTTCCTAGAATATGACAATAAATTCTTCAAAAAATCCCACTATGGTAGTGTTTAAATTGTTCTTTTGATGACGAAAATGGATTCAACACCATCAAGGACCCTTGGGGCACCCAAAATCTTGAAGATTGACAACTATAACCTAGATTTTCAATAACTTCCACCAGATTTTCGCAAAATCATGCTAGAATTTCTATTGTTTTATGGATGAAATTCTGGCTTCTTTAGACTACGTTTTTCTTTTATATGAAGTTTAAGAATCTTCCCTATATCTTGTGTTTTTAGAAGGACATGATAACGTTTAGCCATAATGTAAACACATGATTTCATGGTTTTATTCCCAATTTTATGTTTATAATTTAGTGGAGATTATATGAGCTTTAGGTTGTGGCCTTTCACGCTTATCACAAGGATGCATGGGTTTAATTAAATGACCATCCATTCACATGTATCTATCATTCTATAAATTACACAAGGGGAGATTGACCGAGGAGATAAAAAAACAGTTCCTCCCAAGGACCCATGGAATAGTATACCAAAGGCAATACACAAGTTAATGAAATCCCCCCTAAACTAGTCATGTTGATATTCAAGATATCAATTTGATATTCATGTTGATAATAGAAAAAACAAAAATGTTAGGGAATGTTATGGTATTTGGTGTATCATATCCCACTAAAGTTTGTCCCAAATCCTAGGCCATAGAGACCTTAGGACCCCATGGATTGAGTTGCATGGCTATTCATTGCCTAACTACATTTTTTTTTCATTTACATTTTTGGATTGAAAATATTTGTCATGAAGTATATCTGATAGCCTATGGATGTCTCAAAACACTATGGTTGTTTTTTTGCAAAAAGTCTGAATGAATGGTTTTTAACTTAAGAAGGTTCTAAATTTTATTTAACGAGCTAGGTGGAATTCCCTTACACTTTTGACCATTTATAGAATGATTTTTTCCACAGTGGGAAAATTAAATATATGTAATGAATTAGTTCATATCTTTAACCCATTGATATCTTGAACCCATTCCCTACAATATTTTAGACTACAACAATAACTATTATTTGCTACAAATGACAGAGAGCACCACCATCCCTTGATGTTCTTACCAAGAGTGCATTTGGACCACATCTTCATAAGGCATTGTTATTGATGCCTCCATACATTCACTAGTGCATCAAAGAGTGCAATAAATAACCCATCTATCTTATGGGATTGACCACTTTGTTCCTCATAGAAATTGTATAACACGCATCTCTTGATGACATTATGAGAAATCTTTATGACAACCTATATGTTAGCTTCCTTTTACAATGTCAGTTTTATTATATATTTTTTTAATTTATAAGGGTGGTGGTCACCTTATTGAATATAGACATCTATTAAGAAAACCAATCAATTCCAACTAGAAGAAAAGACAAGAGATTGGGAACAATTTTTGAACGGTGACTCCAATAAAAATCAAGGAGATTGGAAATATTTTCTCTAGAAATGAACACGGTTGATTTATTTTCCATCCTTGACCAAGAGTGATATTGTGTCAATGATGGGGGATATTCATGATATGCTTGAAACAAAGTAAAAACTCTAGCTAGCCTATTGACCCATATATAGCTCACTTGTGTTAAACGTTGCAAAGTTTGATATCCTTTTACTTTTCTTAAGCTAAAGTAGGTGAGATCCAATAATTTGAAGTATAATGAATGATTGAATTCATTTTTATAGTTTAAAATATTATTTGACACATAAACCTTTTTTTTTGAAAGATGCATACTTGAAATATTGTTATCATGATGTAAATATTGTTTGGATGTTTTTACATAGTTTCAAGTTCCAAATATGAATAAATTTTGAACATGAAACTTGTGATATAGATCTAATATGCTTTGGCACACAAAAAAAATTGGAAAGGGATAATAATGCTTGGTTATATCACAAATTATTATCATATGTTATTGGTCCAACAACAAAAATGGAAATAAGGCAAAATATTTATAATTACATAACTATATGGTAAATAGTAAATTTTTTATTACATGACAAAATGATATATTGTACGATTATAGGGTAAGATGATACTTGTTGATGTCGAGAGAGTGTGTTAATACATAGTTAATGGAATTATGGTATAACCATGGGCTTGAATCTTGTGACAACATTTAATAAAAGTGTGACATGGTGGAAATAAATGTGACATTACATCATGAGTTTACATTGGCATAAGGTATAACATTGAAATGTTTGAGGTATAATATGAAATTTTTGTGTGGTGAAAAGGTCGATTGTAATAGTTGAATGTGGTTTCCACCACATCGAGCGATACATTAAGTTTTGTTTGGTGGTGTGTTAATGATTCCAGTTCCAACTCGCTATCTATTATTCATTACGCTTCACTACATTTCACAACCGTTGGTTTTACTAAGGCTTATTTTGTTCCTTTCCCGATCTATTCTCCTTCCCCCACAGCCAGACCATATATCTGCGATTTGAATCAAACCCTACTCTATTCTCCTTCCCCGCAGCCAGACCATCTATCTACGATTTGAATCAGATCCCGCTCTATTCTCCTTCCCCGCAGCCAGACCATCTATCTGCGATTTGAATCATACCCCTCTCTATTCTCCTTCCCTGCAGCCAGGCCATCTATATTCTGCAATTTGAATCAGACCATCTATCTATGATTTGAATCACCAGAGTAATCTATCTGCGATTTTAATCACCACAGAGTCATCGACAGACTTGAGACTCTCTTGTGAATCTTATTCAATATCAGTAATAGCAGCAAGTTTTTGTTAAATCAATATTGACAGAACAGGAACCAAATAGCCGCCATTATTTCAGTTCAACTAATTGAATAAGGATATTTTCTATGTACAGGAAAATGTTGTGTGCATAACCTGAAAACGTCGTTGAACTCTACGCAGGGACGAAATCGAATCCTCTACCATCACAAACACTTGAGGGAGCTCCAAATTAAATGAACACAGCTCTTTGTCAACATAAACCCCACCCATTCAAGTATTGAGACATTGATTTTCTAGGGTTGCATCAGAGGAGATATTAATCTGATAGGGTCACGTCAAAGGAAACATTAATCTGCTAGGGCCACATTGAAAGGTTAAGCGGCAAAATGGTAATGTGGTTTCTTCATGCTTCAAAATTGTTCAGTTTGGCTTCAAAAATCCTGTGCATGTACTCTTATGCTTCATGTCTATTTTATTTTTTATGGGTTGATGTATAATTCCTTCATTTGCTACTACCGTTTATTTGATATAGTTTTGTTACATGCAAAATGTTTGAAGAAACTCTTGACTTAATTGCTACACATGTAGTAGTGTTCACTTCCTATCATAGCATGTTAGTTACAAGCTCATATACGAAGACTAAAGCTTTTCTTTGTGACCCAAAAAAAATAAGGAAAACAAGATACATGCATCTACTTCAGATATGCCTTATAACTCTGAATTTGAGTTTTGTTTTAGTATGTCGCCAAAGTGTTTGACAAAATATTTGAGTGAACTCTATCACATGGATGTTAGGCTTGATTGTATTTCTTATCACAAGGATTTGGTATTGATTGCAGTCAATGAAGAAAAGTTTAGAATTGATATATTTTTGTGGATATTAAGAAAAGGCATACCAAAACCTCCTCAGTTACATAGAATAAAATGACCTTGAGCTCACTTTTCCTTACAGGGGATGAAACACTAACTAGTTTAGTTGTAGGGTCATATAGAAAAGCCCTTCAAATGGTGAAAGTCAAGCCAGAGGATGCTGACTTGGTTTTGATGTTTGCTTCAAATGGATGGATATCTTCTCATGTAGGGATCCGTAATCAAAAAATTATCTCAGGAAATTTATATATATATAGTAAGATCAAGTACACACCTACATATATAGGCATGATTTGGTATTTATTTGAGTCGATGAAGAAAACTTTAGAATTGATATTTTTTTTTTGTGGATATTAAGAAAAGGCCTACCAAAACTTCCTCACTTACATAGAAGAAAATGTCCTTGGGCTCACTTTTCCTTGCAAGGGATGAAACACTAACTGGTTTAGTTCTACAGTCATCTAGAAAAGCCCTTGAAATGGCGAAAGTCAAGCCATAGGATGCTGACTTGGTTTTGATTTTTACATTTACTCCATATGATATATTTGGTGGTGCTCCCTAGGGAAGCATCATATGATATTTATTTAATATATAGTTCAATAGATATCATTAACATGACTTTCACACTAATGTATTTGCACTCCATATTTTTGTGTTTTCCCATGTTTCTGCTTGGCTCAATTTTTTTGAGTTGATGTTTTCCATAATATGGGAGATACTTGCAATAGAGAGATTATGCTATATCCTATGGGAATTTATCAATTATAGAACATATATCATGATGGTATCATATTTTATTGATGTTATAGTAGTTAACATGGAGTTTAGATGCATTGCATTGAGTGGAGACCAATTCTTTTGTATTCATGTATTTATTGGCTTAGTGAGAAAATTATTTTGTCTAGGATAATCTCAATTCAGAGGTGCTATATTTTGAAATTCCACAATTCATAATTTTGTTGATATCAAAAATATTGTTGTGTTTTTTTGTTTTGAGATGATGCTTGTAGCCAATATTTGGGCTTTCTTGTGAAAAAAAATTTATATGATTTGATATAAGGGGATGCCTTTAAACTCGTTGTCTTTATTGCATTTATTAAAAGAGAAGCATCCTACTAAACTAAAATTTTAACTTTAGCGACATTGAAGTCAAATTCGAAGTTTTGCATTCATTTTTTGGTTAGCTTGTTAATGCTAGTTTCTGGTGTAGGGAATCACTTAAATGTTGGGTTTTTTTGTTATTATTACCATTTTGACGGAAGTGTTTCCTTGGGCTGTGTTGAGAAGCCTTGGAAATAGGCACATGGGGGAGCAGGTAAATAAAGATTTGATCAAGAATATTCTTAAAGGAATAGAAAGGGACATGGTGGGAAACTCGAGGCTAATCATTTTTCCTAATGTTTTATATTATGTCAAGGTTTGATGAGGTTTGATCTATCATCATGGTCAAGCTACGTTGTCAATATCTATTCTACCCTATGTGCTAAAGTGTTGGTAACTTCACTAACAACTTGTCACAGAACTTTGCTCCAATATTATTATCACAGAGATGTTCTATTTTCTGTATCAAAAGCTCGTGATTTATACTAGGATGTCAAACAACAAGAAAAATTGGTCTTAGATGTCTTTAATGAAGCAAAAAATAGTAGTTGCAATTGCAACAATGGGGTGTGAATTCCATCCAAAACAATAGGTAAAAGCGAAATTTTTGTGTAACCTTGACCCCAAATATCCTCCTATTTTCACTTATCTTAGCATTGGAGGTGATAATACACTTTTTTTAGTTCCCATTTATGATAGGGAGAAAGGTAGTTTGTTGTAGAGAAATTTTTCAGATATTTCAGCAATCAATAATAATCATTTATCAAATGATCATGTCAGGAATATTGCTAATTTCCAAAGAGCTTATTAAAAATTAATCACAGATACAAATACAACATGTCTTTTTCAGATCCAAGCTGTCTATTGCTCACTACTAGACATCATAATTTCTTACAGTTGCATCTCAGAATAGGATGTCAAACAACAAGCAAACTCGGTCTTTGATGCCTTTAATGAAGCTAAAACTAATGAGGACAAAATAGTGGTTGCAATTGCAGCAATGGGGTGGTCATACTTAGATACACCCCCTCTACAGGATCAGAAATTCCATTCACAACAATAGGTACAAGTGAAAGTTTTGTGCATGAGCATTGGCTGCAACCTTGACCCCAAATGTCCTCCTATTTCCACTTATCCTAGCATTGGAGATGATATTACACTTTTTTTAGCACCCATCTCCACACCCTCCCACCCTACACAACCTAGCTCTTAATGTAGCTTGGAGAGCACAGATTGGAAGAAGAATAGGCATACCAAGGCAGGAAAAGTTCTTGCCAGTTTCTGATACTATCCTGGCCTACCTTCAATTGTGTTAAAAGCCCTTACTGGCAGTTGATGATTGATGCAATTTCCGTTGTTGATCCAAGATTCAAAGCCCCTACATAAAACCTTCAAGTGTAATTTTTTTGGTTGAGACAATTGACAATATGACCCTAATTCTTGCAAAGTACTCGTAATCTGTTCAGAGACAAGTTGTACCCTAAATCACCACATTTAGCGAGTTTCAACCATTAAGTTAAAAATTCACCTAATTCAAAAGGCATGGTGAACAAATTCATTCATATTCATCAATTAAATTCGGCTAAATTGAATAAATCTCATTTCCTTTAAGATCGAAGGGAAATTTTCTACATTGCACAAGTTCTTAGAATGCAGAAACATTCAAAACACGGGTACAAGTGTCTTAACAACTAAAGGTTTCAGCCAATTTTTAGGAAATGACAAGTTAAGAATAAAGAATTGTCCAAAACACGGGTGCGAGTGTCTAGAAAAGCTAAAATTTCCCCACAAATTTGTAGGAAATGGCAGGTTGGGAACGACAGTAATCTATATTAAAAAGGTATAAAAATACATACATATAAAGATGGGGAAACCACACGCATTAGGGAGCTCTCTAATGTTCTTGAAAATATTTGTGACCATTTTTGTGTGTTGTTCCTTTTATAGAGAATGCAACTTCAATTAGCTCTTCTCATGAGGCTAAATTTCCAAGGCCTCTCCCAATCTTTGTTGCATGCCTCTTTCCTTTCTTTTTTTTGGGCATCTCTATATCACGATTCCAGATGTCTTATTGGGACAAACAACTATATTATTGTCAGAAAGTGCAGCCACGTAGTATACTGCCATTAGCTGCTACGCACCACAGCCATGGGCTGTAGCCTCTATTTTTCCCATTATACCTATTAAAACCCATTCTAAATGCCTTCAAATGGTTCAATGTTGGTTCTAAACGGCTATTATTAATGGTTCTGATTCAAGCCAGATTGAAACATTTCCTTCAAAATGTTTTGACATGTTTATAGTTTGCAATTACTAAGGGTCTAGCTTAGAGAGAACTTAACTCCTATTATCTTTTCTTCATTTCCTCTAGTCCCTTCAAAAATATTTGTTCAGTGTGGTTTCAGAGTGCCTGGAAAGTGGAAGAATAATTTCTCGAGCAGAGGATACAAAAATATTTTCTTATTGTCAGAGGAGATACCTCCTCAGTAGTCAGTTTATCTTGAAGGCCATTCCTTAGGTTTCTAAGGATTGTATCTCTGAAACAAATACATCCCAACCGATCGCGGTTTAACAACACAGTACACTTCTAACTCAAAGGTTACCCCTGCCTAGTGTCGCATAGTCTGCTTCTGATTGTTTTTAAAAAAATTCAAATAATTTTTTTTTCCATCTAAACAGAAAAAATAAAGGTCATGTTCTGAATTTTAATTTGTTTACTATTTTCTTCCTTTGGGAAACCAGATTCAGTTAAAGTCAGTCATTCTCCTATGAGAAGTCTACGAAATCATAGAAATTTATTAGATTTGTTCATCCATTTAAGCCTATTTGCAGCAGTCTCAAAAGGATACTTAATTCCTTTATAAAAGCATATCATGCACCTTTGGAGTGGTATGTTGATTTTCCTGATGCTAGGTTTTAGCCTTTTAATCCTGAAAAAAATGATCAATTGTGTAGATTCAAGGTTGAATGTTGTATCCAGATTGCCATTTTGGTGCTTGTTAACATTCAAAATGGTTTTCATTTCTCTCCAACTCATTTTGATTGGGGAATTATTTTACCGTGTTGGATCCTTATGGTTTTTGTAAGCCAAATGGGGCTTTCTCATTTTATCCGGTGATTGGAGTCCATTTTCTGGCGTGCTTAGGGATTTATTCCACTATTGCATATTGAAATAGTTGTGCCTGTATTTCTTTTTTTTAATGGTCTTTGACAATTCTGACTGCAATTTCTCATCCATCATGAGAATTTGTAAGAGACACCCCGATTGTAATAACTTCTCTCATGCTTATGCAATAATAAATATTGCATTTGAGTATACAAAATTAAATAATATAGCTAATGTTTGTACTGATCAAGATTTTTAGCCAGTTCTATTTGTTAGAAAGGCCACAAATCATGTGGAGATAGCAGGCATTTAGGTATTGACCATGCACATAATTAAGCATTAATTTTTAGCATTTACTAATTGTGGGATTTTGTGGATGGTATTGTCAAAATGGGTAATGTAGATGGCTACTAGTAGAAGTTTCTTTGTTTAAGATTTCAGTGCCATCCATTCTTTTGTATTCTTTCTCAATTACATGGTTTGTAGGGTTAGATGCACGTCTATTGGATGCCTTTGAGTTCTAAGATATCTCAAATGGATGGTAGTGATTGGTTGGGAATGCCCAACATGCATTGTCAGCAAATGGATGAGCAGTGAAAATAAGAGAAGTAGCTCAATATGAAAAGGACAAAAATCGGGATGTAAGATGATCTACTTAAGGAAGATGAGATCTAACAATCACTTATACATAAAAATTAATAAATGTGATTAAGGGGAAACCAAACATATCTATATTCATATGAAGAGGAAAATACATGTCCCTAGTCCCTCGTCTAACACTTCCTTGGCCCTCACACAACTTGAGAAGTCTGATATCTGAAGGTTGAATAGTCTCTTTTAAAATGAACAACACATGTTTGCAAATGATTCTTCCTCCTTTCTTCCTTGAGAGACCTTCCTTAAACAGATTCATGGAGGAGGCTAGAGGATGGTTGTAGATCTCTCAAACTTAAGGAAGTTGAGTCTAATAAGTTCAAAATCTCCTAGTGCAAGAGAACCAATTCATTTAGTGTTGATTTCCACAATTCATTCAATTTTGGTCTATGCAATGGGTCCTTAGTGAGATTCAAGGGTGGAAAATAGAGTTGTAACAACACCCCCTAATGTGTGAGGTAAGAAGAGGAACCAATGGTCAAAACACATTCTAATAAACATAAGTTATGAGGAATTCCAAGGAAAGAGCTAAAGATCAAGGAACTAGTGAGTACTTGCAATCGATTGTCAAAAAATAGATAGGCACACTGATGCTTAGAAGAGAAACAAAGCATGGCTGCCAACATAATACATTGTGGATCCATGTAACAATATGCAAGACCATGGCCATGAAAAAGGTACACAGCGGATCCATGTCATGAAAATGATCATAGCCATGAGCAAATGCAATGTGGATATGTCATAATATACATCAAGAAGACAACTAATACCAATGGGAAGACGTAGTAATCGTAAGATAGTGATATACTCCATCACAATTTAGGAGGGGTAGCATGAGTGAAGTGCCTCCAAAACCCAAGGTCTTTGTTCCAACCCCGATGGTATGATTCTACATCATGTGAATGGATAAAATATTGACATACAACAATGTATCAAGTATCAACACTTAGTGCTATTCTTGCCTCTCCAAAATGGGAAATAAACACTTGTTGATCCACACTTAGAAGCTGAGAAAGATCAGCTTCAGATCCTAGAAATTAGGGATAAAAAACATGAATGGGATCCCCATCAAAATCTGCACCAAGTGGCCACCATATTAGAGGGTTAAAAATCATTGTAGAGCCCAGATGTGCGTATGATTATAATCCATGTAATGAATGTTTGTGGACACTTGGAGGACAATTAATCAAAACAAAATCCTTATCATGCAAATCTATTTAAGCTAATATCTAGGAAAAAATTTCCTCCCTTGAAACATTTGAAGCCCTAAGAAGGCAAGCTTTTGAACCACTTTCTTAGCAGATCTTGCATTTCCACTATTATTTCCTAACTCATTCATAAATATATTTCTTTTAGAATCACAACGAGAAAGAACCAAATCATCCAAACCTGCACTAAAAGCATCTAAGGATAAAAATTCAATCAAAAAAAGTTCAACTGAATTCAAGCACTTCACTGCCGCTCCTGAACCTTTGCACTTAACAATTGCATTACAAATTTGAGTAAGAAAACTCAACAATTGCATTTTATCACCATTGAATAATATCATTTTACTATTTCTTATGAGAAGCCCATTCTCCTCACAGTTCAAATCAAGAGGTAAGTCCATTTGAAGAAGTTGCCTAGCTGTCCAAAATGGCCCTCCATCATGCACTTTAGTGACTGCTGGTTCATGCAAGTTTCCATAAGTCCACATTGATAATTGATTCAGAGTAGTTTTATCCAACATAGATTTGATATATTATGATGTAATCAAATTTTGGAGGCCCAGGTGTAACCATAGTTTTAAAAACACACAACCCAAGATCACCTTGAGCCAACTACTAACTGGGAAAGTTAATCATCGCACAAGTAATGCGACCACTCGTTATAAGGATCTAGCAAGGGCACCGTAGATAATAAAGCGTTGTCTTCATATATAGTTCATAGCCCTTGTCTGCCATTTGATCATGCAACTTCAAAGCCTCTAAGATCTTGTTCTCTTTTATTAGCCCATAAATTATGGTACTGTATGTAATTATGTCAGGCATGCAGTCATTCTCATTCATTTCTTCGAGGAGAAGGAAATATTCATCCAATTTCCCTCCCTTGCAATATCCATTGACCAATGCATTATAGGTCACTACAGTTAGGTTTATTCCGCTCATTAAAGCTTCACTGAAAATCTCTTTAGCCTCATCTAATCTACCTACTTTGCAAAAATTGTCTACTAGCAAGGTGTAAGTATAAAAATTTGGCTTACAACCCTTACTTTTAATTATACTCAACCACTCCAGGGCCTCTTTAATGCATAAATTTTATGTCTTAGAAAGGTAAATTTTGAAATTATTTCAGTTTTCATTTTGTGTTTTCAAGTTAGATATTGTTTTCAAGTTTTCACATTTCTAATTTTATTTCAATGTGGCAGATTGATCGTGGCAGTACAGGAAAAACCCCAGGACAGGATGATCGCGGAAAGGGGACAGCCGAAGAACGTGTAAAGTGTTAGCCTTTCTCTATCTTCAGGTATTTTAGTTCTTTACATAATTGAAATAATGTTAATTTTTTTCAAATATGCAGACTCCTGGCCATGGTGCACCTGATGATTCCCTCAACGAGGAAGAGTTTTCTTCATCCCCATGTTCATTGTTGTTGCTGCAAAAAAAAAAACGTGAAAAGCAACCATGGAACTTGAGCGTTTGATAGACATTGTGCCTCAAACACCTGAATTAGGAAAAAGGTTAAGACAATTTATGACCCAGCTAGAAACATATAAGGTAATAATAAAAAATAAAAAGTATATTTTTTTTGTTCTACATGAGATCAATTGTGATAGTTTGATTTTTAATTTTTACATTATCTAAACTAACAAAAAATTCTTTTGTATGTAGCATTTTCTGACACCTGATGCCCTCGGTGTTGGTGGTAGTGGGACACAAACGCAAGAGATTGTCGAGGAACCCTCTTGTACACGTTCTACGCCTTTAGGTGGCAGCCAAGAAATGCACCCTGCCTAAGAAGACACATAGCCAACCGCTGAATGTGTTGGCAGTGATGAGGCTGGTATGGCCAACTTTATTATTGCATTTCCTGGACCTACACGTGTCACCTCCACCGGGACCATTCCATGCACGTTTTTGGTGAACGATGAAGATGTTCCTATAAAGAAAGTACAACTCCCAGGTAAGTTTTAATATTTTAACTATTTCATGTACTCTATCTAAAACATATTTTATCATGATTATTATTTTTAAATTAATGATAATATATTTTTTCTGTGTAGGAAACAATGATTTCTACAGGGCCTTGGAGAGAAAGGCGTTGGTAATTTTTGGCCCAACCATACGCACAAGGTGGAATTCCCAGAATTCCAACCTGAAAAAAGAACTTCTAGATTATCTAGAAGGCCTTTTTGGGGTGGGCACATTTGATAGAACAACGGTCGCTCAGGCAATTGGAAAATATCTGAAATATACTAGGGACACCTATAGGACGCACTTGAAAATTAACTCTAGATACAAGAGTCCCCTCACAGTTCCAGAGAGGGGGTGGAGAGCACTCATCGATGACGAAAAAGATAAAAAGGCCAAGAAAGAAGGAAAAATGCTAACTGTTCCCACAAGGTAAATTACAACTTTAATTCAATAGCTTTAATTTTATCTATGTATAAAATAAAAGTGTGCTACATAACTGATTTCAAGCTTTTGATGATAGGTTGCCTGACACCTCAAAGGCAACCAAAGGTAGGATTGAAAAAAAATGCCATCACAAGCTAGGCCAAGGCGGCTACTTGAAATCAGCCACAAGAATTGTAAGTAGCTAAACATCTTATTATTAATTGTATCATCTTCCAATGTTTTTGTAATCCCATCAAATAACATTAAAAATACACAATCATATGTAATGTAGGGTGATGACTTTGGAACGGAAACCACAGAGGAAGACAGAGAGATAGCTTTTTGTTTCGGCTATCAAGCCGTAGTTGAACGTCGTAGAAGCTTGGGACAAGTCCCAATATCAAGAATGCCTGATAAGGTAAAAAATTAACCTTTCAATGTGTTTTTTTTCGTCCATAAATTTGATTTCTAACAACTTTGTTTAAATCATAGGAGAAACACTTTTAACGAGCCAAATAACTCAGTTGTAGAGCAGTGCATTGAGAGTAAAATATTTCTAGAAGTGCATGGTCCTCATGTGCAACCTAATCATTCTAGTGGGGACCAGGTCGATAATGCTACTATCAGTGAGGGCCATGACAGTAATTAATTTCCACTGATAATTTTTTCTAATTATACCTTGATGGTTGTGTCCTTATAACGTTTTTTGTTTAAATGACAAAGAATGTTGTACTTGAGCATCCTACCATCAGAGAGGAACACAGGGAAATGCTTTTAACGGTGACAACTGGTGCACTAGGTAAATAATCTCATTGCAATTTTTTTTTATTAATATTACCGAACTAGTTCAATGATATTTAAAAACAGAAAATTAAAATTTAATATTATTTGTTTTTGTAGGCGATGCCCCATCACTGCATGAGACCAGACATTGTGAGTACGCAACTAGGTCAGCTATGCGGGAAAGGCACGAAATAGAAGTAGAGCACAATGATGATGATGTAGTTAGGAGCTCTGGAAGTAGGAATAAGAAAAAGAAAATTTGATAATGTAAAATACTGTATTATTATAAGACAAAGGTTACCATACTTGGAACTTTTTTGCATTATATAAAAACTCATTTATCATACTATTTTTATGTCAAGCACTTTCAATGTTTTCTTGTGTATTTTTTGTTGCATTGTTTTTTAATTAGTTATTGAATTTTTTTTCTGGTCATGAAAGTAAAAAATGAAAAAACTAGATTGGGTATTGGGGAATTGAGAGTGATGTGAGGGGGAGGGACGGGCCATAAGAGCTTCCACCTTCACATGGTTGGCCATGTTTAGTAGAGAATAATTTATTGGAGTGATTTAATCTTGGAGCAAACCTCCCTCGATCCAACGTAGCAACAAAAAACTCACTGTTGACTTAGTTGCTACTCTTTCAGATCGTGGGAGGCCTGTTCCAAGTTCAGGTGACTCCAATAAATTGTTCTTGAAATGAAAAGGAGCTTATTCAGGTATGTTTTGACATTGTCAGCATATGTTCTAACATTATCATAAGAATTCATCTTAGAGTAAAAAATACTACATCAATTACTTGTATTTATTGTATAGATAATTATGGATTTTGAATGACTTGGCAGTGCAGGTACAAATACTCTTGCATCGTGAGCAATACAACTTATCAACCAGGGCCATGTCTAGGATATTTTTGCTTGTGTGCTTGACCAGGTTCCTAGTTTCACATTTTGTAAGTTCCTTTACAGTTCATAATTCAATATGAAGCTTGTTCATGATCATTATCTGGTTTTTTGTATGTGTTTTTCCCTCTATTTGATTGTAAGTTTGAACATGATTTTAAACATTGAAACATTTTTTTTATACTATTTTTATACTTAATTGTTCTAGTTATGGTGATATAACCACCATTGTATCGTATCCATCTTATCGCATTCCTTTGGGTTGTATTTAGGTACAAAGGAACTCCAACCAGTTCCAATTCCCTCACATTCCTCTTGGCCAACAACATAAATTTAATATATGTGGGTTCCCCAGCCCAATGACCCCTTTTGTAGTAGAATGAGCACCCCTGTTCTGGTAATTGTATATCTGTTATATTAGCCTAGGAGTGGACCTAGAGTATTTGCAGCCAATTTCTCCCTACCACCATTTTCTGGAAGTCTAGTCTGTTAGGTCATAAACTCCCTTGGGTCATTTAGTTCCAAAAAACATGTCAATTATTTGGAGTTGAAATCTTATATCTCATATGGAAAAAAAAAAAGTTTAAATACTTGGTATGGTGGTGTTATAATATGTGTCAAGTTTCCAACCGTCATTTGTAGGTCCAGGTGCAGGTTAGAAAGTTAAACCTAGATCTAAAAAATTACATTGATTCCTTGAGTTTTTTCTAGGGGTTACTCCATGTACGTAAAATGATTTCCACCCAGGATTCAAATCTCCCCACTCAGCCCAGTCTTGCAAGGTTGAAGGATTCACCCAAAACAAGGTTTATCGTACTAAGTGAACACAATGAGATATACAGATAACCTCCTCCTCATTCAGGTGATGATAAATTTTCTTAAAGATCACAATCTCAATTTTAGCTAGGTTGACCTAGTTTTGTGGTCACTTTGAACCTAATAAAATTATCTTATTGCATCTTATACTATCTCCTCACGCTCATCGTCCTAGAAGGGGATAAGCCACCGACCAATAGAATGATGGACAGGACACTTGTCACCCCCAACTAGGGGGGCTGACAATGAAGGCTAGGAGACAAACCCCAAAAATAAGGATGGCTTTATGATGGAAAATTGGCCTGGATTTTTCCTACAAACATCAATCTATCATCACTAACTATTTATTCTACGCAAGGTATCTAAAGCCGCTCTATCGATTCATTTTAATGCCAATAATTCACTACAAGAAACAAAATCATTGTTATTTTTTTGAGTTAGGATACAGTTTATAACGTTAAAAAGTTGGTATTGGTTATAGTTCCATAATGTTGCATATTTTATATTTGAATTACACCAATATTTATAATAATTACGTTTATGTCTGTGTGTGTAATCTCTGTGTGTGTATGTGTGTTGGCTCACACACAAACACAACGTTGAGCCGTCAAAGATGAATCTCAAAGGTGTTTTTTCAAAATATAAGCACACTTGGGCATTATTGAGCCAACAATTACTGCATATTTCCTTCTCATGAACAAGTCTCAATGTGTAAAATCCATGAAATATAATAATGTCAACTTTTTCACGTAATTCTTCCACATTTTTCCAAAAAAACACATTGCCACGTGCTCTTGTTTTCTCATTTTTCTAAGCAGGGAAATGGGAGCATGTTATGCTATTGATGGCGAAGGTTGTTGTGTCTACCTACAAGTGCCCTCCTATGGGTCAAGGCCTACTACTTCTGTCTTGTTAGCGAAAAACCTCAAAGATAGGTCACTGAAAATCTCAGATAAGATGTCTAAAAATCTCTATTTTTAGACTGTTTGAAGATCACAATCTCAATTTGCAGTGAAGAACAGTAATATATTCATTGGTATGTAGAACACCCAGATGGAAGATAACATGTCATTGTAATTTGGTTCATGATGTTGTGGCACTGAAGTAGAATTATGTGGCACACCTATGTGGTAGATGGTGTATCATCATGACATGGCTCATTGGTGATGTGGTGATGACATGGTGAAAACATTGCACTAACGTGGAACTAACATGGAGAGGAAGTGGAAGGTGATGTGGAGCGGATGTCGAGGAATTTATTCCAAGAAATTTGGAATCCAATATTTTTCCTATCTCCCAATAATAATAGAACCTAAACATTATGAAATACTTGTAGCTTCCTAATTATGTAGCCATCATGTGATATTGTTATGCATTACGTTGTTAAAAGCATTTATACAAACTGATAATAAATGAAAATAGGCTATCCCAATTGGGTATGATGTCAAGGTGTTGCCATGGTGTATTCATGCTTGGGCATGATGTCAAGTATTAGTCTAAATTTAACATTAAACATGGTGTATTTTTTAATGGACAATATTATAAATAATAGACACGTATTATTTCCAAAGGTATCCTTTATGGATATACCTGATATTGTTATTTACCTTAGTAAAGGGTACAAGGTGATGTTACCAAATATTTTTAGTCATGTTTTATTTTTGGGAAGTTTTTCTTGCTACAACTGAAAGCAAATGGAGTCGTGTTTTAATGACTAGGCAGTTTGCCTTGCTACAACAACAAATAAATGGGGTTGTGTTTTAATTATTGGGCAGTGTGTCTTGCTACAGTAGCAAGGAAATGGAGCCATGTTTTAATTACTGGGAAGTATATCTTGCTACAGTAACAAGTAAATGGCCATCGCTAAAATTTACATCTAGTGGCTTAACACTATTAGCATCACTAAATTATTGCCCATTGACCAGAAAAATAGTGGACTTATCCAACTTTGGTGTTTGTATTAACCAACTGAAATTAGTTGTGCATTTTTCCTTTAAAATTTTGCAAAATATAGTTGAGTCATGGAGTCTTTTACACTATAATGGTAGCATAAGACTAATTGGTATAATTTGTGTGATTTTCATATATAGTTGGTCTTTATATGAGATATTTCCATCACTTGAGTGTGTAACCATGCTAAGCACTAGTACAAAGATATTACATTCTTGATATGGTAAGATTCTTGGACATGTTAATTCCTTTGTGACTTGGCATTTCCATGGTGTTTTTGATGTTTATTTCACAAGGAAAGCTTCATGGATGGTAGATCATAATAGGAATGTCAATTATGTGTACACTCAGATATGAGATTAATATTGTCATGTTATTGCTTTTGTTCTATCATAATACCTCTCTTGTATGTACTACAAGAGTAATCACCCTATTTAATGGTTTATAATTGGGTATACACTTGATGACCCTTCCCACGTGCACCATGTATTAAATGAATGCAGGTATAGCAACGTATAGAGGCCTCACATTTGAGGCAAAAAATAGGAATTCTTTAGAGGTAGCAGTATGAAATGATAGTTGTAGGTTTCATTTCCCGCTTTACAATCCTCTTGTGTTGACTCCCTTGGAGGAATTTCAAGCATAGCCTTCCAGTCTTGTAAATGCAACCAACGGGTTTCAAACCTATAGAACACATCTAATAGAACAATGTTGTGGTCCTTTTCATTGGGTTGAAAAATAAGTATGAGGACTGGTCTTATTCATGCATGCATAAATCCTAGATCCTTATGTTATCGTTGAGTAGGGTGCCATTGTAGGTAGATCAAACTTGAGGTGATAAAAAAAGTTCTTTGACATATGAAGAATTATCTAGCACCCATCAAGCACAACTAAATATCACAACCATCAAGTACTACCAAGTGACAAATCACTGATGTCTGATACTTTGTTGAGTATCAGTTATTAACCTGGAGCAATGCCACATCAGACAATAGAAGGATTGCATTTATCCAACATTCTTTAGTCCAATATCCTTTCCATAACCATCTATCAGATTTGCAAAGTCTTCTCTAGCACTATGATCTATATCAATAGAGAAAGGTACATCACATCACTATCATTTAACTTATAGGCTCAACCTAACTGGTAAATAATTTATTTGGCATAAATTATTCTCTGAAATTAGTACTCTCGGCCTTGTGGTGGAATATTAAATCAAACGAGAGATATTTTAGAATGATTTACATATGCTTTGGCTCGTTAATCTTTCTTCTATCGAAAACACTCTTCAACCTCTTTGGTGAATGATATTCCTTTATTCGCAAAATGTGTGGCAAGGTATGCCACCTTCTTTGGAAAGCTTGCAAGTTCTCATCTCCCAACAATCTAAAGGTATCTTCAAAATGAAGTTTTTCCTACTCATATTTTTTTTTTGTATATAGTTGTCATCGGTTGATCTTCTACTATAAACATTTGGTTAATAGTGATAATGTGAGGGCCTTGTAGTTATTCCATGATCCAAAAAGGTTATTAATCTCTTTTTCCATGATTCTTTTGATTTATTCTGCCATGGTCTCTTCACGAGTCATCCAGGAGGCTAAAGAAATAAATTTCACATCACCTAACTAAGATTTGGGGTCCCACACATTCATAGCAAGCAGTATTAAATCATCCATATAAAATTCTGCCATCTTATCCCTATCTTGAATGTTACACCTAAGGAAAAAATCAATGAATGTTTTGATGTTTTGGAAAAGAGGGGATCCTTGTTGGGCTAATACTCTAGTCTTAAATTGGCACCATTAGTATTTGACGAATAGAGAGTATGTTTTTAATGGATGTCTAGATTGTGTCTACTAATTTTTCCAACCTTGCTTTTGATCATCCAAATACATTTCTTGAAAATTTGTTAGCCGCCTTATTGATGACTGTGAAGCTGCCCCCAACAAGCCAATTTGTGAAGAAGGTAATGATCCCATCTCTGTTGATCTAGACCTCAGAAACTTGATGGAAAGTGTCCATCCTCATAGGATGAGCATTGATATGTAAATTCACTGGGTTGCGTCATAGTCTGATTGCAGTAGATATATGGATCTCATATTTTTGGGGTCCAAATATGTAGGGACAACTCTTTGTTTTTGCACTTTGAAGAGGTGTATTTTTATTTCTTTTTCATATCTGAAGAAGATTAGGATTTAATATTTTTCTCAAGTCCTTATTTTACAGGATTCCAGGCACTACTGCACTGTATCTAAATCCTTGGTCTCTAAACTTCAATCCAATGGAGGAATTCTCCTCGTTTATGGTTATGGGTTTGCATCCCTCTTTTTTTGTTGATCTTTTGGGACAAGGCTATTCTAAAGGATGTCGATGGTGACTTTGGGGAGTTACTTCAAGTGGCAGACACAAGGGATGCCAATTTTTGTGTCTTGTATTTGTTTTGAAGTCGAGTTGTATAAAGGTCTCGTGGAGGCCATTCCTTTATAGCTGGATGAGAGGATCTTCCTCCAAGAATTGTATTACTATCAACTACCTTTCAAGTGTAATATTTGCCACAGATTTGGGATTTTTTTTAGGAATTGCTAGCGGGATGCTCATTCTTCTCCTAATAAATCTTAGGGGAACAAGGAACAAAGAAATGAAGAGGATCAATCTCAATTTAGGCTAGTGATGATTAAGAAGAAAATACAATTTGTACAATCAAAGAATCAAAAGCTCCCATGATTGATACATCTAGGTCCAATTGATTTCATGTTGTAGGAGTCTTAAAGATGTAAGAAGAAAACCAATTTGTTCAATCAAAGAATCAAAAAGCTCCTAAGATTGATCCATCTAGCTACACTTGATTTCGTGCTCAAGGAGTCTCAAAGACGTAAGAAGAAAAACAATTTGTAAAATCAAAAAATAAAAAGATCCCAAGATTGACTTGTCTACCTCCAGCTGATTTCATGCTCTAGGAGTCCAAAGGTGTTCAGGACGGCTAAGGAATGAGGGGATTCATTTCCTCAAATGGGCACACCCCAAGCACAAAGGCACATTGATTCCAAATGTAGTGTAAACCTCCAAGCAGGGTCCCCTATAGCAGAGGTGGAAAAATTCTATTTCAGTCACCTGATGACATTAAGATATTTAGACTACCCAAACCGAATAGTAATCTGAACAACACCTCATTCATACGGTCACAGAAGAAGAGAGAAGAATGGAAAGAAAATGAGAAAGGGTTAGTCCTCAAAGTTATACTGAAAATAGTGCTCCCTATAGTGCACTATACTGAAAATAGTGTGTTTTCCTTGTAGAATGGTACTTTGGAGCAGGTAAAAAAACTTGTTAGTACTCTCAATGAAGCAGAAGTGCCATCTGAAGATGTTGTGGGTAATTATGCAATAAATAAGGCTCCCTAGAATCTAGACTGTAAATTCATGCTTAAAATTAGGTTGAAAAACTAGTTGGTACTTCCATTTGAAAATAAATTTTGTCAAATAACATAAGCCATAATTGTAGAATGCTATAATTTGTGTCTATATGACAATGATGAACCTATGCCAAGGAAAAATATTTTTGAAGATGTAGTACCTATGCTATAATTGTAGTACCTTCTTATTTCTGAAGATGTAAACCCTTCTCTATCTATGACAACTGACAGTGATGGAGATACAAATACACTGAATTTACGGAAGACCAAAGAATAGATTTATTTCACATCGAGACGCTAAAAATTGCACCTACAATCATAATTTTAAAACTAGTCAGACTTTGACGGAACCACCTATCAACTCAGGTTTTCACCCAGCCTCGGATCAACTCAGATACAATGACTCAGTTTTCAACTCAGATTGACTCGAGACAATTAGGATCAAATGACTTAGATTTTGACTCATTTTTCAATGTGGCTAAGGTTCATGCTTTAGTTGTCATCCTGGTGACTTGTTTGATTCCTATGTGTGTGGATACATGTTTTGCACTTCTTTATGGGATCACTTGCAATGCCCCTCACCAGTTAATCATTACTAGTTACCCTTGGGTTAAAAATTTGGTTTTTATTGCTTCTATGCATGCTTGGATCTAGAGGCATGGGTAGCAAGCTTTTCAGAAATGATTAATGTTTAAAAGTTTCTAGGATCTATGTTTCCCTAGTTTCTGCAAATCAAATGTCTGCAATGGCTCTTCCTATAAAAGATACAGGGCCATAAATTTGTTCCGTACACAGGTGGGGATTGTGGTATGTTGTCCATTAAGTTTAGATAAAGACAGTATAATGGAAAAGACCTTTCCAAAACCTCATTGCTACAAGTTCTATAGCAACGTAGGGGGTAGATACTTGCTCAAAGAGTACAAATAATTAGAGTAATTTTAGAGCTTAGCATGTAAATTTATGAAATCATTGTAAATTTATAGTCAAGGGAACAATTGTGCGTTCATCTTTGGGTCAACCTTTATACTAACTCTACTCTATTCAGATGCTATTATTACTTGTGTGTATTGTTCTACTACTTTTGTGCATTTTTTTTTTTTTGTATATTATATATTTCTTTCAAACTATTTGAGATTATTTAAATCAAAGCAACAGTTATGGAGATTGGGATCCTAGTTTGTAGATTGCACATATTAAGAGTATTCTTAGGGATAGAATTCATTGATAAGTTAACTTGTGGACCTCAAATCGGCTATTTAATTCAGCCAATAATTGAGAGTGTTATAACACTCTATAAATATTCTGTTAGGAGTTGCATTGTGCGTTTGTGTGTGTCAAAATCTGCAATTAGAATCTCATCACTAGTGAATGTATAAATGCTTGTAGTGGATGTGTCTTTGATAGTCCTGAATTACTTAGCATTTTATACTATGCTATTTTCTAATCTGTTATTGAAATATGGAAAACTGAATAAATGATTTTCCCTGAGAGTTGTTATAGATGTTTATGCATAAAACCTTCACAAGGGTCATCACGCTCTAACTCTGTCTATAGAGAAGATGTTTATCTTTGTAGGATGAGAAGTTACTTGTGTTGGGTTATGATATGCACAACTATACAAAGTTAATTTTGGAAATATTACATTTCTTTTTGATCTAGCACCTCAAATTATATGACATAGTTGTGCACTGTGATGTTATTTTTGTAGGCTAATGCCCCAAGAATTAAGATCAACCTGCACTAGGGAGTGATCTCCTTGTATAATGGCGGTTTGTATTCAAAATGCACCATGTGGTTAATGAAAATTTCCAGTGAGAGGTGGAGTGAAAATGTGTCAAGGAGGTTTTTTAAATGGCCATCAACAATGTATCATGGCAAGGCATCTACAAAAGCAGGGCTGATAAGTAGTGAACCCCCTGAGATTGAGCTTTCTGATTATCAAAGATTGCCAAGTGGTGACATTGAAAATGCTTCGGAGCTTCTTAAGGGTACACAAGCCTTGTGATTTCTTTTCAGGTTAATTTTTCCCTCATTGCAAATACTTTGATTGCATTTTAAATTATTTCATATGCATGTCTATTCATTTAAGAATGCAAAGAGAAATTTTAAAAAGCTCCTAATAAATTCCAATTCTTTTAGGTTGTTTCATTCCCATATTGAAACACATACATATGTACATATACAGTGTGTGTGTGTGTTTAAAGAGGAGAGAGAGAGATTTATATTTAAAAGAACCCACATCTTCTCCCACTCAAGGGTTGTGACCTTAGGTCTTACCAATGATACAAGTGTGATTATTGTACTGGCTGTTATAAGTAACAAATTTCTTTGTTTTTAAAGTTGCAATTCATGGGTTTTCTTATTATTTTGTTTGTTTATACCTAGTATGGTGCGAAAGATATTTATTGATATTCTTGAGTGCATGTTACTACATAAACTGATTATATATTGATGAAATCTAAATTGTGATCACAATTAAAGGATATTAGGTGTTTTTATTGTTAGTTCTAGCATGCTGAAAGTTCTTATGATTTATAGATGTGGGGTTGCAAGAAATTTTCTTTCTTTCATCCAATTTGTATTATATGGGATTTGTAATGTAGTATTTTGCAAGCATTTAGCCTGAAATACGTAGCTCCTGAAATTTTCCTTACGTTTGCATCTAGATTGGGCAAATATGACAAATAAATTGTGTACTTATCCGTTAAATATAGAACAAATTCAAGAAATAAAAAAAAAATTATGTTGATGGATTCTTCTCTGTTTGAGATGTTTGGATATCTATCAAATCTTGTTAATGATGCAATATTTGATATAATCAATTTTTCATTGTTGGTGCAATCTCATGGCATCCATAGACGAAAATATCAATCTGATTGTGAGTACCATGCATGAAAAATTTCAAAAAATAGCCAAAAATATAAAAAATTTCTGTAAGTGATGAGCATTTGGAAGGGGATTCTACATTTTGTTGGAAATCTCTAAAATTTCCATGCAAGTCCATGTCAATAATGGAGTAAAAAATTAAAATGTACAAATCACGCTACAGGTATGGAAAAATTGTCTCATCCAAATAGAGGTCTTACTGTCATACAATATGACAACATTACTGGATATTAACAGTGATTTTTTGTAATGTATGGACTTCTGTAGAGTTGAAAGAAATTGTTGGGTTCACCCATGTGTCTATTGTGGCTACTTAAATGTTTGAAAGGTTTTTAGTTTCATTAAGCCATTTATTTGGCAACATGCATTGTGAACTAGCTTAGTGTATTGACATGGGCTTTTTAAAACCAATGAATTTTCATTCTTCCCTATAGGTAATTTCATTGAAATTAGCCTTCCGTCATTCATTTTGATCTCTAGATTTACTAGTTATGGGAATATGGTTATTTTCTAATGACATACATTGGATTTTGTGTATGCAGGCTTTTCATTTTAAAAAATAGCATCTTGCAATTTTCAGGTTATGTATGGGGTGACAATGAGGTATTCCCTTTCAGCTTCTGCATAGTTAGTGAATTCCAGTACATTTCTCTATGTTCTAATTTTAATATTTCTTTGTTAGCATGGAATTTTGAGTACATTTTTTTATATTGCCTCCCTGGACAGAATGTTTGTGTAGAATGGGTTTTTTTGAACTTGTGAATTGGAACTGAGGTAGATGCTAGTTTTGTACCATTACATACTATTTGTTGCACCAGTTGAGGACATTGCTTGCATAATGTGCAAGATTATACATCTCAGTATTAGTGTGGAGAGTGTTATTTAGTGGCATGTGGGGTTCTTTCATTGTGCCTGAAGTTATATTACCTGGGCTCAACAGTGACTTTAGTCTTGCTGCATTTGAACTACAAGTATTTAGTCTTGTTTTAACAATATTGTTCCCTAAATCAGGATCAGTTGGTCACAATATTTCCAACAAGTTTTTATCTCAAAACATAAGCACAATTTTTTAGAAGATTTGCAAGAAACACTCTCAGTTTACCCATATAGTTTCTTTTTCTAAGACAGAAAAAAGGAGCTGGTATGTCATAACTGATAATACTGAATATGTTGGAACCAAAAACAAAGTAAATGTTTTGAGTAGCTGCTAAAAGGCATCAAGAAAAGGGTACATAAGTTTGAATGCTCAGTTTGAAATATTGCCATGGAGAATCCAACTGAATCCTGCCTTTACCATAAGGTGATAGCAATCACATAAGGTTGGAATATTGTCAAGATGGATTTGGTGGAATTCTACTTGAAAAAAGAGGAAGATCCAGATTTGGGGATGAATATAAGCCAAGATACAATGCATAACCAATTTAACATCCTAGAGAACCAGCAAGCATTGCAGTTGTTAGAGTTCCTTCGGGGATAGTGCTAGACCTGTATGTGATATTTAAATTTGGTATTACTTATCTATAGAACTATCGAGTTGTAACATTTAAACTTTTTCATTTGTGGGTGGGGGGGGATCTGATTTATTATTTTTGCTAGGAGGGTTTACTAGAGTGTATTAACACTTCAACAATATTTATAAGTGATAAAAGTTAGTATCCTAGTTACTATATTAGTTCCATGTGACCAACATACCATTTAGATATCGTTAGGTCACAGGTATTAGGTGGTTATAACACCTTAACCATTCACAGATGCTATATATAGGTAATTAGACACAAAGTAAAGGCATGCAGGAGATGTATAGGTGTTCTGGTATTAACAATATAATCAATTATTGATATTATCTCTCCACCATATCTATCTCTAAATTCTTACACAGGAGATATTAACACCTTGTAAGCACACAATATGGAAATGATGGGTTTGGACACATAATACCTACTCCATTTGAACTACAAGTATTTAGTCCTATTTTTACAATATTGTTCCCCAAATCAGGACCAGTTGGTTGCAATATTTAAAACAAAGATTTAATCTCAAAACATAAGCACAATGTTTTAGAAGATCTGCAAGAAACACTCTTAGTTTACCCCCATAGTTCCTTCTTATCTAAAGTAAGACAGAAAAAGAGGAGATGGTATGTCATAATATTGATATATTGGAACCAAAAAACAAAGTAAATGTTTTAAGTAGCTGCTAAAAGGCATCAAGCAAAGGGTACAAAAGCTGGAATACTCAGTTTGAAATATTGTCATGGAGAATCCAATTGAATCCTTCTTTCGTCATAAGGTGATAGCAATCACATAAATCTAGAAGATTGTCAAGATGGATTTCGTGGAAATAAAAAAAATATATATATATATATTTTTTTGTTGTCGTCGGTATTCTAACGGCTAGGTTTTTTTAAAAATATTTTTTTGTCATCGGTAATCTGACGTTTTGACCCGTTTCTATAGCGACACTTAGTATTTTTTTTAACCGTCAGTAATCCGACGTTTCTACTCGTCGCTATAGCGACACTTAGTATTTTTTTTAACTTTATTTCCGTCGGTAATCTGACGTTTCTACTCATTGCTATAGCGACACTTAGTTTTTTTTTTAATTTCTTTCCGTCATTAATCCGACGTTTCTACCTGTCGCTATAGCGACACTTAGCTTCTTTTTTTTAATTTCTTTTCGTCGGTAATCCGACGTTTCTACCCGTCGCTATAGCGACACCTAGTTTTTTTTTTTTTAATTTCTTTTCGTCAGTATTACGATGTTTACTATTTTATTATTAAAAATTATTTTCATCGGTATTCCGACGTTCTACAGAAGTTTTAAAAATTTCGTCAGTCTGTCAACCTTCTAGTACCGTAGTTCTAGTGATGTTTCGAGGCGTCGGACTAGCGAAGAAATCAAGAGCAACATTTTCCGGTGCACCAAATCATGGTTTCTCCTCACGTCGGTATTCCGACACTTGGTTAGGGTGTCGGACTAGCGATGCTTATGACCATCGAAAATGTGACGAGTCATTGAACGTAGGAAATGCGACAGAAATAAAAAAACGTCGGAACTATCGTCACTATACCGACGTTTAAGTCAAGTGTCGGAAGTCCAATGTGAGGAGAAACCATGTTTTGGCGCACAGAAAAATGTCGCTCTTGGGCCGCCTATATGTCACAAGAGAGACATTTTGGCCGTCGGAATTTGGGGCAAATGTGCTAGTGATCTATGGGTTTTGTGGGTCCCTCCACCCTCTTATTTACTTAATTAATTAAGAAAATTAAGAACTCTAATATTCCAATTATTTGATATAAAATTGGGAATATTATAGTCCTCCCCGTCAAAATTTTTCTTGTCCTCAAGCAACTAAAAAAGTGGATGCTACAACAAACATCCTCCCTCCAAATGGCATCCTCATATGGAAAGCCCCCCCATCTGCCACAATGTGTAATGCATGCCCAAATCCAAATTTGCATCTCTAGAATGTTTAGAATGGCCTCCAACTGAAAAGTCAGATGCCTCTCCTCATCAATGAATCTCCAAGTAGGTAACCAAATGATGTCCAAAGATCTCCTCTATACATGAGATACATGAAATGAAGTGGTTTCTTGCCAAAGTGGAAATTCCAAACTCATGAACTATCTCTCCAACCCATGTTACATAGAGTAGATTGCATCTATCAATGCTCTCATCATTAGCCCTGTTGGCCTTGTAGGATCCAAACATCACATCAACATAGTGCAAAATAAGAAGTAGAGGTATATGGATGAACATGTACAATGTCAAACCATATTCTCCCAATAACAACCACCGCAGCAAAGCCTTTTTCTACCATGCTATATCGTCACAAAAAAAAGTAACAGAGCCATACTCTCTCAATAAAAGCCACTGCAACAATGCTTCTTGCTGCCATGCCAAATCAGCATCAATATAAATATGAGAGCCATACTCTCTCAAAAGAAGCCACCGCAGCAATGACTCTGGCTGCCACACCACATCATCATTATACCAAGTACAATGACCATAATCCCCCAACAGAAGCCAACGCAGTAAGGCCTCTTGTTGCCATCCTCCATCAATGTCATGCAATGTATGGGGAGAAATCAGCCCATACTCTCCCAAAAGTAACCAAAGCAACAAGGATTCTTGTTGCATTCTTACATCATGAAGCAACAACATAATAATGGACATGTAGAATTTCTCATTAGAACAATACAAACAATCTCCCTTATGCCACATCATGTGAGAGTTATTCCATGTCCCAAACCCAAGTACATACATGAACATAAGATATATCCCAAACAAAAGTACAAGTAAATACATGAGACATATCCAAATCAAAATAAAATATATGGACATAAGATATATCATGAGATGTCCAAACTCTCTCATTAATAACCAGCACATCCATGCCTCTTGATGTTGCATGTCATCCGTGATATACCTGGCATAGACCACACAAATGTGAGTTGTTGGGTAGTATCCATACTCACCCAAAAGCAACCAGCACAGCCATGCTTCTTGTTGCCCGGTATCATAGATCTACAAGAAGGTTGGCAACCTCCTTCTCTTCATCCGGATTCATTCATCCCAATGTGGATGATGAATCATGCGAAGCTCAATCTTGGTATCCATCCAAGATATAATACCAACATCCTCCATATGAATAGATTTGCACTCCATGATAGGTTGAAGTTCACCTCCTTTGAGATCTCACCATGAGACCCTCTCATCAATGGCCCATTGGAACCCATAAGGCTCCATATATGCTGTAGGTAGAATCTCCTCTTTGAGCTGTGAGGAGCTCATCAAGAAAACTTCATCTTGACAATGGAAAGTACTCTCCATCACAAAATGTCTACCATCTATCATCTGTCCCTCCAGTGCTTCATGAGTGAAGTTGTCTTCGGGATGCTCCAAGAATAATGGGGCCCTCGTCTCATCACTGCTGCTAAGTGACAACTTTGTAGATCTGCATGGTGATACATGTGTTGTCTCATGGCCATATACAATGCTAAACTCATAGTCTGGCACTGTATTGAATAGGATTTTTCTCCTCTCATCTTCTGCAACTCCACACTTCAACACAAAGTGTTGGGTTTAGCTCAACCATGACAAATTGGGATAGCTATACATATTCTCCTTGATCAAATCAAGGGTCCTCTATGCAGTGATAATTTGCTGCTCTAAATCAGCAAGGTGCTCTAATCCTTGGTTATGCACTTACCCTGATGGCATGGTCTCACAAATCTCAATATGAGGTACTGAAATAATATGAAATGAAAGTGTGTGCAAACCATGGATAAGCTTAATCTCAGGAACTTCTTGCACATCTACAATAGTTCCTCCAACCAGTGAAATGGCCTCTCCAACTACTGGTAATGATTATGGTTGGTCTTCTTCAATTGTACCAGCGTCATTATCTACCTCCTCCTCATCATGAATCTCATGAATCATGCATGGGGCTCCAAATGTCAAGAGCTCATGACCATCTTGCAAAGATGCAAGTGTTCCTCCTCCTGATGTAAGTACATCTGCAGGTAGTGGTGGTGGTAGAGGATCCTCCTCCTTAGTGAAAATGAGGACATCTTCCTTTGGCTCTTCATGTACTATCTCCTCAATGATTGGAGATGTCTCTATGTGAGATGTCTCTGGTTTATTTCTACCATACTTCTTCTTTAGTCTTTGAATAAAATTTGCATAAGCAGACACTTTCATATGTGACAAATGACTGAACCACCAATCTCTTGCTTCACCCTCTAGGTGTAGCGCTGCAATCTCCACAACCTCTCTTTCTTCTACTGGATATAGCTGAAATAAGGTAGCTAATTCTTCCCTCAAATCCCTCAATGTGATTGTGGAAGATCCATCAAATGTAAAAAAGAATAATCAATGCCTCTTTCTTCTATTGCTGTTGTGGGGTCTCCTTTCTTCTTTGCGTTGCAAAAATTGTTGGAGAGATAGATTCTCCTCCAGTGCTCTAGGTTGTGCTTTGTACTCGGATAGATACTAATTAGGGTATCATACCCCAAGTCTCCTTCATATTCACACCATTCTGATCTCTTATCAAAGAAAGTGGATCTAGTAGAATGATGTGAAGCTCTTTGCTTCTCTGGTTGCTTCTCATGCTGATAGGAAGTGTTTGGACTTTCCTCTTTCTGAACTATTCTTGGATCCTCCTTTTGCCTTTCTCTCTTCATTTGTTTGACTTCCTTGGAGAGATATTGTATAGATATAAAGAGAAGAGTTGCAAAACTACAATCCTCCTTCATGGTAGATCTCTACTATATGCTTCCTCTTTTGATGCAAAAGATGAAGTGCCCACAAGTTGAGCCAAAGATCATGCTCTGATACCACTTTAATATCCCAAAAGGGATAATGTAGTAATACTAAAATATAATATGAGAATTGCAACAATGTAAACAAATAATCTAAATACACCATACAAATGTACAGAATAACTGAGCCATTTTATTATATAGAAGGTGGAATACAAGTACAACATTGCTCAAAATATGAGACACTCAAGCCAAAGAGATGGCCTAGAATGACCCTGAAATGCTCCCACAAGAGGGAATACGTAATTGATGGAATGATGGAAGGAATACAGCGTTGTCCCTGCTCCAAATTCCAACACTGCAACTGCCGGCAAAATATAAGTGTAGATCTGGAAGTTTCGGAGCTCAGGTGATGCTGAAACTTTAGATCTGGGCTCTATGATGAATACTCAAGATAACCCAGAAAGAAATTTTCAGATCTAGCAATCTAGGAAAATCACCCTATTGGGGCTTGAACTATAGAATTGTTGGGTGTGCAGATCTGTTTCATGAACTAAAGAATAGATGGCTGCAATGATATAAAATCAGCTCAATGCAAGAAGGGTTGATACCTTCACTAGATTCTTAAGCTAAAAGCTCAAGATCTAGTTCCTCCTTCCTCCTCCATTGATTGTAGTTGCTGCTACACAACTGCTTGACAAAAACTGTGTTGTCAAGGATGGAGGCTCTCTAGCCTGCTGCTAAATAATGAAAATCAGCTCAATAATGGTGGAAACAATGAATACAAAGTGAGGAGATGGTCCCTCACAGGATTTCCAGCTGAAATACTAGAAATTTCCTTCCTCCAATAGATCTGCAGGACTAGAGTGCACAATCCTTGAGGGGATTGTTGTTGCATGGAGGTAAAATCCGATGGCATGAATGCTGGATATAGATTTTCTGCTCCTGAAAGGCTTAACTTGAAGAACAAGGTGAAAGGATGAATCCTCCACCAGTTTCCTAGCTGAAGTGCTAGAAACAACCTCCACCTCTCAAACCCTGAAGCAGGAATGCATTATTCCTATGACTGAATGTGCATATGAGAGTGGTTGAATGTGGCACCAATGCCTGATGATGTATGGCAGCTTAAAGAAACCTTCCCAGAGTAGGCACTCAAAGGCCCCCGTGGGTAAGGGTGGGATTTCCGCTCAGAAACACCCGTGTGCTAAACAGGACTGCAAATTTAGCTAAACAGCATAAACGTGCATAGAAATGTCACATGACAAACCTAGATCTAAACCGATCATAAATAATAATCTAAAGCCTGCCTTCCATTGTTTCCTTCAACTCCCTTATATGTTTTGTGAGCATTCCATAGCCCTGGCCCACCTCATAATTGCGTTGCACATGTGGCCACTAGCCTCCATGAAGACTGCATTGTCTCTCAATTTTCTTCACCATCTCTGCATTTAATTCGCACTCTCTCCATCATGTGTGCATTAGATGCACAAATTCCTCCACTATCTCATCATTAGTGCTCTATGATCTTTCTTTGAATGCACCATGATCTCATTTGACTTCCTCCATGAACTCCATGATCTATCATTAATAATGCATGATCTCCACTCTTCCTTCATTTAAGAAGTTGCTCCACTACTCCATAATGCAGATCTAGATCTAAAATATCCACATACACATATAAAAAGTAGATTTTATTCATCTATGGGGTTTGTGGGTCCCTCCACCCTCTTATTTACTTAATTAATTAAGAAAATTAAGAACTATAATATTCCAATTCTTTGATGGAAAATTGGAAAATTGGGAATATTACAGTGGAATCAAAGGGTGGGAGGGAGAGTTATTGAGGGACAACGCAGTATTAGTGGGAGGGAGTCTCCATGAGAGTAGCATCTTTAATGAGTGAGACTAAGGGTGAGGAGGCTCACAAAGAATATAAGGAAGGGGATGGCAGCCATAGAGGGCATTCTGATTATTTTTTATGTTTGGTCTTTTATGAATTTTTGCACGCTTCAGCTGTTTAGTGGAGTCTGTTGTGTTGTTTAGCACAAGGGTGTTTCCGAGCAGAAATCCCACCCTCATCCTTGGGGGACTTCGAGTGCCCACTCAGGAGAGGTTCCTTTGAGCTACATTCCACCATCTAGCATTAGGCCAAGCTTCCCCCTTCATCAGCAGTGCAATCTCCTTCAGGAATTATGTTATTTTGCAAGGGCAGTTGCAGTGGAGGGTCAAGTACCCAAGTTGGTGAGCTTATTTTCCAATGAGAGAAGCAAACCTTCATCTGAGAGACCTATTGGGAGTTTCCTTGAGCTTCATTCCACCATCTGGCATCAGGCCAATCTTCAGCCATCTTCAGCTGCGCAGTCTCCTTCAGAAACTATGTTATTTTTCAGGGCAGTTGCAGTGGACGGCTTAATGCCCAGGTTTGTGAGTTGGTTTTCTAGTAAGGGGAGCATCCCTTCATCCAGAAGATCTATTGGAGGAGTATCAGCCATTTTTATATCATATCATCCACCTCCTGTCAGTTACTCAGTTGCAATGTGTTATTCATCCCTAGAGATGCAACTTTCATTTTAAGGATTTCTGGAAACCCCTTCTGGGTTGTCTTGAAAAAGTGCTAGAAAGACTAGATCTCTGATCCCAACATTTTCTAAGCATACATCATCAGTTCCTAGTGTTTTCAATTTTACCCTGCAGTTTTTCTCCATAGGACTGCGCATTCATATGTCCTCCGGCATTTTATGTAGCAGCAGCATTTCATATTTTATGTACTGGGTCATTTGAGGCTTTTTTTTCCTAGCTTGAGTGTTTTTTTCCTCAAGATCATGTACTCATTTCTCTACTATAAAGTGAAATAAAATGGCTCTATGATCTACTCCTATTGATGTATATATGTTTTAGTGCATTTTCCAGTTTTATATGATGTATTCATGTTTTTCCTAATTTGGAATATTACAACATGTCTGGTCATGTGTTCACCGAATACATAAGTGAACCCACAAGATACCTGTAAATAGTGGCCTCCACTTCCTCACCTGAAGTGGCATCCTCCTTCCTCCAACTTCCTACTAGAGGAGTGTCCATGGGTTTTCTACTCTCCATGTGGAACTTCTTCAGTATCTCGTTGGCATACTTTCCCTGAGAGACAAACAGCTCCCCATCTCCTTTTCATACATCCAAACCGAAGAAATAATGCATGTGACCCATGTCCTTCATCTCGAATTATCTTGCAAGTTCCTCTTTGCAATATTTGATCAAATTCTCATCCCCAGTTAAAATAAAATCATCAAAGTATAATACTATAATCAAAAATTTACCTTCAACAACAATATGGTAAAGGTTTTCATTTGCTTCACTTTTGGTGAAGCCCAACCTAGTGAAATAGTTGTCGATCCTGGTGTACCAAGGACGGGGTGCTTGCTTCAATCCATACAACACTTGCTCGAGTCTGCACACATGTGAATCTTTGTCGAAGGTATCCAATCCTTCTATTTGTTCAGTGTACACCTCCTCATCAATCGACACTCCATTGAGGAATATTGTCCTCACATCCATTTGATGGATCTTGTGAAAATTCCAAGATCCTAGATTTGGAATCTATACTGCAACAAGTTGAACTACTTCTCCTACTTGTAAATCTAATTTAACAAGTTATTTAAATATTACTTCTTAAAATATCGAAGCAGTTACTAAAGCAACCTTCACCCATTAAAATACATTTGTGAAAACGGGAACTGAGAAATAAAAATAACACACACACACACACACATAGGGCATCATTGTTTTTGGACAAACACTCCTAGAAAAACCCAATGTGGGAAAATCGGTGAAGCATATTTGAGGGTTTATATATTATGTAGTAATTTTTTTAATACAATCTAGGATGTCTTTCTAGCTATCCCTGCATAGAATATGGCTGACAAATAATCTGGTGAGATTACGTCACACATTGATACTAGAAGTTTGACTGATCAACAACCCCGAATGGCAAGCCCTCCGCTGCTATGTGCAGCCAGTACGCAGTCTCTGTGTCACTTTGCATGGGGATTGTGTGGCTTCTATGTTGTTGATCTTCTATTGGATCAACAGAAGACCTAATAGATCCCCTTCTGGTTTCACGCCCCGGCTTTCCGGCACTAGATCTAACTGATCCTCAACTGAAACTCGAACTTCCTATGGCCTACTGCGCAGCCACTATTGGCTCTGTGTAGTTGCTACGCTGCCACTGCTAGTATTACTCTCTGTCTTCTTCGCGATGTATTCTCCGGCTCAGGAAGATATCCAACCGAAATTACTCTGCCCCTCAACTGCAATCAAGAACCACTTAGATATGATTTTCATCTGAGCACTGCTCTGTCAGAAAAAATCGATCTCTAGATCCTCTTGGTATATCTTACAAATAACCCTCAAGTCTTCCTTTATTTCCTTCTCGTTGACAAATCAACGGTCAATATTAGATCTCCAATCAACGTCTAAGATTATATTAAACTTGATCTACTTTATCTAGAAGTTTCACCCACATTTTACATTTGTAATGTCCTATTTGATCATATCATGCTAATTTTGATTAGTTTTTAATCAATCTATAAATATTGACTTATAATTTTTGAGAAATATCTACACTTGTGAATTTGTAATTTTATTTTTTGTACTGATATGAATTTTATTGTTTTTTATTATTTTATTCCCAATGTGTCTTCTCAAATATACTTTTAGATAAGATATGGTATTCTCCAATTTATTTCTAAAATAAAATATCTATATTTCTATTCCCAATGTGTCTTCTCAAATCTACTTTTATATAAGATATGGTCTTCTCCAATTTATTTCTAAATCAAATATCTATATTTTATTCTCAATGCATCTTCTCAAATCTACTTTCGAATAAGATATTTTTTTCCCCAATTTAATTCTAACTGAAATATCTATATTCTATTCTCAATGTGTCTTCTCAAATCTACTTTTGGATAAGATATGGTAAGAAAGTCAAGGTTAATAAATTAAAAGGATGAGGGGGTAGTCATGGAATTAATGGTAAGTGATTGAGGTAGATGAGGGGAAGAGACATAAAAGGGAAGGAGGATGATAGGAGAGGGGGAGATCCTTGGTCTTTGTTTTAGCATGGGGGAGATCATTGGTCTTTGTTTTGGGCATTGGAGGATTTTATTTTTGGGAAGAAATGTGGATAAGGGAGAGAATGGAGAGAAAATTTAGATAACTCAAACTTGGATCTATTGGTGAGTGTTGATTTTAATTTGGACATGCTACAACTGGTTGTAATTGGGATCAGAGGGCTAGGGAGCCTGTGGAGGTTCCCTGTGCTAGGAAATCATTCCTGGCTGGCTGGGAGGAAAATCCAGTCAGGTAACGCAGCAGGAGCATCTCAACAAAAATCAAGAGCATCTCAACTAAGCTACTGATACAGGTATTCTTCGATTGTTGACTATTTAAGTAAATTGTTGCAAAGAAATTTCTTGCTTGTTTAATATGTTGCAAATAAATTTTACTTGTATATTATCATCAAATAAATGTTGAGCTATAAATAGAATATTTTCCTTCTTATTGTGTTTAAATTAAAGGATAATTCTAGGTTTAGTTAAAATATCTAGGTTAGGCCTTCGCATATAGTATCAGAGCTCAGATTCAAAATATGGACAATAAAGCCCATCAACATTCTATTATACTCTTTTGTAGATGTTGAGACATGCAAAAGCATATGCCCTCTAAAACGATTATTATAATGGTATATTTTTTATGCAACATTTTTAATGATGGTCTTACAAAACACTTGTTATCATAGTTTTATCCATATAAAAGTCAATATAGACAACAAGAAATATAAATTGGTTGCCACAAAAAAAACCCTTATGATTATGGACAAAGAATTTAAATAAAGTTTCTTTGGTATATTTTACAATGATTTAAAATATATTTATAAATATACAATCATTTAAAATCCATTTAAAATATAAATGATATTACACCATTTTTTTTTATAAATAAAATCATTTTTCAAAGAAGAAAAAAAAAAGTGTTATTTGAACCGAAATTAGGGGAGAATAAGACCCCAAGAAGCATGAGACCAAATCGTAATTATGACTACCCTGCAAAAGAAAATTGTTCATGTTGTTATAAGATCTGCCAAACCGACCTGCTAAAATTACACTCTCTCTCAGCTGGATTATGTTTTTCCTCATAATGTTTACCTCCTCAAGTTCTGAATCCATTAGATTCCTCACCAATGCTTCCATGTTTTCTCTGGAGACTTCCTTCCACCACCGTAGCTCTGACCCTGGCTACAGCTGCCCCATCTGTGGCCACTTTGTTGCGTGCGTCGGCCCCATCGAATTATGTGGCTGCTTCATTGCAACTATTTACGCATTCTTGACGATGAAATTTCCTCTAGAATTTGGAGAAAAAGGCATATTATAGTATCAATGAGATGGATAATACTATATTTTTTTGGTTATGTATCGAACCTTATTCGAATATTGCTTCTATGCATCAAAATAGGCACTATGATATGATGTGTTTTCAGTACTTTCCTAATGTCGTCAGAATTTTCAAACACATCACATGAACAAGAAGATTTGGAAAACTACAATGTGAGGAAGAAGCTTTTTGAATAAATATCTCAAATAGTCCACTTCTTCTCACTGGCATTTGAACAAAAGAATATATATATATATATATCACATGAGAATAATATATTAATATATATCACATTGAACTAAAAATGAGAATTAAATAAGCAAAACAAGGCGAGTGACTCAAACTAAAAATAAGAATTGAAAAAAAACAAAGCATTGAACTTAAAATGAAATAAGCAGAACAGAGTGAGAGACTGAAACTAGCTTGTGAAAATTGGGGAAGGAATGGCAACCCTGCGAAGCTTTGTAGTGGAAATGAAGCGCAGGGCTGGAATGCATGGCGACGCCCATAGTCATAAGATTAGTCACCTGGGTTGTTGCTTTTGTAGACAAAAGATATACGCTTAATTCGTTAGTGAGCAGCTGCTTCTCCCTCCAAAATTATTGATCCACCTCTTTATCACTAGCTGCAAAATGACCAAAATACTCCATGGTCCATTCGAAATAAAAACCAACACTCAAATTCTAAACCCGCCTATGCTCCTTATTGGTTTCGATAGGTTTCCAGGGAACGGGGGTTTTGTTTTTTTTGGTCCTTCATTAAATCAAGGAACCTTGTTGCTTAGGCTTTCGGTTTCTCTGTTGGGTTTGGCTTCTAGAAGCGGTAGGGACTCATCTTTCCATAACACTTATTTTAACGTTTGACCAAAGTTTTACTGTTGTTTGTTGTTTGATTGGGTGACCAAACGAACCTTTTATTACAACCTCACTTTTCATTTAAAGATATTAGCATTTAACCGAAGTTTTACTGTTGTTTAATTGGGCTACCAAACAAACCTCTTATTGCGACCTCACTTTTCATTACCCTATTAACTTTAATTCCAGCTATCATATCATATTGTAAATTTTATTTTTTAAGCCAGCTTCTCAGTATAGCAGGTTAAAATTTATCGTGAGTTTTATTTTTAAGCCAATGACAAAAATACCATATTAAATTCAGCAAAAGCATGCTATACCAGTCAAAGTGGAATTTCATTTACCAACCAAAGATAGTTAATGGTTCTTCTATGCATAGTTATAACTTATCTTTGTTGATAACATATATAAAGTGTTGATAACAGTTGTGTCTAAATGTATTAGAGTAATGGAAAAGAAATTAGTAGACCAGGACTCTATCAAACTTGATTTTTATATATTAATAATACGTGGAGCTAATTTATATATTATTAATGTATAATTTAGAGTTATTAAATATTACAATAAATAAATAAAGTTAAATAAAGTGGAGTGTAATGTTATTTAATTTTATATATATATATATATATATATATATATATATATATATAAAAAGATGAGAGTGATTTATTAATTATATATTATTATATAATTAAAAGATATCATAGATATTTAATAAAAATATATATATATGTTTGTATTTATTTATGTCAAACATTTTATATGCGGTATTATTATTATTATAGGTTCACATTTAAATAAGAAAATATTAATAGTATTTGATGTTATTATTTTATGTTTATGTTATATAATGTAAATAACAAGTATATATATATATATATATATGTGGGAATGCACAAATGGATTGTTAATATTATATGGTTTGAAATTAGTATTGTTTAAATTAAAATGAAATAATATATATATATATATATATATAGGGTATTGATTGTTTTGATGTAAAGTGTATGTTATTTGCATTATGTACTAAGAAAATTGTGATTAAAATGGATATAAATAATTTATAAAAGTCAAAAAATATATAAATATAAAACTTGTTGATGTTAAGTTTATTGTCGTACATCTATTACTTTTTGTACTTTTACTCTCAAGGGATATTTAGTGGAAGAATATGTTGAAATAGCCAAAAACTATAGTCAAAGGATTGTCCAATTAAACACTCAACAACCATTTGGGGTTGGTTTTCATTGTGTCTTGAATGGTTTTGATATTTCTATGTCTAAGAAAAAAATACGTGTCTCAGAATTAGTGAAAGCTCTTCTTCATATTTAAACTACTACTTGAAATTAAACTAATGGTTATTTGGCGAATACACAAGAATGGTTCCAAATTTCATTTTAAATGAGTATTTTGAAAGCCGCCAAGACCGAACTAATATTTGAGCATATTAAACCAATTACTTAATTAAAAAAACTGTAGGTTATATAAGAGATCACACATGAGAGGAATTAATAGATCCTTGGGAATCTGCTCAGTATTAGTAGTGCTTGTCTACATGCATAGTAAAAGAAAAAATTATGTCTATCATTTTATATATGTGTGTGAGTTGACTAAGAGTGGACAAGTCCTAAATTGCATTAATAAATCTCGTATGGAACAAATGACTGGAATAGTCCAAAATGGTGAAGACACAAGGAAATCAAGGTCGAGGAGGATCATTACAAGGACCTCCTACAAATAACCCATTTCCATCGCCAGAGCTAGCTCTCATCTTGCGCTCCCTAAAAGCAATTAATGAGACTTTAAGAGGGCGCCAAACAACTGAGGTGGAAGTGGAGCAACCTCCATCGAGGTTGGGAAATCTCGAGGGATCAAGAGACTCTGATAGAGGACCTCCAATCGAGAACATTACTAGGGAGCTCCAAAGGATTAAGCTCCTAGAGTTGTTTGGAGGTCGTGTTAATGAACGAGCAAAAGCCTTGTTAGAGGGAATGAGAAGGTGATTTGCACTAATAGATTATACTTCCAATTCAAAAGCTAAAATAGCGATATTACAACTCAAAGTTAGTGCCTTGAACTGGTGGGGTAACTTAGAGCGTCAACTACCTGGGAGTTATTTGAGGAGATATTCAAGAAAAAGTACCTACCAGCATATTATGAAGAACAATAGGTAGGATCCTTCCATGCTTTGGTAAAGGGAAGCCGCACAGTAGAGGAATATGAGATTAGATTCATGGAATTGGTCAAGTATGTCTCCTACATGGACATTGGTCATTGCCAAGCAGATCGTTTCATTTATGGCTTGAACCCTAAGATTAGGGAAATGGTGTGGATGTCGAAACCATCCTCAATTGCAGAAGTTGTTGAACATGTTTATTATGTTGAAGAGCACTTGGACTTAAAAGGTGGAAACAAAACCATTTTTCCACACCAACCAAGGTTTATGGGGAAGGCCCCTCGTACCTTCTCCAAGGGAGGAAGTTTGAGGTCGCCGCCATATGGAAACAAGGTTGTACCCAGAGCACTAGCAGTGAGGATTTCAATGGTTTCCAGTTCAGCTTCACCGACAGCTTCAAGGACTCATGCAAATCACAATCAGACACGAGGAGCCACGAGCAGGGGTAGGGGTCTCACGGGAAGGAGCTCTTTCCAAAGAAATCCACAACATTATGTTCAGAGTCTACCTCGCATCACTTGTTGGGGATTTGGGGAACCTCATTACCAACGTGACTTCCCGAGTTACAAACTAGTAACAACCATAGAGAAGTAAAAGAACCAATGGGGGAAGCAAGTAGCCACCATCGAATCTATGCAGTAGTTGATAACCAACAAGTTGAATGCCAATCTGTGATGGTAGAAACATTGGGTATGAAAAACAATGTAAAAGCTAAAATTTTGTTTGATTCTGGTGCTACATATAGTTTCATTTCACCATTTGCATTAGAAAAATGTGGGTTGGTAGCCTATGAGCATGATGACTTTAAACAAGTCGAAATGGATTTTGGGATAAAACAAGAATTAGGACCTAGTGTTGACCAATGTCAAGTGAACCTCGGGGTGTGTACATTAAGTTAAAGGCATACATCACATCATTGGGGACGTACAATGTAATCATCGGAATATATTGGCTAGAAGCTCATCGAGATTTGGTAGACTGTTTCAAAAATAAGTTGATTTGTTTAGATGATGAAGGTAGGTCAATTGATATTTGTGGTATCAAGAGAGGAGTGTCCCTAAGATTCATCTCCATGATGAAGGTAAAATGTTGTCTCTGTCAAGGTTGTAAACTATATGTGGTCGAGGATGTAAGTGACCAAAAAGGACACTCCCTAGATAAGTACCCAATTTTGTCAGAATTCGAGGATGTTTTCCCTAAGGAATTTCCTAGACTACCACCTGTGAGGGAGATCGATTTCATAATCGACTTAAAACCTGGTGCAGAACCAATCTCCAAGACACCCTACAGGATGATATCCCCAGAAATTTGTGAGTTGCATATGCAGTTAAAAGAGGTTTTAGACTTTGGATTTATTAGACCTAGTATTTCACCTTGGGGTGCACCAGTGATTTTCGTCAAGAAGGATGGTTCCTTAAGGCTATGCATAGATTATAGGGACTTGAATCGAGCCACAATAAAGAATAGGTACCTGATACATAGAATATATGACCTATTTGATCAAATGAAAGGAGCAACGGTTTTCTCAAAGATCGATCTATGATCTGGATACCACCAATTTAGGATTAAGGAAGGTGACATCCCAAAACTGCATTTCGGACTCGGTTTTGGCACTACGAGTTCGTATTTGTACCATTTGGTTTGACCAATGCACCAGCAGTATTCATGATTCTCATGAATGGTGTGTTCAGGAAGTATTTGACCAATTTGTGCAAGTATTTCTGGATGATATTCTGGTGTATTCCAGGAATGAAAAGGAGCATGAAGAGAACCTAAGGGTTGTGCTAACTTGCTCAAGGGAAAATCATTTGTATGGGAAATGGTCAAAATGTTCCTTCTTTCAAAAGAAATTTCATTATCTTGGGCACATCATTTCAGGAGAATGGATTTTAGTTGACCCAGAAAAGGTAAAGGCCATAATGGATTTTCCAGCGCCGAAAAATGCTCATGAGGTGCATAGCTTCATGGGGCTATCAGGTTATTATCAGAGATTTGTGGAAGGATTTTCAAATATTGCAAAACCCATCACCACATTACAACGAAAATGGGTTAGGTATGAACGAACATATGAATGTGACACTGCATTCACCGAACTAAAGATATTACTAACTAGGGCATCAATCCTTCGAGTGCTTGACATGGAAAAGGACTTTATTGTCTAAACGATTGCTTTGAAGAAAGGATCGGGAGCAGTGTTGATGCAACAAGGCGGACTAATAGCTTACGCATCCATAAAGTTGAAGAAATGTGAAGAATTGTATGCTACCCATGACTTGGAATCACCAGCATTGATGTTAGCTTTAAAACTCTGGAGACACTACCTCATTGGGAGAAGATTTGAGCTAAGAACTCATCATCAAAGCTTGAAGTAACTCTTCACTCAGAGAGATTTGAATGCTAGGCAGAGGCGGTGGAGTGAATTCATGAGTATGATTTTGGGATCTCATACATTAAGGGAAAAGAGAATGTGGTGGTTGATGCACTAAGCAGGGTACCACGAACCTTCTCCTTAGTACCATTGAGGGTTAATTTGAGAGAATGTGTGTTGGAAAAACTCTTTGAATATAGGTGGTATGTAAAATTTAAATCATCACTCCATAGTGGGAAGTAGATAGAAACAAGGCTTGAGGGTTATGTTCTTGAACCAGATGGACTATTGAGATTTCAAGTAAAAATTCACATCCCTAAGGAAGGGAGTGTAAGAAGAACCATCCTCGAAGATTCACATGGATCACACTATTTTGCACATCCTAGAGTGAAGAAGATGTATGCATACATGAAGAAACTCTTCTTTTGGGCAGGCATGAAGCGCGACATAGTACAATTTGTCTTAATAATTTGGCATCTTATACTCTTTGAGAATGCGATAGGGCATTCAAGATAAGAGAATTCGTGGACCGATATTCTTTGAGGATTAGCTACCCAAGATAAGAATAGTCCAGTAAGGTCATACTTTGTGAACACCCGAGTGGAGTATGTACCTTGGAGAGACAATGATGATGGTTTCTATAAGTCATTTGTCTCGCCAGAATTGTATCTCATTGTCTCGTTTAGAGATGGGGCTGTTAGTCAAGGCCTTGCACTATGAAAATGTTGGTTGATACAATGTTATACAGATGTGATTACCAATCCGATTCTTCTTATGAGATTCTTCAGATTGCAAGTAACCATGTACCATTATGAATACCTCTCTAGTTAAGAAGGAGTGTTGGAAAGTGTAACTAGTTCGGCCTTCATAATGACTAGTAATTATGAATTTATGTAATGAAAAAGACAAATATAATAAAACGTATTTTTACAATGCTTGCCTCATGGGTTTCATGATTAAGGAGTTTTTATTATAGGTCAAATACTTCTTCTTGATGTCTTTTAGGGTTTCTCATCTTGTTATAAATATATATAAGTTAGAGTCATGTATATGTTGGAAAGTTTAACTAGTTTCGGTCTTCATATTGACTATGTAATTATGTATTTATTTAATGAATAAGACAAAGATAATAAAATGTATTTTTTTATGCTTTCTTCATGGGTTTCATGAGAAAGGTTTTTATTATAGGTCAAAATACTTCTTCTTGATGTCTTTTATAGATTTGTCATCTTGTCATAAATGTACTAATCAAGAGTCATGTATATGAAGAGTCAAGTCAATGTAGTATGCCTCAAGACCTTGTAGTATAAGCCGTGAAGACATAGCTCAAAATGATGATCTTGATCAGCTTTGAAATATCTCCTCAAGTCTGCCTATGAGCAGTGAACAAGTCGGCTCACATACCCCTGATCAAGTCGACCTTCACACAATTTGATAGGTTGGCCTAAATCACAAGAAGAAGTATACTATATAATTAAATGGTTGTGGTTCATTTCGAGATAAAACTTTGGTCAAGTCTAAAATTGTAGTGCGGATCACATATTCGTAAGAACAGGGTTATATAGCAAAGATCCTAATTGGAGAAGGTGTGAAAAGGCTCACAGTAAATTCAGATACTTTTCCGTAATAATATCCATGCAATCATAGAAGTTCGAGGATTGTTTCAGAGTAGTGTTTTTTGGTTATATTCTTTATCAAAGGTGCAGAATGAAGTCAAAGAAAGGAATCTCTTGAAGAGTGAAATAAGAATACTATCAGAGGTCAAATAGAGACCGAGTTTCTCTAGAGTGACAAGTGCAGAACAGTGGATAATAAGAAGACAGAAAAGAGAAGGCTATGGATACAAGACGTGTGTATACGTTGAAGACCAGCTAGCAAGATATCTTAGTAAGGATAACACATATCCAAAGAAAGGAAATACAGTGAGTGACCCAACTCTCTAGTCTTAGTGCAAAAAGGTGCAGAACAGTGCAGGACGGTGCAGGAAGGAAGGATCAAGTCAAAGAGTCAATGAAGAAGTAGTGACAAGGTCTTGGAGTCATACACGGGTCAAGGGTTTGTGTCATGGTAATGGTACTTTTCATCTGAAAGTCTATAACAAGGATTTATTTTGGGTTTTCCTCTCCAAGAGGGAGAGGTTTTGGCCCTGGCTCGAAGATCCTAAATTTGTGTCTCTTGTGTTTTGGTAATTGACTTGATAAAAGACATAATAACCTAATAATATAAGACATAAGTAAAAGAAGTAAGCTCACAAGTAATTATCAATAAGACAATTTGAATTAAACCTAAAACTACCTAATTCTCAACATGGTATCAGAGCTAAGGTGCTAAAGATAAGGGCTACTTAGCAATGAGACACTCAAGGAAGCAAGAATCAAAGTCAATGTCAAAGTTTGCGTTGAACAGTCATATCAGTTTGCAAGGAAGATTCTCAAGCCATTTCAAGAAGACCTTCAATCTCATTCAAAGGATCCACTCATCAAGGAGATAATCGTTTCCATCAAAGATTTATGAAATTGAAGACATTGTTGGAAGACACGTCATCAAGCACCATCCAACATTATCCAACACCTTTGAAGACATCTACATTGGAGAATTCAATCTAAGAGGGAGTTCCTAAATTCATCTTCATCATCATCAAGGAAGTTACTAGAAGGAGGAAGTCACTATGTTCAAGTAAGTATCTATAACCTCATCTAAATATGTCACAATGACTTATTGCAACGAGAGAAACAAATTGTTGTGTCATCAAACTTTAGTGCATGGAATAAGAGGACAGATTTGAATCTAATCCAAGACGAAGTTATGGGCTACATTGAAGGATCTACAATTCAACCCTCAAAAGAAGATGCTCCAGCTCATTCCAAATACATGAAAGGAAAAATTAGAGCCCGAAGGATTCTCATAGAATCCATTAAGGACTCACTCATACCTTGTGTATCAAAACTAGAAATTGTGAAAGAAATATATGAGAAACTGGTGGAGCTATTCTATGTGAGTACTGCAGGAGAAGCAATCTCTCTGAGACAAGAAATATACAAGATGAAATTGTCAAGAGAGGAAGGAATCACTTCATATTTTATGAGGATTTCTAAAATTAGAGACCAATTGCAAGAAATGGAATAAGTAATGTCTGATAGTGAGATGACTATTGTGGAACAGAATGCTCTACCAGAAGAATGGGGAAACTTCACTTCAAGCTTATACGGGAAGAAAGAAGCAACACCATTATAGGATCTATGGTCTCTATGTAAAATAGATGAAACAAGATTGAAAGCCAAAGTTGATACGTGATCAAGTGAATGGAATCAAGCCTTTGCAGCCATGTCCAGAAAGAAATGAAGAAAGGAAAATTTGGTCCTTAGATAAAAGAAGAAATATGTACAAAGTACGATGCTTTGGATGTAATGAACTTGGGAATTATAAAAGGGATTGTGCTAGATCTTGGAAGGACAAGAGGAAAAAGGAAGAATCCCATGTCACAGATGAAAGGGAAGAACCTGATGCAAAGAAATCTAAGAAAGAATAAGCGGAATATCTCTATTATGATTGAGATCATTTTTCTTTTTAAGTGATTTATGTTGATTGTAAAATAGTATGATAGGAAGCGGTGTATATTAATAGCATCATGATAGAATCATAGAAGGAGCGCTTCAAGAAGTAGCTCATGGGAACCTCACTGATAACAACATTGATGGAGGATAGTCATGTGGATCAAGGGTCATCATTCAATAATCAATATGGAAAAAGGTGCTAACATTTTTCTAATGGAGTCCTCTCTGGATTCACTCACTAGAAGGAAAGCAAAAGGTTTCATCGGAAATTCTATCTTGCATAATTCGGGGATTGGAACATGATGACATATTGATGAAGCCAGTCAAGGGAATGAAGTTTTTCATTCTAGTAAAATTGGTGTAGGATGACTCAAAATGAAAAGGATGAGGTACATATATCTATATGTTGACACTGGATGTTGTGAAGTCATGTCATATGGTTGCAGGTGATGGACTTTTATATTTAGAAGTATTCTCAAAGGAATGAGTATCTCTTCTAGTGCACAATTTGTCACTAACAGATGAAATCAAATATGTCATCATATGGAATATGAGGTGGTTGTATGCAAACAAGGAACTGGATACTAAAAATTCTTGGGAATGAAGTTGTGTGGAAAGAAAAAAAAAAGAGATCACGAAGGGCAACCATGTCAATAGGAAATTATCATCCGAAGCCAAGAAGATGTGACTAGGAGATCTCCTGGGAAGATATTGGAGTCTGATAGAAGTATGGTAAACAATAAGAACCTTGAAAATACATATCTTTAGTAGATGTTTCAATCTTAATAGAGGATGTCGATGCCTACAGGAATATGTCATGATGAAATATCATCACTGAGGTAACTTTTGATTTAAAAGTTCTTATGGATATGTTTATCTAGATAAGTTTATGTAGGACTGCCCATCATGTGGAAGGATGTAATATCCTTGGGAGATGGTTCAAAGGAAAGCAGCATAGCATAAATGTGGACCAAATGATAAAGATTGATGAATCACTTTTTGGTGGATGACATGACTCATGGAAGAAAGTGATAGATGATATATGTCCTATGAAGCTAAAAGTTGAAGATTCCCCAATATAGAAATCTGTGACATCAAGGGGAGGAATTATTCATGAGCAGTTGGGTGTCTCACCATTGCTGCTACAGGTCCCTACTTAAGAGGGAGTGTGGTGTTAAGTTTCTTACTTGGAAGGAACTTGAAGTATGGCATTCCTGATTTAAAAGCAAGTGACGAATATGATTCTCTAAATTCATGTGTCATGCACTAGACCAGGGCTAAGAGTCGTAAGTCTTAGTGAAGGCCATGATGAGAGAATGGATAGACACATCATTTTGGTCTTCACCTGGAAGACAGAATGGAGGATTGGGTAATCATCTGGCATCTGATACTCTTTTAGAATGAGATAGGGAATTCAAGATAAGAGTATTAGAGGACCGATATTCTTTGAGGGATGGCTAGCCAAGAGAATAATAGTCCAAGAAGGTCATACTCTATGAACACTCGGGTGGAGTATGTACCTTGGAGAGACAATGACTATGGTGTCTATATCATGTGTCTCGCCAGCATTTTAGCCCATTGTCTCGTTAAGAGATCGGGTTGTTGATCAAGGCCTTGCACTAGGACAATGCTGGTTGTTATGATGCTATACATATGTGATTACCAATCTGATTCTTCTTATGAGATTCTTCAAATTGAAAGTGACCATGTACCATTATGAATACCTCCCTAGTTAAGAGGGAGTGTTGGAAAGTGTAACTAGGTCCAGTCTTTATATTGACTATGTAATTATTTATTTATGTAATGAAGAAGACAAAGATAATAAAATGTATTTTTGTTATGCTTGCTTCATGGGTTTCATGAGCAAGGTTTTTATTATAGGTCAAAAGACTTCTTCTTGATGTCTTTTAGGGATTTTTCATCTTGTCATAAATGTACTAATTAAGAGTCATGTATATGAAGAGTCAAGTCAGTGTAGTATTCCTCAAGACCTTTTCATATAATCCTTGAAGACATAGCTCAATATTATGCTCCTGATCAGCGTTGAAATACCTCCTCAAGTCTTCCTATGAGCAGTGAACAAGTCGGCTCACATACCCCTGATCAAGTCAACCTTCACATAGTTTGATAGATTAGCCTAAATCATAGGAATAAGTATACTATATAAGGAAATGTTTGTGGTTCATTTGGAGAGACAACTTCGGTCAAGTCTGAAATTGTAGTGCGGATCACAGATTCGTAAGAACAGGGTTATATCACGAAGATACCAACTGGAGAAGGTGTGAAAATGCTCACAGTAAATTCAAATACTATTCTTTAATAATATCCACGCAATCACAAAACTCTTAGTATTGTTTCAGAGTAGAGTTGTTCAGTGACATTCTGCGTCAAAGGTGCAGAATAAAGTCGTAGAAATGAATCTCTTGAAGAGTGAAATAAGAAGACTATTGGAGGCCAATTAGAGACCGACTTTCTCTAAAGTGACAAGTGCATAACAGTTGATAAGAATAAGACAGAAAAGAGAAGGCTATGGAGACAAGACGTGTGTATACGTTGAAGAGCAGCTAGCAAGATATCTTAGTAAGTATCACACACAGCCGAAGAAAGGAAATACAGTGAGTGACCTAGCTCTCTAGTCTTGGTGCAGAAAGGTGCAGAACGGTGCAGGAAGGAAGGATCAAGTCAAGGAGTCAATGAAGAAGCAATGACAAGGTCTTGGAGGCATACAACAGTCAAGGATATATGCCATGGTCATGTTACTGGTCATATGAAAGTCTATAAGAAGAATTTTTTGTGGGTTTTCCTCTCCAAGAGGGAGAGGTTTTTGCCCTGGCTCGAAGAGCCTAAATTTATGTCTCTTTTGTTTTGTTAATTGACTTCATGAAAGACATAATAAGCTAAGAAGAGAAGACATAAGTAAAATATGTAAGCTCACAAGTAATTATCAAGAAGAGAATTTGAATTAAACCTAGCCCTACCTAATTCTCAACAGTATATGAAGTGATGTTACACTTATGATCGATGTAAATTTATACCTCCTAACCTTGTCAAAGCACTCCTTGAAGATGGCTTTGAAGATGTTCAAAATATCCCTTGAGAAGTCGGTCTCATAACAGATGATAAAGTCGGCTCATGAACAGTCTCAACTATTCACAAGATATGTCAGCTAATACACAGGGACGAAGCACTATATATACCCTAGTAGACTTCGCATAAAGCACAGAAGAACAGTTCGTACATCTCTAAAAAATCCAGATCAAGTTCTGTGAATATAGTGCGAGATAAGCACTGCAATGAAGTGTGAGGAAAGGATAAAATATAGAGATAATATCAACAAGAAGCAACTCTGTTTGGGTCAAATAAAGGAGTAGAATTTGTTTTAGGGTCTCACATATCTCAAGAATAGCTGAGGCTACCTCAGCATAGAAGGAATCTGCTATACAGTGCAAAGAAAGGAAGAAGGGTATATACATCATGAAGAAAGTCTACAGTATCTTTCAGTATAGGGCATCAAGGGTGTAGAAAGGTAAGTCGAGAAGAAGTCTCTAGAAGGCTAAAGGAAGTGCACAAAAGAATATCTTTGTATAAGGATAGGAACCAATCTTTCCTAACATTGGTGCAAAGCAGTACAGAAAAGAAGATCAACATAAGAAGCCTAGTGGAGCAGTGACAAGGTCTTGGAGGCATACTGAAGTCAAGTTTCTAGGTTATGGTCATGGTACTTGTCAACTAAAAGTATGTAAGAATAATTATTTGTGGGTTTTCCTCTCCAAGAGGGGGAGGTTTTGGCCCTAGGTTGAAGAGACTAAAACTTGTGTCTCTTGTGTTTTGATAGTTGACTTGATGAAAGACATAATAATCTAATAAAGAGAATATCTAAGTAAGAGAAATAAGTTCACAAGTAATTATCATGTAGAGAATTGAATTAAATTATGCCCTACCAAATTCTCAACATTGTCTATCTTGTGTTTCCTTTAACCCTTGTCAAATCTGTCTTACCTGTTCCTCCATTTATTGTACCAATTTCGGCCCAACTATTACTCAATCCTCCAATTTTTCACAACTCAATGGCATCCTGCATGGCCTCTCATATAGAGCTTGATAAGGAGGCATCCTAATGGAATTGTGGTAACAAATGGTAAGTATCTTTCCCATTGATTCTAATTATCCATGACGTACATTATGAGCATGTCTTGTATAACCTGATTTACTCTTTCAGTCTCCCCGTCTGTTTCTTCACGCTGTATATGCCCTTCTTCCTTTCTTCGCATTGTATAGTAGATTCCTTCTATGTTGAGGTAGCCTGCGGCTATCCGTGAGATATGTGAGACCCTAACACATAAATGCTACTCCTTTATTTGACCCAAACATAGAGTTACTTCTTGCTGAGATTATCTATGTCTTTTCTCCTTTCCTCACACTTCATTGCAGTCCTTATCTCGCATTATATTCACAGAACTTGATCCGAATTGTTCAGAGATGTACGAATTGTTCTTTTGTGCTTTATGTGAATTCTACTAAGGTATATATAGTGGTTTATCCTTGTATATTAGCCGACATATCTTGTGAATAGTTGTGACTTTTCATGAGCCGACTTTATCATATGTTATGAGGTCGACTTCTCAAGGGATATTTCGACAATCTTCTAAGCCATCTTGAAGGAGTGCTTTGACAAGGTTAGGAGGCATACATTTACATCATTCATAAGTGTAACAACACCTCATATACATGACTCTAACTTATATATATTTATGAAAAGATGACAGACCCTAAAATACATCAAGAAGAATTCTTTGACCTATAATAAAAACTCCTTGCTCATGAAACCCATGAGGCAAGCATTGTAAAAATGCATTTTATTATATTTGTCTTCTTCATTACATAAATTCATAATTAATATTCATTATGAAGGTCGAACCTAGTTACACTTTCCAACACTCTGTAGGGAGGTATTCATAATGGTACATGGTTACTTTCAATTTGAAGAATCTCATAAGAAGAATTGGATTGGTAATCGCATCTCTATAGCATCATATCAACTAGCATTGTCATAGTGTAAGGCCTTGACTACCAGCCCCATCTCTAAACGAGACAATGGGATACAATGCTAGCAATACAAATGACTTATAGACACTAATGCATTGTCTCTCCAAGGTACATACTCCAGCCGGGTGTTCACAAAGTATGACCTTACTGGACTATTCTTATCTTGGGTAGCTAATCCTCAAAGAATATCGGTCCACAACTACTCTTATCTTGAATTCCCTATCACATTCTCAAAGAGTATCAGATGCCAGATGATTTAGAAAAATTGTACTATGTCGCGCTTCCTTTTATTCCGAGGACCAAATTTACCAAATCTTCCAATCTTCCTAGACATGGCTGCAAAGGCTTGATTTTCTTCAATTGGTCTTGTATCAATTTTGGCTTTCAATATTGTTTCCTCTGTTTTACATAGAGACCACGGATCTTGGAATGGTTTTGCTTCATTCTTCCCATATATGCTTGAAGTGAAGTTCCCCCATTCTTCTAGTAGAGAATCCAACACCACAATAGTCATTTCACTATCAAACATAACTTCTCCTAATTCTTGTAGATGGTCTCATATTTCAGAAATCCTCATAAAATATGAATTGATTCCTTCCTCTCTTGACAATTTCAACTTGTATAGTTCTTGTCTCATAGATATTACTTCTCTTGCGGTACTTATGGAGAACCACTGCACCAATTTTTCATATATTTCTTTAGCAGTTTCTAGTTTTGATAATAATGAGTCCTTAATGGATTCTATGAGAATCATCTAAGCTCTTATTTATCCCTTAATGTATTATGCATGGGCTAGAGAATATTCTTTTGAAGGTTGAGTGGTAGTTCCTTTGATGTAGATCATGACTTCATTTTCAATTAGATTCAAATATGTCATTTTTTCAATGCACGAAAGTTGGATGACCTGGCCAATTTCGTTGCTTTCTTTGCAGAAAGTCATTTTAATAGATTCAAATGAAGTCATATAGGTACTTACTTGTGTGGATTGATTTCTTCCTTCTATCATATTCCTTGATGATGAAGATGAAGATGATGGTGGGAACTCCCTCTTAGATTGGTTCTTTCAGAGGAGGTAGGTGATCTTGGATCCTTGATGATTACTTCAGAATGATGAACTCTTCGATAGTGTTGGATGGTTTCTTTAGCAAAAATGATGGCTTGATGATGTGTCTGCCAACAATGTTGATTAGGCTTCAATATCAAGAATCTTTGATGGAAAATATTACCTCCTTGATGTGAAGGTCCTTTAAATAAGGTTTAAGGTCTTCTTGAGATGGCTTGAGGGTTTCCTTACAAACTTCTTTGACTCTTCAATGTAGAATTTGACTTTTTATTTGATGTTTTCTAGGAAAATGTTTTTTTATCTTTGATCCTTACTACATCTTCTTGTCAAATAGCCCTTTGTCTTCAGCACCTTAGCTCTGATTCCATGTTGAGAATTTGATAGGGCATAGTTTAATTCAATTCTACTTGATAATTACTTGTGAACTTATTTCTCTTACTTAGATATTCTCTTTATTAGATTATTATGTCTTTCATCAAGTCAATTATTAGAACACAAGACACAAGTTTTAGGCTCTTCAAGCCAAGGCCAAAACCTCTCCCTCTTGGAGAGGAAAACCCGCAAGTAATTCTTCTTATAGAATTTCAGTTGACAAGTACCATGACCATAACCTAGACCCTTGACTTGAGTATGCCTCCAAGACCTTGTCACTGCTCCACAGGCTTCTTATATTGATCTATTTTGCACTACTTTGCACCAGTGTTAGGAAATCTCGGTTCCTATCCTTATACAAAGATCTTATTTTCTGAACTTCCTTTAGCCTTCTAGAGATTTCTTCTTGGCTTACCGTTCTGCACCCTTGATGCCCTATACCGAGAGCTATTGTGGACTTTCTTCACGCTGTATATACCCTTCTTCCTTTCTTCGCATTGTATAATAGATTCCTTCTATGCTGAGGTAGCCTCAGCCATTACTGAGATATGTGAGACCCTAACACAGAAATGTTACTCCTTTATTTGACCCAAACATAGAGTTACTTCTTGCTGAGATTATCTCCGTCTTTTCTCCTTTCCTCACACTTCATTGCAATCCTTATCTCGCACTATATTCACAAACTGTTCTTTTGTGTTTTCTGCGAAGTATATTAGGGTACATATAGTGGTTTGACCATGTATATTAACTGACATATCTTGTGAATAGTTGTGACTATTCATGAGGTGACTGTATCATCTGTTATGAGGCCAACTTCTCAAGGGATATTTCAAGCATCTTCAAGGACTGCTTTGACAAGTTTAGGAGGCATACATTTATATCAGTCATAAGTGTAACATCACTTCATATACATGATTCTAACTTATATATATTTATGAAAATATGACAGACCCTGAAGGAATTCAAGAAGAATTCTTTGACCTATAATGAAAACTCCTTGCTCGTGAAACCCATGAGGCAAGCATTGTAAAAATACATTTTATTATATGTCTTCTTCATTATATAAATTCATAATTACTAGTCATTATGAAGACTGAACCTAGTTACATTTTCCAACAAACATAAGAGTTATGTTGATGCACATAGAATTGATCATAGTTATGAGGGAGGAGACCAAGTTTTTTTATTCGTATTCAACCCAACAAAAGCATCATTCGGTTTGGAAAAGAGACAAAGTTGTCACCTCGGTTTATAGGACCTTTTAGAATCAAGGAGAAGATTGGACCAGTGGCTTATTGTCTTGTATTGCCACCCCATTTGCATAAAACTCATGATGTTTTTCATGTATCTATTTTACGGCATTATGTTTCTGATGAATCTCACACACTGAATTGGAGGGAATTGCAGGTCTCGAACGTGGGAACCGTAATGGTCAAACCATTACGCGTATTGGACTATCGGGTTCGACAGCTTAGAAGTCGCATGGTGGACCAAGTTAAGGTCCAGTGGGACAAGTATAGCCCAGGATCTGCTACCTAGGAGTATGCAGAGACTATGAGTTGTGACTACCCCTCACTTTTTGAGCATCTATGATGCCCATTTTGACGATACCTATGCTAAGGCTCTATTTGTTGTTCCAAGTTATTTTATTTATGAACGCTATGTAATATTGATGCATTTTAGTTGAACAAATGAAACTACTTATATAAATGATTATATATATTAGGTATTGTTGATTAAAATATTTGATGTATGACATATTTGACGTACAATTTACCTAATGTACGACTTACTTAGTTATGATTTATCTAGTGTATGACTTATCAGAGTAATTGTTGTTTGATGTATGGCTTAAGGGGATATGATTTATCTAATGAATGACTTATCAAAATTATGACTTATCTAATGTAAGATTTATTTCAAGCATGCCTTTATGAAGTACAAAATTGAGACATGGATGTTGGACTTAATAACATGAGAATTAAGATCACTTATTTATATATGTTTTGGTTGTTATGTATATGCATGAATGAGAACTAACTTGTAGATTGAAAAGAACTATATGATAACCAAGATCTACTCTTCTGATGGGGAATGTTGACATATCCGACGAGGAATGGTATGATGTACATTGTTCTATTACATTTTGTATCTACTTGATATGCACTATTGTGACATGGGTAAAGTGTAAATGACATGTGACAATATTACCTGACTGGATTATTGGATGATAAGTATCCAACCAACATCGTAGTGTGGTCCATATTAGGGTGTTCTCCCTAGTTTGAGGAGGGGTGGAGGCATTTCCCACCGTGTAACCTCCAAATCCTAGAATTGTGGGAGAGAAGCGGTTGACACGCTCCCCTAGACGTGTGATGATGATTTCCAGTTTCCTGTTGGGGAAGTTAAGTCGATATAGTCAGCGCTTCTGCCATATTGGTTTTACCAGTGGTTAGATCGGTATATCCGATGCCATAGTATATTGAAGCAGAGGATGGATAGGATGGGAGCAGAAATATGTTAGGAAGGACAAGAGGATATAGGTTAGCTGGAGAATCTTGATGGGAAGTGGTATCATTGTCTGACTTACTTAAATTGACTACTATATCTCTTTATATTTTATTATGCCTTATTGTCAAATTTCTTTCGAACTCCTTGTGTCATTTTCGCTCTAACTTCGAGACGAAGTTTTCTAAAGGAGGGGTGTATGTAATGCCCTACTTGATCCTATCATGCTAATTTTGATTAGTGTTTAATTAATCTGTAAATATTGACTTATAATTTTAGAGTAATATCTACACTTGTAAACTTGTAATTTTATTTTTTTTTACTAATATGACTTTTTATTATTTTTTATTATTTTATTCTCAATGTGTCTTCTCAAATCTACTTTTAGATAAGGTATGGTCTTCTCCAATTTATTTCTAAAATGAAATATCGATATTTCTATTCCCAATGTGTCTTCTCAAATCTTTAAGATATGGTTTTCTACAATTTTTTTCTAAATCAAATATCTATATTTTATTCCCAATGTGTCTTCTCAAATCTACTATATTCTATTCCCAATGTTTCTTCTCAAATCTACTTTTGGATAAGATATGGTAAGAAATTCAAGGTAAATAAATTAAAAGGATGAGAAGCTAGTCATGTAATTAATGGTAAGTGGTTGAGGTGAATGAGGGGAAGAGACATAAAAGGGAAGGAGGATGAGAGGAGAGGGGGAGATCCTTGGTTTTTGTTTTGGCATGGGGGGCGATCCTTGGTCTTTATTTTGGGCATTGGAGGATTTTATTTTTGGGAAGAAATGTGGAGAAAGGAGAGAATGGAGAGAAAATTTAGATAACTCAAACTTGGATCTATTGAGGAGTGTTGGTTTTAATTTTGACACACTACAGTTGGTTGGACTTAGGGTCAGAGGGATAGGGAGCCTGTGGAGGTTCTCTGGGCTAGGATATCATTCCTAGTTGGTTGAGAGGTAAATCCAGTCGGATAATGCAGCAGAAGCATCTCAACAAAAATCAAAAGCATCTCAACCAAGCTATTGACACAGGGATTCTTTGATTGTTGATTACTTATGTAAATTGCTGCAATGAAATTTCATACTCGTTTAATATGTTGCAAATCAATTTTACTTGTATATTATCATCAAATAAATGTTGAGCTATAAATAGACTATTTTCCTTCTTATTATGTTTAAATTAAAGGATAATTCTGGGTTTAGTTGAAAGATCTAGGTTAGGTCCTCACAACATTAATACTAATTAATTACTTTAATTTCCTAAGTTAGACTTAGGGTCCTCATAAGAAATAATTAATTTTTCTTATAAAACTGTTTCTAGGTGGAATTTCCCAAAACGATTTCTGAGTTATTTGTAATGCATGCGTCCAAGCCTCTCCACAAAGTTTGAGACTTAGAGCACATCCGATGCTACCAAAAATCAACACTCCCTCTTAGCGAGGAATGTGCTCTAATAGATATGCCATGTTGCATATCGCTCTAAATTTGAAGCATCTCCTTTTCCGTTGATGATGTCTGACATGCTCCCCATCAATCACTGTGTTGCTACAGCATTGTATTAATGATGACCCTGCGACGATCAACACTGCATTTGTACTGCAACTCCCTCTCAAATTTTGCCTCTGTTGATAGCATTGCCACTGCTAACACTACACTGCAACTCAACTGCTGAGAGAAGCAACTGAAAACCATTCAAAATTCTAAACAAGTGTTCAGGATGCAACTCGTGACTGTTGTTAGTCCTGCGTTGTCCCTCTGAAGCACTACGATGTTTTTGCTTTGCACTTTGTCCCTATGTGTTGCTACAACTCTACTCTGCACTACTCTGATGTTAGCGTTGCTAACTACTGCATCTGTCATTTCTGCACTGCTTTGCACTGACTGAAAAACTCCTCCAGCCTGTTATTGTGATCATGGGCACCTGTAGCAAGGTACGATCCGAGAGGTGGACTCCTCAAGGATCCTGCCCAGATGAAGTTCTTGCGAACTTACAGCTCAATATCACCCCATCTCCCTCCTGGAGATGTGTGAGCACTCATGGCGTACTCATCCTCATCAATCTTCGCAGTTGCATCCTTCGGATCGTGCTTCTCGTCCTTGTCCTTTTTTCTTCAAAGGACACTAGGAAGCGTAGTGACCAAGTTCACCACATTTGAAGCACTTTATCTTCGAGATGTCTTTCTTATGTCTTCGTTGCTCCTGCTGCCCTTTGGATGCAAGGGATGCATTTTCTTCCTCCTCTTGCTTCACCTTCGATCCACTGCCACTGTTGCCATCAAGTTTGCACTTGACCAAGTCTCTCCTTAACTCTTCTTGTTGAAGAGCATCCCACATCTCTTCACAGCCTGGCAAGGTTGTTCTGCCCAGGATACTCTGAACAAATACTGCCAATCTTCGGTGACTATGTTAAGAGCCCGTCTCACCATCGTTGAAGAAGAAGGGGTAGACCCTACTACTGCAAGTTGGTCATGAATCTCCTGAAGTCTCGACAAGAACATAACAATATGCTCCCCTTTCTGCATCTGCACCATCCTCAGTTGTTGCTCCAATTACATCTTCCGCTAGTCGGAAGATCCCTCATATAGCGTGGCCAAGGCTTCCTGCATCTGCCTGGCAGTAACTTTGCCCGCTATATGGGAGACAATATGATCTTTGACTCCATCCAAGAGCATCCTTTTTTCCTTCGCCATATCATCCTTGTACTTTTTCAATAGCTTTGGATCTGCAGGGACAGCTACCGTGTTCGTCATGAAGAGCTTCAGATCGTATTCATCTAGAAAACAAGAGATCTTTGCCTTCTAGATCACGTAGTTGGAGGCTCCCTCCAACCAGTCCTGATCTCTAAGCCCGTGAGTTGCCATGGTCGTCAAGTCTGTCGAATTTTCTCCTCTTCTTCACCCTCTACGCAGTGGTGGACAGGTTTACACACTCCTTGTGGAGCTCGTAGATTTGATGCTCGGATATGCTGCTCAAATCTTGGAAAAGGTGAAATTCCCCGGCTAGGAACTTTTTGAGAGAGAGAATTCCCTCACTGTGTTGTTTCTTCTTCTTACGACTTTCTGCCCAGCAAAATCAAAATCTTCCTACAAAAAATGTGTCCCACCAGCTCTGCATTTCTCCTTCTAGCTCGATAAAATTCTGATTTGGAAGTCTTACCTCTCTGTCGACTCACTCAAAGAGAGACCTTCCCGGAAATTTCAGCCCTCCTGGCCTGGACTGCACAATCCCTCTAGGGATTCGAATGGTTGCTTTCTGCAGCTCTTCAGCCTCTGACTCATTGTTGGATCTACTCTTCCTGTTTCACAATCAACAATCTGATACCACGTGAAAATTCTAAGATCCTAATTCTGGAATCCCTGCTGCAACAAGCTAAACTACTTCTCCTACTTGTAAATATGGTTTAACAAGTTATTTAAAGATTACTTATTAAAATATTGAAGCGGATATTGTAGCAGCCTTCACCCATTAAATACATTTGTGAAAACAGAAACTGAGCAAGAAAAATAACACACACACAGGGCACCATTGTTTTTGGACAAGACCCAATGCGGGAAAACTAGTGCAGCAGCTCTGAGGGTTTATATATTAGACAGTAATTTTCTGAATACAATCTGGGATGCCTTTATGGCTATCCCTGCAAAGAATATCACTGAAAAAGAAGTTGGTGAGATTACCTCACACACTGATACTGGAAGTCCGACTGATCAACATCCCCGAATGGAAAGCCCTCTACTTCTCTGCACAATCACTCTGCAATCTCTACATGACAAATTAATTTCGGGACTCATTTCGGATGATCCATAAAAAATGAACGCGGATATCGAGGGTTGAACTTTTCGGACTGCGTGGCTTCTACGCTACTAATCTTCTGATGGCTGGATCTGACACTCTGGCCCCTTCCGATCTCACACCTGACTATCCGTCATTGGATCTGACTGATCCTCAGTTGAAACTCGAACTTCCTCTAGGCTACTGTGTTGCCACTGCTAGCTCTGCATTGTCTCTATGTAGTTGCTACGCTGCCACTGCTAGTACTGCTCTTTGTCTTCTTTGCAATGTATTCTCTGGCTCAGGAAGATCTCCAACTAGAATTACTCGGCCCCTCAACCGCAATCAAGAATCACTTGGATCTGATTTCCATCTGAGCACTGCTCTGTCGGAAAAAATCGATCTCTAGATTCTCTCGGTGTATCTTACAAATGACCCTCAAGTCTTCCTTAATAGACTACTCGTTGACAAATCAACGGTCGAGATTAGATCTCTAATCAACGACTAAGATTATATTTGACTTGATCTGCTTTATCTAGAAGTTTCACCCACAAATTAAATTAATATTGATTAATTATTTTAATTTCCTAAGTTAGACTTAAGGTCCTCATAAAAATAATTATTTTTTCTTATAAAATTGTTTTTGGGTGGAATTTCCCAAAACGATTTCTGGGTTATCTATAATCATGTGCCCAAGCCTCTCTACAAAGTTTGAGACTTGGATCACATCCGATGCTACCAAAAATCAACATATCTTCCTTCCCATCTGTGTTGCAAGTGCTAGAATTGATCTGATAGAAGAGTATCTTTCTACTGGAGCAAAGGTCTCCTCGTAATCAATTCCCTCCACCTGAGAGAACCCTTTCGCCACAAATTTGGCCTTGTGTTTCTCGATGCTTCCGTCTACTGCTTGCTTCACTTTGTAGATCAACCTCGAACCTACCACTGACTTGTTCTATGGTCTTGAGACCACTTCCCAAACATCATTTCTGACTATGGAATCATATTCCTCTACCATGGCATCAAACCATATTGGTTGTTGCACTGCTTCCTTGAATGAGGATGGTTCTATCTCTAGTAGCTTACTCATCAGAGCCTTATAGCCTTTGTACCGATCTGGTGACCTCCTCTGTCTGCATTGTGATGTGGGTGCTCCCACATTCTCTCTAGCATCATGCAATAATATGTCAGCTTCCCTAGTGTGCTTCCTTCCTTCTCTGGATGTCTCTACATGAGTGGGTGTCTCCACTCTCTGATCTTATGCTTGTGGTTGCTCCACAACATCCTGAGGTTCTTCCTTTGGAGCCAAAAGCTCATCATCTGCATGCAACTAAAACTCCCTCTCAAGAGAACACCTCATTGTCTTCTCTTCGTCGAACTTCACATCTCTACGAACAATTGTCATCTTGAGAGATAGCATGTACACCCAATAGTTGTGAGGTGTATCAGTGTACCCCACAAATATTCCCAACTCTGCTGTCGACTCTATATTTTTCCTTGATTCCTTGGAAGCATGACAATAAACTAATGAACCAAAGATCATGAAGTGTGACACATATGTTTTCTTCCCTAAAAAAGCTTCTTTTGGCGTACTCATCTCGAGAATTCGATGAGGACTCCTATTCTGCACATATATCGTTGTGTTGCATGCTTTGGCCCACAAGTGTAGAGGTAGGCCCTGATCATGCAACATCGTTTGTGTAGCTCCCACAATATTTTTGTTCTTCCTCTCATTCGACACATACAGCACAACACAAAAGTTCTTAAACTCATTCGACACATATTCACCATCATTATCGCTCCTGAGAGCCTTCACTTTCCTGCCAGATTCTTTCTCAACAAGTGCTTTAAATTCAACAATTTTGGAGAATTTTTGGTCTTTCTTCTACATGAAGAAATCTAGCACTTACATGAGAAATCATACACAAATATAACATAATACCTGTGTTTGGACGTGGAGGTTGTTGAGAAAGTTCCACAGACATCAGAGTGGATCCTTTCAACAATTGCATGTGCCCTGCTATCTCGATCATTGAAGGTGGTTTTCATGTACTTCCCCAATGTACACCCTTTGCATGTATTATGTTGCTCTAGTGCTCCGTTGGGGAGTCCTATGGTGATATGTTGCATGATCTTCAAAGTTTCATGGTGCAAATGGCCAATAATTCTATCTCATAATTCATCGACATCTCGACTGTGCACCTTCTCTGCATTTGTGCTCAAGGCAAGCATAGTTTTCCGCATCCAACCAATAGAGGTTCTTCACCTGAACCCTGATCTGCTTCACTTGTCTCGTGGAGATGTTCCTCAATAATTCCTTTGCTTTGTTGAATATCACATCCTAGCCACGATCTTCCAACATAGCAATTGAAACGAGATTCTTCTTCAAACCTGGAACATATGTGACATATTTTAATTTGATAGGGGAGCCAAACTCCCTATGAAAAGTAATTGTACCAATATCGTTCGCATTATACCTTCCATCATCTCCCATCTCGCTGTGCATCTGGAGGTCCCTCTCCTCCAAGTCACTGAAAAATTCTTGATTTCCCGTCATATGGAATGAGACTCCACTATCTAGATACCACACACTACCCATCATCGAGCTTACCATACAAGTGATGAGAGTGAAATCTACTTCGAACTGTGATTCCAAAGCTTCACCTGTCGCTCCTCGTAAGGGCTTCTTACCCGCCTTCTTGTGTGAACACTTCATGGCATAGTGTCTTAGTTCGTGATAGTGAAAGCACTTGATTTTCGACAAGTCTTTCTCCTTGCTTACTTGACCATATTATGCTTTAGATTGGGATTTCTTCCATTTACCTTTCATTGTCGTTCCAACCAAGGCACAATTCTCCTCACCCTCAACCTTGGATGAAGTCTCGTCTCTAGCGTTCCGCCTAAACTCTTCCTATACCAAATCTGACCATAATCTTTCCCAGTTTGATAGCTTCTCCCTCCCATTACCGAATCATGTTAGTTGTGCCAGCTCTTCGGAAGGCCTATAAGTGATAAGTTTACTAGATCATCTTCTACAACCGTAACACCAACACTCCCAAGTTCATCACGACATTGTGTGAACCTACTCATGGACTGTGGTATTTTGTCCCCCTTCTGCATTTTGATCTTCCGAAGCTTCTCTTTGAGTGCCAGCTTCCTGTGGTCACTATTGTTCAGGAACGAATTTTTCAATGCTTTCCAAATTGCATATGGATTTTCTTTGGTCTTGTACTCCCTCCAATATGATCCTCCTCGCCTTGACTACACTCTTCTTCCAATCTGCTAGATTCTGAACATCAGCTGCTACTAGTCTTAAGACATCATTATCAATGAATTCCTTCAGCTCATTATCTTCCATGATTTCTTCCATGTGGTCCTTCCAAGCAATATAATTCGAGCTACCCTCAAGGGCATACTCGAGCCTTAGACCATAGAACGTCGTTTTGTTGGCTCTGAAGAATAGGTTTACAAACTCGTTCCTCTTGCAAAGACAACTTCGAATTCTCTTCTCAACTATGAATCTAGCTTTGATACCATGTAGAAATTAATTGTAGATTCAATACTGCTCATGTAATGTTCTAAAACATAAGACTCAAATCTACTCTACTCATTTACAAAAAGCAATTCACGATTGAAAACATATATCAAAAGCATTCATCATGATTTAACACACGTTCACGAGGATTTATGTAGGGGAAAGCCACTGCTCAAAACCCCTTCCTATATGTATTGCATTAGTCAGAAAATAGAGAAGTGCAATGTGTTCAAGCCTGAACAAACTCTGCACAAGTATAATCTATCTCATTGCTTCACAGACTAGCTCTGGTCAATACTTAAGCAAATTCCTGTTTTCCCAAGTCCCTATTTCCTTGTGTTGTTTGATTAGAAATTAGCCCCTATTATTTAGGAAAATTCCTCAACTGGAACTGTCCAATCCCTGCAGGCCCTTCTCTGACTGCATGCACCACATGTACAACTTGGATAATTATAAAATTGATTATACGTTGCCCTTAAACTACAATCTCAGCTAGGTATCTCAAATTTCATGCATACATGAGTTAATTATTAGTTGATTGATCAGTTCATTGGTTGAACACTGAAGTTGCACTCCACTGGTAGACCTCCTACTAATCCATCCAACAGTTGGAACTAGTTTAACTAACCTTAACTCAATTTAACTGAATTAAATTATTACCACTGAAATTAACACAACCTAGACTCCTAAAACTTAGGAATCCCTGAACACAACTCAAGTTAAGCTCTCAACTCGAATTAACTAAACTAAGTGATAACAACTCAGTTAACTCATTCAAGTCGTCTTATGATGTGGAATTTCAGTTTTCTCCTAATTTAATTCAAGATAAAAATAAATTAGGAATTTCTTGTTGCATTTTCAACATAAAGTGAGATAGTAATTGATTTGATCAATGGATGAGAAGTAGGGAAGAGGAGGATGAGGCAACATAACAAAGCCAATCTTCAGGAAGGGAATCACAGGAACCAAAAGCCTGTAACCACTCCAAATCTACCAAGTGCCAAAAGGGATCAAATCTTTTTTTCACTCCAAAAGTGGTTTCTGAAAAGTCTCTCTGCGCTTAGTAGATCCAAAATTAAATAAATCTAGAATATTGCTATTTTGATTTTAACTTATGAAAATCATATATATACTTGAAAATGAGAATTGTCATTTCTAAAATATTTAATTTTTATTACTAAGTTTTGTCTTAATTCTAAATTTAGGTACTCATTATATATACATATATATATATATATATATATATATATATATATATATTTATTTATTTATTTATTTATTTATTTATTTATTTATTCCAAAAAAACATATAAAAAAAAAAAAAAAAAAAAAAAAAAAATTTAAATTCCAAAAAAACATAAAAAATATACACCTAAAAACTATACATTACACCTTTTAAATTCAAATTCTATATATACATCTAAAAATTATACATTGCACCTTTTAAATTCACTTTATTAAAGATTTTTATAACAAAATAATAATGTAATAACTTTATGTATAAGGAATAGTTCTTCATTTAATTAAAACTATGTTGCAGGAAACACAGGTCTAGAGATCGTTTCTGGGTAAAAACAGTACGAAAACATGGAAACGCGTTTCGTACAGCCTGGAAAGGCATTTCAAGTTGTACTGCCACGTTTCACATGGGGGAAACGTGGCCCAATACGACCTGAAACGCATTTCCACCTTTTAATTTTTTTCGATTTTTTTATTTTATTTGGTAAATAAACTCTCTTTTGGATGCTTCTAGATGACTCTCGCAAGTTATAAAAAGGCTCTCGCCTCATTCCCTCATCACACGAATTGAGCAAATCGTTTCACTTGGAGACGAATGATTTTAGCAAGGAGAAAAGAGGAAGAGAGCAGTGGTTTCAGAAAGGGCATTTTCAACAGTGAGCGAGATTTCAGCAGCAAGAGAGTTTTAACAAGCAAGTTTGGAGTGGGAAGTTTCAAGCTACAACATTCTTGGTTTTTGTCTCATCTACATCAATATTTCTTGTCTTTTGTGGCATTTTGGAGTAGCTTAAACTACAAAAAAATAAGTTGGGCAAGAAGCATTCATTTTCTTAGTTTTTCCCCACTATTTCTTTTATTTTTCAAGGATTTATTTTTCTTAGTTTTTGCAGCAATGGCTTCCAACCAAGGTGCAAGTTCAAGCCCCAAGTCCAAGGGCTGAACATTATCTTCTTTGGAAGCATGTTCAAAAGCTTCAAAAATGTGGAGGTGGTAGCTCATGGGAATGGCAATGTAATCTTTGCAATAATTCATACAAGGACTCTTACCCAAGAGTGAAGGCATGTCTTTTGCATGGAGGAGGACAAGGGATTGCATGGAGGAGGACAGGGGATTGCAGGTTGCACAAAAACAACAAACTCGTTGGTGAGGAGGGCAGAGAGCAAGATGAGACGAATGGAAAGAGAGCAAGATGAGACGAATGGAATTAAAAGAAGGCATGAAAAGCTTAGTCAAGCTACTCCTCAAGCTCCACCAAACATTGAGTCAAGAATTGTAGTTGAAGCAAGGAAGAGGAAAGCCACTCAACAAGAACCACCACCATCCAAAAATATCATAGGGGCATCCACTACAATTCAAGATAGCATAATTGTTAAATTGGTGAATGTGCAAGCAAAAGAAAAAGCTAATTCCAGAGTGGCTAGGTGCATCTATGCATGTTCCCATTCAATGTTGTTCGCTCTCCTTACTGGCAAGATATGATAAGGGAAGTTAACAAAGCTCCTCAAGGGTACAACGGGCTCAACTATGAGAAAGTCAGAACCCAGCTTCTCAAAAATGAGGAGCTTATGGAGGATATTGTTAAACACTATGTTGAAGCACACACATGGTGTATGAGGAGAATAACAGACACACACAAGAGACTCAACCCAATGAAGGATAAGCGTGAGGCTTTCTTATTTTCCATTATACAGAGATGTACATTTATAGTACAATGGTGTGACTCTTGGTTTCACATTCCAAGGTCACTTGGACTCCATTGTGACTTTTCGCATTCCACACCTACCCATGTAGGATTAGGTGTTCCAACATCCCCCTTAATCCGAAGGGGTATGTGTGAGTCCAAGAAAAGAGTTGTAATACAAATCTGCAAAGTATACATGGCAGCACTTGGGCTGAATCAACTCTCTGAAATGTTGGAAAAAAGTGGTGGTTTTAGGATGACCACAAACACTGGAACGCAAAACTTGTTGCAGTTCCCGGAACTCTTCCAAAACTGGCAAGAAGCTGAAGGCTTCTGCTAGAGGAATTGTCCCTCATAAAAAAGGGAGACCTTCGACCTAAAAGAAGGGAGGTCTACAACCTGTGGTGGTTTTAGGTTGTCCACCAACCAAAGATGATGGTTTTAGGTTATCCACCAACCGAAAATGATGGTTTTAGGTTATCCACTAACCAAAGATGATGGTTTTAGGTTATCCACCAACTGAAGGTATGCTCATGGGCATCCGTATCTCTGGCTACATCTCTGAATCCGGAATGACGAATTGTGGCTCAGGCTCGCTTGAACTGCTGGCTACAACTCTGAACATGGAATGAGATATTGTGGCTCAGGCTCGCTTGATCTGACGTTGAAGCTTGTACATGACCACCATTTTCCCCCCTGTCAGGGACAAGGTGAGATGATGGCGAAAACTCAACTGCAAGTTTGCTCAATATCTGTGAACAAGTTCTAACATGTGTCGTAAACATCTTCTTCGCTGTTGATGCCCATTGCCAAGAAGCGATCCATCCAAGATGAATCTTGGTTCTTGCAGGAGGCTTGTGTCTGAAGCATCTGTCTGAAGCATGGGTGTGTCGACCACAATGCTTGCATGGATGAAGATCAAAACAGTGATCTTTCATATGGCCAACTCGATCACAGTGTTGGCATTTTACAATCTGATGTAGCTGCAGGTGAACTGTCATATAGGAATCCGACACTCTGAAATATAATGGGCTTTGTGTAATCTGGAATATGAAAGGACACATCCTTGTCATATCCAAGACCAGTTCTGTGCTTGTTGTAGACAAGCTCTTCCCAAGGTCTGATGATGGGCTTAGGAAGTGCAGGTTGAGATGTTGCATCTGCATGTACATCTGCTCTAGTACAAGGAACTGAATGTGAATCATCTGCAATTTTATCTTCTTTCTTCTGATGAGAGCCCTTCACAATTTTCTGAACAGAAACAGGTTCAGAATGGTGACTCTTTTGGTGAAGTTCGTCTTGCTGAAGCCGAGTTTCCAACTGCAAAAACTCAATCTTTTCTTGTGCATTTTGCAAACAACTTTGAATGTTACAAAGTGCATCTTGCTCATTTTTATCATGTCATCAACATTTGAATGAATGAGGTCATTCAACAACACTAATGTCTCATTGATTTTGGCCATTTTCAACAATTTAGGCTCAAAAGAATGAAAGGGTGTCGGCTTCAACCGAAAATGCACCCGTTTACAATGTGATTCAAAAACAAATACAAATGACTCAAGAGAATTTCCAGCTATGGAAATCTCAAAGTACAAAATCTGCTCCTCAAATGATGGAGGGCAATCAACAATTTTTCAACAACTCAAGTACAGTTCAAGTCTTGAATGAAGATGCAAATCAATGTCAGTTCAATACAATATTTTCTACAAAAAAGTGCAGCAAAAACAACGTGCACGAAGCCTTGGGGCAGCTGATTTCTCTTCTTCAAATAGCTGTTTTCAATGATGGCAAACTTGTCTTCAAATGTGAAATTCTTCAAAAAATCACCCTCTTATATATGCCATAAATGCTAAAATGTCAAATCTGCAATTTCACTATGTATGTTTACTGTCCATTTGCTCACATGTCATTTCTCATTTACTGTTGTTCATTTTCTCTATCTGCTCTTTCTCTCTCTGCTGTTTTTTTTTTTTAATTGATTAAAAATTAATTAAAAATGGAGATAATTAAAAATGGGAAAAACTTAAAAGGGAAGGAAAAATTATGGGAGGGGGAATTAAAAAAAGGGTGGAAGGAATTTTATTTAAGGAGAGGGATTTTAATTGTAAAATAATAAGAGGGGGGGTAACTATATGGTGGGCGGGTTTATTAATGGAGGGAAATAAATTAAAAAAGAGGGAATTTAGAAAAGTCGAATTTAAAAATGGGATTAAGAATTTGGAGGGAGGAATTTTAATGGTAATAAAAAGTCAAAAGATTTAAAATGTGAAGGCCGAATGGCCAAGAGAGGGAATGGGGAGCGATAGGTGTGAGTGGGTTGAGCGTGAAGAGAGGGCAGGAGGGTTGAGAAGGGCGTGTGTTGGGAGATGAGGTTTGGAGAGTTTTGGAGGGCCGGCGTAAGGCAGATGTGTGAATGGCGTAGTGTGAATAGGGATGAGCGTGCGTAGGTAGAGGGGAGAGTAAGGTAAGGAAGCCAAGGTGCAGAGGAAGGGGTGTAGGGAGCGTATGGCAGGGAGTGATGAGTTTGAGCGGTGAGGGAGGTTGGACGCAGGTGGAGGGAGGTGCGTTAGGAAGCGAGCGTAGAGCAGTGGGAGGGCCGGAAGCGCGGGTTGGGGATGCAGTGTAGATGTGTAAGGAGGGGGCCGAGAACCCCGTAGTCGTGTAGAGAGGTCGAGGGTAGTAGGCCGTGAGCAATAGGTGAGGGCGTATGTGAGTTCGCTGTTGAGGTGAAGGCGTATGGAGGCCGTAGAAGAGTGCAGAATTTTTTATTTTTTATTTTTTATTTTTTTTTGAAATTAATTAAAAATTTGGAAAAGGGATTAATTTATAAACATGGGAAAAGGGAGAATTTTAATGGAGGGAGGTATTATATGGAAGATGGAGTAATAAGGAGGAGAGGCGGAGTCGTATGGGGTGGGGATGCCGCGTTGGAGGGAGCGGAATGGTGAGCGAGTATAGAGCGTGGAGCCGTGGGTAAGGGGAGCGGGAAGAATCGTGGGTTACGTAGGAGCGGGAAAGCCAAAGGCAATGTGGGTGGTCGGGTATGCAGTGGAGTGGGGGCGTTTTGCAATGGAAAGGGGTCGATTACAAAGAGCAAGGGGAAGGGGTTACGCTGCACAGAGGGGCGCAGTTGTGAGGGCTGAGTGTGAGCAATGGGGGTGGGGTGAGCGATGAGGGCCGCGTAGGGAGTGTCGTGGAGGGTTAGTTGCAGCGATAGAAAATGGGAAAGTCGAATAATAGGGCGAGAGTGCAGCGTTAGAAATCAGAATCTGTGTGAAGCGAGCAGAGCTGGGAATGATGGGGCGGAATAGGAGCTCGAGTAGGAAAGGCCGTGGGGTGCAGGTGCCACGGTGTGTTGTAGCAGGGTATGTAAGGCCGTGGAGCGATAAGGTGCAAGCGCTGGGTTGAAGGCCAAGGGAGGGGGCCCGTGGAGCGATAAGGGATATGGAGATACGAGTGCGTGGGTTGAGTGATGAGAGAGGTAGGGAGGCTCTGGTAGTAGCGTAGGGAGGAGCGTTGGTTTGTATTGCAGAGAGGCGTAGGGTTAAGGAGTGATAAGCAGTCACGTGTAGTAGTTTGAGTGGATTCGAGTGTGCAGAGTGGAGAATGAGGGGAATAGAGGGGTAGGCGCAGATGAGTGAGAAGGGGAAGGCCGAAAGGCCAAGAACAGTAATATATATATATATATATATATATATATTAAACAGCAGAGAAGAAGACCTTTGAAACAACAGCAGATTTTTAAGCACTGAAATACAGGCAGCAGAGTCCAGAAATGAAGGCAACAATACAAATTTCAAGTACTGAAATATAACAGTAGATTGCCAATAAACCCAGAAATTTTTCCAATAGCTCAGCAGCAGAAAAACTCAAAATTCTTTTCCATTAAAAAGCCAGAAACTTCTACTTCAGAAACCCTCTTTAAACAGTGTTTTCCAGCAACTCTTCAATGCAGAAATTAATAGAAATTGCAGGAAAAATGAGAATGAAAACTTTCAGATGGGCAATGTTGCCTTTCTTCAAAACCACTGCTGTTCTTCTTCAAAACAAATTCTGAATGCTGCTCTTTCTTCTGAACGTTGCTCTTTCTCCAAAACCACTTTCTGAATGTGGCAAAAAGACTGCTGCAGAAATCTCTAAATGCTGCAAAAAATGTCAAGAATTTTTGCAGATATGTACAGGCCATAAACACAAATGGCTCACTCAATGTGGAGCTGGTTATGGACGTCTCAGCTCTGATACCATGTTAAACACCATGTTGAAACACACACATGGTGTATGAGGAGAATAACAGACACACACAAGAGACTCAACCCAATGAAGGATAAGCATGAAGCTTTCTTATTTTCCATTATACAAAGATGTACATTTATAGTACAATGGTGTGACTCTTGGTTTCACTTTCCAAGGTCACTTGGACTCCATTGTGACTTTTCGCATTCCACACCTACCCATGTAGGATTAGGTGTTCCAACAGATATCTTATCACCAATTCGTTCTTCCTAGAGTAGCTTTGGGGTTACCATAGTCTCAGATGGATGGATAGATACAATCCGCAGACCATTGATAAATATAATTGCCACTTCACAAAAAGGAGCAATGCTTTTAAGGGTGAAAGACTACTCAGGAGAGGTAAAAGATGCACAATTCATTGTTGATGTTATATAAAATCTATTGAACAAATAGGTCTTAACAATGTGGTGCAAGTTATCGCAGATAATGCATCAGTTTGCAAAGTTGTAGGTTTAATTATTAAAGGGAGGTATGACCACATCTTTTGGACACCCTGCATTTTCCATAATTTGATTTTGATCTTAGAGATCGACAATAAAGTTCCATGGATAAAGGAAATCACAGGGGAAGCAAGGGAGATTGTTAAATTCATCACCAACTACCACCAATCTCAAGCAATATTTCGAGAGTACTCCAAATTGGAGTTGTTAAAAGTTGTTGAGACAAGATATGCCTTAAACTTCCTAGTGTTACACTGCCTTGTTGAAGTTAGGCAAGCATTAGTTTCTATGGTGGTGAGTCAACTTTAGGTTGAATGGAGACAAGCAAATTCAAAGCGATATGGTGCGTAGATTGTGCCTTAATGAGGATTGGTGAAGCGAGATAGATTTCTTGCTAAATTTCACAACCCCTGCATTTGAGCTTCTTTAGAATGTTGACACTAACCAACCTTTCTTATGAGAGATATATGATGACATGGATTTTCCATGGTTTAGAAAACTATGGAAATCATTTCACAAGAGTCCCCACAGCTTTTGTTTGTTGATGATCATTTTGTTGATTTAGTCAAGAAAGTCATTGTTAATAGGTGGAGCAATTTCAACACCATTGCACACTTTAGCACATGCCTTGAACCCCAAATTTTATAATGAAGAGCTTATTGCTAAAAGTAGTGGAAAGAGGAAGGCACCCCATAAGGATAGAGAAGTGTCTAATGGAGTGAGAATGTTTCCAACTCATCTACACATGGAGGTGAAGGAAGAATTTGTAAGTATTGTTGCAAGATTAGATGATTATTCAAATATATCAACTTCGGAAGAGAGACACACTATGAATCCAGTTAAGTGGTGGATTTGTCATGGAGCAAAATGGTGTACAATTGCAAAACCTTTCCATTTGTGTCCTTTCACAAGTGGCAAGCGTTTTATCAGCAGAAAGAAATTGGAGCACCTATGATTTTATTTATTCTATGAAGCACAACAAGTTGGGCTCACATAAGGAAGAGGATCTTGTTTATGTCCACTCCAACCTTCACCTTGCATCTCATAGGGGTCCAAAATATAGCAATGGTCCTTCTAAAGAATGGGACGTGGATCCAAAAAGTCCTGATTTGGAGCTCTCTCTTGTTGTCATGAATATTGATGACCAAGAGCTTAGAAGTGGAATTGGCCAATAATCTTCTTCAGCTCCACCATCTACTGTTGAGCATGCTTCTGCTTCTATTTTTTATGAGGATTATGATAATGAGGATTAATCTTGTTTTTATTGTACTTGCAGCCTCATATATATATAATAAAGGCTAATTTTGAGATTTAGATATATAATAAAGGTTGATTTTGGATATTCCGATATTGTTATTTTCATTGTGTTTGTTATCGTTCATGAGTAAATATTATGTAAATTTAGAAACTTATAGTTTATGCATTGACATTGATGATTGGACAATTTAATCATAATGTAACTTATATATATCGCGTTTTCAAATTTTGGGGGTCACGTTTTGTACTCATGCCTGTTTTGGAAACTCATCCCTGTTTCCAAAATTTGGGGTCCATGTTTTGTACTCATGCCCGTTTTGGAAACTCAAACCTGTTTCCCCATATGGTGCAACTTTTATATATATATATATATATATATATATATATAAGTGATAATAGGCATGATTTTAACTATCACCACCCAAACATAATGTAAAGTGAACTTTCAAAAAATACAAACTACCACCAAACAAAATATTTTATAGATAAATTTTAGGTAACCATAACCCCACACATTGTGATATTAAACAAAACTAGGTACTGGAGATTATAGATACCAAAACAAAATGAACAAACCACTACGTGTCAGGTTCATCATATATAGTGGATAAATAATTCCTCAGCCATGGGAATGCAATGGTGCTGCATAAAATGAATCCATGAATCCATTAGCCAGGACAAATCCATGACACAACACAAACTTAAAAGATCAATGAATCCATCAACGATGGAAATCCAATGTACAGCTGAATCCATGAATCCATTAGCCAGGACAAATCCATGACACAACACAAACTTAAAAGATCAATGAATCCATCAACGATGGCAATCCAATGTACAGCTGCATAAAATGAATCCATTAGCCAGGACAAATCCATGACACAGCACAAACTTAAAAGATCAATGAATCCATCAACGATGGCAATCCAATGTACAGCATAATACTCTTAAAGAGCCCGAAATTGAAAAATTTATATATAAAGTTCAGATTATTAGATCCACATTTATCTGGAATTCACAGTACGTTTATTGTAATTTCTGCAGGAGATAGTTCCCTGCAACAGATAGTATGCAAATTGGAATGCAGAAGTCAAAATTGGACCAAACTCATCACAATTATGAGTTTGTTTAACTATATGGGTGATAAAATCCCGTCCTCTACAGAAATGTGTTTAACTATATGAAAGAACAAAGATGAAAAGAAGTTCAAATTTTTGCACTTTCCATTCACTGTTATTTCTCAAAACACATCCCTGGTCAGGGCAGCTAAAAGTAAACTTGTTTGTGAACAAATGCATTCCACATATCTCAAGTTTCAACCATCTTTACCCAATTATTGGCTATAAAAATATATATTTAAAAAACAAGAACCAACTGTTTACAGCTAGCAGTTGTAGATAAGTCATAGGAACCATAAGGCGCCATACCATATGAAACATACAACTTCATGCATCAAGTTTTAATTAAGGGGGAAAAGAGGCAGAATTTTAAGATGCATGAGCCAAATTAAGACTTAGGTATTTATCTTACGGTTAAAAATGAATGGTAGAATCTTCGAAGGGTGATCTCGAACATGCAACCAAATAGTCAAGCTACATCGGTCGACCGTATGGACAATCGCCTGGCCAAATCACATTCCCAGGGGTTTCAAGCTTTCTAGAAAAGGGCTATCCAACTCTCTATGCAAAATATCCTAACTAGATTGGCCATTCATGGGTTTATATATCCCAAACCCTTTGGTCACAAGGGTAGAGATGGTACCCAACATCTTCTTTCACCCAAAGATGCCAAATGCAGATATCTCTCCATAACTTCAAAAGAAGATGGTAACTCTAATCACCATGCCAAACGGTTATGGCACTATAGCCAATATCAGGAGTTGGGCTACTATTTACATATACAAGTAACCCTTGATATTGGTGGGTGCTGCCAAATTGTTATAACACTCTAGCCAGTATCAGCAGTCACCTGCATAATTAGTACACCAGCCTAATAATTACTTATACAAGTGACCACTGATATTGACTAGAGTGCCAAACACAAATTTGAATAAAAGAATAAATACAACCCCTTCTCCATTCACAAAGAAAAAGCAAAGGTAGTGATCTAACCTCCATAAATATCCATAGCCATAGTAATCCTTGTATAAAAGAGCCTTTCTAAAAAGATTGCATAAGAAGAATCTACTCTTTTAGTCAAAATAATCAGCATTTTGATCACAACTCCCGGCAATATATGGCCAAGGTCTATACTTTCAAGAATCCCATTGAAAGAACCTTCTTCCAACAATTAATAGGAGACGAACACCTTGTCAAACAGCCAGCTGCAATTTGAATAAACTGCGTGACCTCAATGACAAGCTAGGTAGCCTTATAATAAGCTTGAGCAAAAAGGAGAATTAATTGCATCTTCATCAACAAGGAACAAAAGAACAATATCCCTAGCTACAATAATCCTTGTCTTAAAGCCTTTCTAAAAAGATTGCATGAGAAGAGTCTACCATAGGTCGAAATAATTAGCATTGACGTTGCGCCAAGAATGAATTCATCTGGCCTTGTGCCTTGATCTCTCAGACTAATTGTGAAGAATATATCTGAATCACAACTGCCAGACAAGGTCATTACTTTCAAGAATCCCATAGGAAAAACCTTCTACCAGCAACACAATGAGAGAGGAACACTTGTCAAACACTTGAGTAAACTACATAAGCTAACTTGAATAAACTACATAAGCTTTAACTTGAATAAACTACATAAGACCTAACTGTCAAGCTAGGTGGCCTTAGAATTAGCTTGGAGCAAAAGAGAAAACTAATTACTAGGAACAGACCCTACCAAGACTGATATGAGCTTATGGAAAACTGTACTTGACCTCGTAACCTATATTCCACAGAGCCCAAGGGCATTTAATCCCCATGTTTGGAAAATGGTACTTAAGGTTTAAATATCCTATAGACTAACCAGTAGGATGAGAAAAAACCCATGCCAACACACAATATTTTTTGTGTCTTCCTATATACAAGGATACCCCCTCTTTTTAACACAGTCGTCATGAATCGTAAACCAGAACCTATAGAGAATATCTTGAGCAGTGATGTTGAAACTAACCACATGAATTCAGAATCTTGACTCTCTTGATCATGACTAGCATAAATCCATCTTAGCCCATGATCCATTAAGCATCAAAAGGGATAACAAACTCCCAGTGCAACATGCAACACATTGTTTCCAGCCCGGGCTGTAGAGTGCACCATGCTTCTCTCAATGCCACTACATAGAAAAAATGAAATATGCTAAATGCCAGAACCCCAAATAATTGCACACAGGTATGGATATAAAACAATATTGAAGTTGATATTAATGTCCACTAATGACTAAACTAAAAAAACAACCTTAGCATACACGTAGGTTATCCCGAGGGGGAAAATAACTCTGCAAAGTGGAGGAGAGCTAAAAAATAAACAACGACCAAACAGAAGTCAAATGCAACCAGGAGAGGAGGGAACTAGCCCTATTCATTCTCTGAATCAATAATGCAGATGTCAATACACAGTGCCTGCCAAATAATGTCTTCAAGGGAATGGGTCACCTAGACTGACAGAGCACTAGGGAGTAATCCTAGGTGGCATCAGCCCACTCACTCCAAAACAGAGACAAAGGGAGGGCCACTCCTAACATTCAACGGCAATGAACTTTCCACGTAGAAAAGAAGAAACTAGTAATGTGCTTCTGAGAAGATGGACAGTTCTCCCAGATTGCTTTGTTTATCCTGGAAGCTCTCAGACTGATCTGTTTAGGGTAGAGAACATAGCCGGACAGTCTTAGTAACATCCAACCAAATGTCAGTTTAAAATCTGTATTTACAAATGGCTAGGAAATTACCATGAAATTTTAAAATATGCAAATATCATGGCATAAAAAGGACCGATAATCCTAGGTGGCATCAGCCTACTCACTCCAAAACAGAGACAAAGGGAGGGCCACTCCTAACATTCAATGGCAATGAACTTTCCACGTAGAAAAGAAGAAACTAGTAATTCACCAACTTTTAACCCCCAAAACTACAGAATATAGTGACCTAGCATACAACACTACCACAAATTCTGTATATTGTTTAGTGTCAATTTTTAAAAACCAACAATATTCACGATCTTCTGTAGAGTTTCAAATCACAGAACCCTATCTATTAGAACCCAGTTATCTCTTAGATTTGGAAAAATTCAAGCAATGCCTAATGTCCATTTTAAATTATCTACAGTCTTCATCTTTGAAATACTTCCAAGTTACAGTCCCAATGCTGCTATACTGGAGCTGAACAAGTTCGATCTGCTTGAAGATAGTATTCAAACTCGTGTTTATAATTTTCCTTGATCTCTTTTAGCAGAGGGAAGCTTTCACAAATCACCAATGATTGGGTAAAGTTCAAACAATCATAGGTGCCAGTGACGGGGAGAACAGATCCTACTAATAAACCCAAGGCCATCTCACTACGTCACAAAAGGAGCGACTGGGTGTTTCAAAAAGGAATCTGTTAAATAAAAATGTGTTTTTTACCCGATAATATACTTCAAGGGATTCCCTGGTGTTTACTACAATTTGATCAATTTGAAATATTCAAGGTAGTTTATTTGGAAATACAGTCTGCTCAGAAAGTCCTGAAACTTCCCAATGCCCATGTTTACTGTTGTAGATGAAGCAAGTGAAATAACAATAGATCCCTGGATGGGCAAAAAATGGTTGAAATATGAAGTTATAGACTAAAAACATATTATGTCAATCACAATCGCTTAGCTTGAGACATATGAGTTTCTATGATTTTACAAGTAAAAAGTGATAAGACGTTTACCATGTAGAAGGTTTTAAACAAGAATAAACATTCTAGGCATTTTATGTTGTTCGCCAGAAATTCAACACACCTTAATTCATATAGAATCACAAGAATAATATTAGTTCCATAAATTTGGTAACAATTGATAGCAATGTGCAGTGCTACTGAATTGTTCCATCTATTGGAATCCTATTGTACTACCAAAATTAAACAGAAAGGTAGATCCATATACCAATCTAATTAATTACAACATGGTGAGGAAAGTATAAATCTGTTGATCCCTTAATGCTCTGCTAGGAAGGTATAAAGAGAGTAACATATAGAAAGGTCATAAATGCCAGAAGAAAAAAACGGGAGATATATACGATATACTCTAGAAACACAAAATTTTGCCGAATTAAAACATACATACTCTTCACAGACTCTTTGAAGTTGTGAGATGGAATTTAGAAATTGTTCACCCTTTCATTTAAACAATCGTCACTAAATTCTAGAGAAAAGTTTGATAAGAAACTAAAGTGTAAGTAACACAATGAAAATGCAATAATATACTTTATATATAATAAACCAAGAAGTATCTACCTAAATGCATGTTGCTGATGGGCAGCCCATAAGTCACAGGTCCAGCTGCTATTGTAGCTGTTGAGACGCCCTCCATCTGGATATTCCAGGGAAGATGGGATCCCATACGGATTTCCTTGGATAAAAAATATTTATATTCTATATATAAAACCAAATCATTTGGCCTTTGGGGATGCTAAACTTAAAGGACATCTCACATTTATAAACGCCTGCCAAAACGTCTTCCACTCCTTTACTCAAACAATTGAAATGAACTTGTTTCAAAAAATGATGTGGTAATAATAAAGACATGAACCCTGCCCACCCTGCACATTAGACTCGCAACACAGAACAACGAAGTCAAACCCATTCCAAGCAATATCCATTTGTTAAAGGGAAAAGCAACGAAATAAAAGTACAATATGCATGCATGGACTGCACAACCAGAAGAAAAAAGGAAGAAGTATTTATTAAGAATAAACTTGTATATATGTTTTAGCATTGTGTAGTTATATTCTAAAAGTATCTCATCTACAAATTTTACATCTAACCAAAATAGCATAGGAATCATGTGGTTCCTCATATCACATCACAAAATAAACTAAGCAGATGCCCATGTTTTACACCCCAAATACACACCCTGATCAACATGAAACTTTCTAAATTCCGAGGTAACAACGTTAGCAGGAAGATTCAGTGCATCTCAATACAAGGACCAACAAATTACACTTCTACAGTAAAATCGATTCAGATATGCAAGGAGGAAAAAAGCAATATTCTTAAAGGGTGCCCATTTACTAATCACAGACACCAGTAAATCAAAATCTGGTTACAAATCAAATGTGAGCAATTTTACTAACACAAAGAACAAAAACCATACTAACACCAGATAATCTAGGAAACCTTGCTTAAAGTACAAGTAAGTAAACAAATAATCACAGATACCTGCAGATTGAAAAATGTTAACAAAAATGCATACTGGCAATTTCATGGTAAATGGAATTAAACCCTTGTGAATCTGACAAATATCTAGGATCCTCACAAAGGGAAACCTGCTAACAAATACGATCTGACAATTTCATAAAAAGAGGGAATGAAGCCATAGAGATCTCAGAAGATCTAGGCCCTTTTATAGATACATTCTGAATTATTTTGCATCCAAAGTTAAAAACATCCCAAAACTCAAGTAAAGAAAAATTCGAAATAAGGCCAGGAAAAGGAGTATGTGTACCAATCAATATACATTTGCACCATCTGCATCCCAGAGGAATAGCATTTGATTTATATAAGAACAACATCAAGTTACTCAATATAAAGAGAGAAATTTTCTAGGCATAAAACCAAGATAAAAATCTCAGGAGGGCACAGATCCAATCATAAACAGCAGCAGGAGCACTAATCCGATATAGACGTGTACAAACCTTATGTATATATAACTAAATACACGAATAAGCAATCATTTGCAAATACTACAAAATCAACGCCTGTGAGACCTGTTAATGTTCCTCAGCTGGTCGGTGACTTCAACGACTTCTTGCCTCATGTCCCTGATAAGATCCAAAGGAAGTGAACCCATTTTCTCCATTAAGGAGGCTAACCTAACCTGCAGACCTGCTAGCTCCCTCAGAAGGGCAAATAACTCTCCACCTTCTTCATGTCCCCGATCCCCTTCATCATCTTCTTCATCATCTTCAAATCCAGTCAGATTATTGTGATTGATATCTTCTTGAGAGGCAAAACTCAATCCCCTCTCGAGCAGACTTTTCCTCTCCCTCTCCCGTTCTCGGATCAGAATCACCATCCTCCCCCTACCCTTCAGCGAAAAACCCAAAAGAAAAAAAATATTCCTCTCCCCTACCTCTCCTCTCCTCTCCTCTCAAATGCACCTCTTGGTGCCCACAGACATGCGCTATTATAGCCTAAATTCCTTACGATTTCCTATTTTGGCTTACTCTCGTGGTTTTATTCAAATGGGAATACAAACGTCGACAGGAAATGACAGCTTGGCAGTAATACTTCCATTGGTGCTTATCCTGACATTGTGAATTACACTTGGAAGATGGGGAGCTAGTGATTCCAATACTTTCAAAAATAGATTTAAATGTATGACCTCATTTTCATCTTGGGCTAAGAAAATATAATTTATATATAAAATTTCACCCCTACCTTTAATTGCGTTCTCAATTTTGTGATTCATAAAATTAGATTAAAACTAGTATACTTATAAGGTGGAGGAAAGGAAAAGTCAAAGTCCCTAGCTTGCTAAAGAAGGGGAGAATTTGTTTGGAATGGTCCATGAGTAGGAGGGAATCTTCCAACAAATTTAATTTAATGTGGTTTTTTTTGTTTGGAATGGTCCATGAATGAGTAGGAGAGTATCTTTCTAACAATTTTAATTTAATGTGTTTTTTTTTTTTTTTTTAGAGATGGTAGGTTTTAGGGTGTTTTTTCGAAAGAAAATATGATTAAAATGGGGTATAGGACAAATATTGGTATTTTTTTTTAAGATTTAGAATTTTGGATGGTTGATGAGTTAATAAGGTTTTAGCAATATAAAATTTATTAATGGTTATTAGAGAAATGTGTTATTTTTCAATATTTAAGGATTGTAATTTTAGATGTGTTTATTTTCAAAATTTGAAAGGAAATTAAGGAATTTAAGTTGATGGAATTTTTTTCATGTGGGTCAAGAAGGCCACCTAGCTAATGAAGTAGTTCAGTTAGATGTTGGAACCCAAAGGCTAAAAAGTGGATAACATTTATATCTCATGCCTCTTGAATTAATCAATCCAACACTAATGTTTTACATGGAGACTACAAGAAAGCCCACTATAATTCAAGGAAATGCAATTACACATCCTCTCCTCCTAAGTGTTGGAATCATCTTTATGTATTCTTTATGGGTTTTTTTCCATTATCAAAAGTTTGTGGGAGTGTTTTTTGCATCTTTGGATTAGCACCTCATCTCCAACCCTCGGCTACCTTAGGAGGAATTCGACCATGGCATAGCATAAAATCACCCCAGATGTTGTTTCTCATGTGAAGCATTGGAATTTTGTCAAGTTATGAGAAGACGCAACAAAATTTTAGGTGATAATCATATAGCCATCCCCCATTTGTAGTATAATTATATGTAAATTATCGTGGATATTCCACTTGATATTTTGTTACAACAAATCTATGAAAATACACTAAAATCTATAATGTGAAGGATTAATTCCTTTTAGATTTTAAATTTGTTATTACTGTTTTATGGTTTATCATGTAATAGGTAATGTATAGAAAATAGATAATAAATAAATGCAATTACTCGCAAACCATAATGAACACCAAGGTATACTTTGGGAAACCCTTCGAGGAGGAAACCCAACTAGAAGGTAATGTTGCTCTAATCTCTTTTGTTTGGAATGGAAATGAAAGTATAAAGGAAAAGTCACTCTCTATGGAGTTGACTGAGACTTATGGCTCATGGGCTATTATAGAACATAAACCCCCTTTGTTTTACTCTATCTTTGTCCACACTTAGTTGCTTTGCTATACTATGGAATAAAATGTAAACAAATATAATGGAACCCATTTTCCTCCTAGTGGCTCGGATATAAGACGATTCGATAGCCAATTAGGGGCTAAATTTGATCCATTCAACCCTCAATGTGAGTTACAAATTGACCCTTCTAAAGTCTTCTTCATAGTCCCCATGTGACTAGCCCCTTTTCCATGAGTAACAGAGGATGATATGGCTTCCTCTCGAATTATGGAAAGGTGATCATGTAACAACCCCTTCCCACATCTACCTAAGTAACCAGCCAACCACAGTAAACATGCGATGAGAGGCTACTAATATGAGATTCAACCTCCTAGATGGCCTTAAGGAAGTGGAATCAATGAAAACAAGACAAACACACCTTACACAACATCAAAAACATCCTCAGGAGGTAACCCAACCTTCCAGGCCCCTGAACCCTGAGGGAGACTAACTTTTTGACCAATTTGAGCCTTAACCACGGGCATGCCAAAGCAAGGTAGCAGCAAAAAGCCTATAGTCACGCGCATGCTAAGGCAAGGTAGTGGTCAGGGCCTGGTTTGGTCAGTTTTGTGCTTTCAACTCCGGGATTTGTGCCACCTTTTTAGCCCCATAACCCAGGTCACTGCCTAAAACTTCATGAAACTGTGGGAGATGTTAAATAAAATTAAAACAAAGGTACGAAAGTAATCACATCATTAAAAACTCATCCGGACCCCTCCTAGACATGATAGTTGTTTCATCAAACATGTCATAAACATTGCATCTACAGGTGTAAACAACATATTTAAATGTAGGGGTCTCATACTTATCTAAGAATCGCTAAGAATCCCTTACATCATAAGCTACAATACAATCTATTTTACCATAGATACATTGTGCATTCATTTACAAGTAAAATCATGGATATATCCATACATCATTACTAATAAAATACATGCTTATAACCAGCATAATAACCACAAAAATACCATGGATACAACAGCAATAGAATCCAAATAATAACTAGTGAAATCATACATCAAATACCAAATGAATGAGCTCTTCATTAATGAGTGTAAAAACCATCCGGCGATGGGACTTCCACATTCAACCCAACCATAGATTGGTTGATCCAAATCTCTCTTAAGCCAATCACCCCCGTGCCATATTCCAAGCACGAATGTGGGACTCAAACCGAAAGAACCAACTAGGGCATCTCGAGGCTAAACCACCTCACCCTCATCAAATATAAATCAGATTTTACCGGGATCCATCCCGGATCACTAGTCAAACACAATAAACATGTCATAATCAGCTTTATCGTGATATACACCCGATCACTAGGACAACAAAAGCATTGATATCACCAAATTTTCTCCGCCTGAACCGTGAGGAATTTTCCAATCTCCTAGTCTCTTAGGCTTTACTACAACCCACGGTTTGAAATAAGGGTCACTAGGCCCCAAACTGAGACATACTCTCCAGGCTTTACCGTACATCCAAAACCTGGGGTTACTAGGCCCAATAGAGAGCACCCACCTCTCAGGTTTTACCGTAATCCAAACCCGGATCACTAGGCCCTAAACCAAGGAAAACCACCTCTAGGCTTTACTGTATATCCCGCCATTCACCAATCGAGGATTCCTTGTCCCACCAAGGCAACGCATTATCCAACTTTACCACAAACCATAGTCTTGTTCATGGGTTATGAGGCCATGTGTTATATCAATTCGGAGATCCACCCCACTTAGCTTTGAATCCATCCGATAATCCAGCTAAACCAAAACATGAGAACTCCACAACACCATGTTTATCCGGAAATGGCAAGGCTAGGTTGAAAACACTGTCACACCTAGAAAAACCCATGCCAAGACAGCAAGAAACCACATGCAATACCATGCATGCCAAATCTAGCAAGGAAAACACACATGCAAATCGATACCTGCCAAGAATCTTGTTGTAGATGCTTGGTTTTTGCACCTCCTTTCTTGCTTCCTCCTTTTTCCTGCTTTCTTGCCTTTCTTGCTCCAATGCCAAAATTCTCAAAAAAAAAACTCCTATCCAAGAGTGAGAGAGAGAGAGAGAGAGAGAGAGAGAATAATGAGAGAGCTCCAAAAATGTGAGCAAAATCCTGACAATTGATCCTCAGAATCCTTTTTATTGATGAGGCCTCTATTTTCTTCATTTTCCATTATTTTCCTTCATATTCCTCCTCACATGCAACCTGTGACCTTTCATCTCCCTTTTCTCCTAATTTCCATTATTTTCATAAATAAATGTGCCAAAATGTCATTTTTCCTTTCCAAGCCTTTGCCAATGCCTTTGCCAATTTCCTTTAGCCATAATAATCGAAATGAACACCCACTAGGATGTTTTGCCCAAAATTCAGCTTGGAATACGTGTCCCATCAACCGTGGTTATCGTTTTAACTTTACTTACATGGAATTTTCACAAGGGTTGTTACATAACTCTCCCCCTTGGGGGAACACCACCCTCGATGTTCAATGACACCTAAAAACTAGCAAATTGCTAAAACAAAACATACTGCCTATGGAGCTTTATAACATAGCTCGTTGCAGTATTTACAGTGAATAACCTGGTTAAAAGAAAAAACCATCATGACAATCATACTACGTACTGGAACTTTATAACACAACTCATTACAATATTTACAATAATATACACATATGCACATATACACATTTTCTCAACCAGTGAATAAAAGGATACGATGCCCATATTAGCAACAAGGGAATCCAGAGGCTCACACCTCCACCCTCAAAGTAGTACCAGGATTCACTTTCTTCCTAGGAAATCCATTATTCACTATCAAAGTCAAAGCTGCATCCAATATCCATCGCTACAATCATGCACTACTGCACCCTCAATGAGCAGTTACCGGCTCATTTTTCTAGGGCACACTCCCAATGTGCATCTGATTCCATCCGGAAATGCTAGTGACCAAAAAAATCCATCCCCAACCCTCCCTTCTCTGATACATAGTCCCTCGAGCAATCTGGTAATCCCTTTTCGTGCAGTCACTCACCTTCCAAGTTCCCCGGCATCCCCTACCTCAAGCGATCCATCCCTTGGTAAGGTTTCCTCATATTGGAAGATACAAAAACCCAAGGCATATACCTGCCTAAAAACCATTATATCGGTCATAACACGCTCATGCCAATCAATGGACATTATTGGGTGCAAGTGTCCCACAATGGCCCTGCTCTTGAAGTCTTTACCAACATATTGTTGCATGTTCCAATTCCTTTTGCTGATGCTGCTAGTTCTTGCAGTCAGTTTCAACCATCCCAAACCGGGCATTACATGCTTTCCTGTACCACACACATAATTTCCATTAGATTCAAAATAAATTGAAATAACTTCAAATCGTACCTCATTGGTAGTCTGTAAATAAGGTACACTTGCAATCCTGTTCACTTCATGTCACATAAGTCAAACTAGATATTTGATCAAATCATCATGTATAAACATATCACATCTAGTGTGCATCTGGTTAGCTCAAAACACAACCATCATAAGTCAAAATCATGAATCGCATGCAATCATCATAAACCATAATCATAAATCACATGTAACCATCATAAATCATAATCGTAGATCACATGCCTAACAGAACTTTAATAAGATATCGATACTTATCCTTCATCGATCATTAGTTCTGCCTTTGTTCTTTTGTACACACATCAGGTCGGTTTCCACACTCGACAAGCACCCAATTCCCTTGCTTCTCTTCAATCACGTACACATACACACAGTGTACATCACAACACATACATCCACACACGTCATACAACACCACACAATACATACACCAACACCCGATGTACAACACAACACAATACATACGCATACAACCGGTGTACAATACAACACAATACATATGCCTACACCAGCATACAACACATACACCTACACCTAGTGTACAATACAACACAACACTCATACATACACAGATTACAACACAACACATACACCTACACCAGGTGTACAACACAACACAATATATATACATATATAGAGTACAACACAACGAATACACATGTCACAATACCATGATTACACCGTGCACATACATAGTACCACATGCTTGCAACACAACATGTATGACATGTACATAGTACCACATGTATAACAGTACCATATGCACAACATGTACACAGTACCACATGTACACAACACTACTTGCACAACATGTGCACAACATCACATGTACACGCCAGCACCTACACAATGTGTACACAATGCCAAATGTACATCGCACAACCTATACAATGTGTACACAATACGACATGTACACAACACCTCATGCATGACATGTACACGACACCACTTGTACACATCGCCACATGCACGACATGTACACGACACCATATGCACACAACACCAAATGTATAACATGTACATAGCACCACATGTACAATGTGTACACAATACCACATGTACACAACACCTCATGCATGACATGCACACGACACCACTTGTACACAACACCACATGCAAAACATGTACACGACACCGCCTGCACACAACACCACATGTACATAGCACCACATGCACATAACACCACTTGTACAATCATGCACACAACACCACTTTTACATAGCACCATATGCACGTCACACACACAACACCATATGTACATAGCACTGCATATTCAACATGTACATAGCACCATCTATACCTAGCACTGCATATGCAATATACACACAACACAATATATACAACATCATATGTACACAATACTACATATGCAACATTACACATCACCATACGCATAATCACTGAATATACAACATGCAAAACATATACACAACAATAGCACTGTACATCCATAGACCACACACTGACCCCACAAGCAACCTTTCTTCTAGTGTCTTTCCACTATCCATGCTTAGCCTAGCATGTCACAGATCACACTACTTTCACTTCGTTGATGTACCCTTCGACATTACCTGTCCATAACATAAACATAGGCATTGTACAAGCATATAATACCAATTCATGTCCACATGATACTAACCACATAGATCTGTCAGAGTTACTCTTCCCACTTGATTCCTCATAAGACCAAGAACCTCTTCATGCCATTCATCTGCATAAGAAATCATTCCTCCACAAGAATGATCCTTGAAAACCATATCATACAGTGACATAGATACATAGATGCATACATATATATAATCATTAGCATAAAAAAATTATGATCTTGTCAAAAAACGACATACATACACATGTATATACATATAAACATTAGCATTAAACAATCATGATCCATGATGACCCTGTCAAACACGGCATACATACATACATACATACATGTATACCTATATAAACATCAACATAAAACCATCATGATCAATGAAAACCATGCCAATCAACAACATACATACATATATGCATATACAAGCATCAACATAATCATGGTCACAACACAATCGCTAGAAATCATAAAGTCTAGGTTAAGAGAACTTCCTTTATTCGTGCACAACATTAAGAACAATAGTTCCCAACATAGCCATGGAATCTGTTACGTTAAGCTCATTTACTTTACCTTTCCTGACACCTTTATCATGTCTGTATTGCCACCGTCCATTTACCACAATGGACCCAACCAATCCAACCAACTATCATATTCTTACCCTCTGTTGCGCTTACTCATGCACTGAGCTTCATTAACTTTCCTCTTTACCAAACCAATTCCCAAGACTCAAAACATAAAATACAAGAACAAGAAACAAATGACGAAAATCATGGAAAACCAATAGCAATACAACACTGCAACCAAAGTAGCAAGGCCTTGCACCGGACATAAAAAAAAATTGCAAAGCAAGTGCAAACAAATAAAAACGACCAAAAGCACAAAACTTAGAAACAACCACCATAACCCAATCCCCATGGTTCCCAATGCTTCCAAAGGAAAGCTCAACCCAAACCTTTTCAAAGATTTCACGATAGTCTCTTTGGCCATGCAATCCCCTGCATCATACTGCCATAACCACATAACTGTCAGCGCATAAATAAATATAACAATATACCATTTATATTACCTTGTTGTTCCAATCATGTATCCTTGTAACTAGATACACACATGTCATCCATATGTGTCAACATCAAGAGAACCTATCTATCATTTCGAAATCAACATTTACCAAGGCTAACAACCATGTCATAATCAACAATCAACTCACAATAATCAGTCATAATACATGATGCGACAACTATCACCTACTTACACTCAAGAATATATCAATTGTCTTAACACATACGTGTTATTACAATTGTCTTAAAACAAGATCATTACTTCATGCAATCTTATAGAAACATTCTCATATCACGCGATTAATAAAAAAAACAATAGTAAATAGATGACATAATAGACATCAACACTCAAACATCAAATAGCTGACATAATAAAACATTCAAGTACAAAGTAGACGGCATAAGCATGTTCATACCTTAATGTATTTCAAGGGAGGCTATATTGTCTGCACACTCAATCTAGTTAGCACGATATCATATCAACTCAAACATAAATAAGGTCATAATATCCATAACAATAATTGACTAGCATGTTCACATCATAACCTCATAAACATTTGTTGTTCATGCATAATAACCACAATTGCACAGTCAACCTAGATGAGTATGACATAATATCATAACATATTAAATCATATCAGAATGTCATAACCCTAACCATTTGCATAGGACAATCCAAATTATCATGATACATATAACATCAAGATCTTAATGCAATAACCCTAATCATCAAGCTAACTAACATATAACAACAACGAGTTAATCATGTAACATAATCTTCAACAACATATAGCATAGTCATCAAGTTAATTAACATACAACGTCAACAAGTTAATCATATAACATAATGATCAAGTTAACTAACATAACACAACAACAACAATGCATACGACCACAGGTTACTATCATTCATGACTATCTGACACATGTGCATATGATTACACTAATAAACTAGCATTTATCACACATGTAACCCCAATAACAATAGAATGACAAAAATATAAGTAACCCTAATATTTAAAACAATCATGAATCACATACATGTATGCTTGTATGATGATCTTCTCTTACCCCAAAGTCCATTGTTGCGACTTCACTTTATTGGTATGCATCTCCTACTCTATCTCAACCAACACATTAGCATCATAACATACCAACATCATCATGATGACCTAATTGCATATAATGACCTCATGATGCATGACAACATCAACCATGCCAACTTACATGGACAATACATAAGTGTGAACAACATGTGACCAAACATGAAAAACCAATGCATGTACGACATGTAACGACATGTACCCAAGCATGCACAGATAACACTCAAGCATGAACATCATGTAACCAAGCATAAACAAGCAATGCATGTACAACACGTAGCATCATGTGAGCAAGTATACACGGTCAATACATAAACATGAACAACACATGACCAACCATACACATTATGACATGTTGAAAACAACACCATCAACACTTCCATGGAGACACCACCATGGCCAACACAACATGGATGCAACAAGCACATATAGGCCACAAACATACTACACACGCATGCAACCAACATAAACGCATGATCAACACACCACCCATCCAATCTGAGAGTTGAACCATGCTCGGATACCACTTTGTAACACCCCCTTCCCACATCCACCCAAGTAATCGGTCAACCGGGGTAAACATGCGACGAGAGGCTAGTAATATGAGATTTAACCTCCTAGATGACCTTAAGGAAGTGGAACTGACAGAAACAATACAAACACACCTTACACAACATCAAAAACATCCTCATGAGGTAACCCAACCTTCCAAGCCCCTAAATCTTGAGGGAGACTAAATTTTTGACCAATTTGAGCCTTAGCTGTGGGCATGCCAAGGCAAGGTAGCAACAAGGGCCTGGTTTGGTTAGTTCTGTGCCTACAACTTTGAGATTTGTGCCACCATTTTAGCCCGAGAGCCCAAGTCACTACCCAGAACTTCATGAAACTGTAGGAGATTATAAATAACATTAAAACAAAGGTACATAAGCAATCACATCATTAGGAACTCATCTGGACCCTTCCTAGCCATGACAGATGTTTCGTCAAACATGTCACAAACCTTGCATCTACGAGTGTAAACAACATATTTAAACATAGGGGTCTCATACTTGTTTGAGAATCCTTAAGAAGTGTTGCTCCCTTACATCATAAGCTGTAATATAATATATTTGACCATAGATACATTATGCATTCATTTACAAGTAAAAACATGGATAGAGCCATACATCATTACTGATAAAATACATGTTTATAACCAACATAATAACCACAAAAATACCATGGATACAACAACAATAGAATCCACATAATCACAAGTGCAATCATGCATCAAATACCAAAGGAATGAGCTCTTCATCAATGAGTGTAAAAACCAACTGGAGATGGGACTTCCTCGGCCATAGATTGGTTGAGCCAAATATCTCTTTAGCTAATCACCCCCATGCCATATTCCAAGCATGAATATGGGAATCAAACCGAAAGAACCAACCAGGGCATCCTGAGGCTAAACCATCTCACCCTTATCAAATAGAAATCAAGCTTTACCATGATCCATCCCATACCACTAGGCCAATGCAATAAACATGTCATAACTAGATTTACCGTGATCTACACCCGATCACTAGGCCAACACAAGCATGAATATCACTGAATTATCTGTGTTTACACCGTGAGGAATTTTCCCATCTCCTAGTCTCTCAGGCTTTATCGCAACCCATAGTTTGAATCAGGGGTCACTAGGCCATAAAACAAGACATACTCTCCAGGCTTTACCGTACATCCCAAACCCGGGACTATTAGGCCCAAAAAAGAGCACCCACCTCTTAGGATTTACCGCAACCCAAACTGGAATCACTAGGCCCTAAACCGAGGCAAACCACCTCTAGGATTTACTGTATATCTCAACATTCATCGGTCGAGGATTCATAGGCCCACCGAGGCAACACACTATCCATATTTACCACAACCCACAGTCCAGTTCAGGGGTTACTAGGCCATGTGTTATATCAATTCACAGATCAAACCCACTCAACTTCGAATCCATCTGGTAATCTAGCTAAACCAAAACATGAAAAATCCACAACACCATGGTTATCCGGAAATGGCAAGGCTGGGCTGAAAACATTGTCACACCTAGAAAAACCCATGCTAAGACAACAAGAAACCACATGCAATATCATGCATACCAAATCTAGCAAGGAAAACACACATGCAAATCTATACCTACCAAGAATCATGTTGGTGTTGCTTGATTCTTGCTCCTCCTTGCTTGCTTCCTCCTTTTTCCTGCTTTCTTTCCTTTTTTGCTCCAATGCCAAAATGCTCCCAAAAAAAAATCTAAGTGTCCAAGAGTGAGAGAGAGAGAAAAAAAATGAGAGAGCTCCAAAAATGTGAGCAAAAGCCTACCAATTGATCCTTAAAAGCCCTTTTATTGATGAGGCCTCTATTTTCTTCATTTTCCATTATTTTCCTTCATTTTACTCCTCACATGAAACCTATGACCTTTCATCTCCCTTTTCTCCTAATTTCCATTATTTTCATAAATAAATGTGCCAAAATTTCCAATTTCCTTTGGCCATAATAACCGAAATGAACACCCACTAGGTTGCCCAATATTCAACTTGGAATATGTGTCCCATCAACTGTGGTTATTATTTTAATTTTTATTACATGAAATTTTCACCAAGACTGTTACAGATCAAGTGTAGAATGGCATCAAGTGGTCCAATGCATTATTAAGAAATTTTTATCCCCAAAAAATGTCATTTAAGGCCTCAAACTAGCCTTGGAAGGTTATAGACCCTAATTCTCCAAACTGGGTCCCACCAACAAAATTATTCATGTAAGATGATTCCTTAAATTTTTCCATTCTAAACAGATTGAGATGGATGAAGAATTATATAGTGATATAATACATATCAATTATGTTGTATGGTGCAGCCATAACAATTTTTTTAATGCAAATCATAATTGTTTCAATAAATAAAAAGACAAATTCCATGTCTTTTTTATTCATTAGCACGTAGTCAAGTGTCTAGTACTAATTAAAAGGAGCTTTCATAGGGTCAATTGCTAATGGAGCTCTCCAACACGAGGATATGTTGGAGGGTTGGTGAAAAAAAAAATCTCCTAAGGATAAATGGAATAGGGGGGAATTGAAATTCATTATCATGCTTTAGAAATTTTCATGGGTTATCAATACAAATCAATTTGAGGCCTAGAAAAAATGGATCAAATGAGCTCAATATGCTATAGTACACAAAAATGAAGGAAGACATTACCTGTACACACATGGACCATGATGGATCTCATTGCTATATTTAGATGTTGAATTTCCCCATTTAGAATGACGAAGTAACCAATTCAGAAGACTTTAACACATTCAACTTCCTTGTAAACATTTAGAGACAATAATTTGACACTTTGAAAAACAAAATTATGTTTCAATTAAGGGATAAAACCTCAATGATCAAAATAAATTCTTAAGGGTTTATCAATGGTGATTATGTTAAGAGGGCCAACCATGATGTTGTGCACTACAATCTCAAATATTTAATATTTCACTTGTTATTTTACTTGTTCAAGGTAGATGAATCTACAATCCCAAAATAAAGTTGTGATAAGAAGAATTATCTGACTTCTACAAGTAGTAATTCCTCTCCCCCATTAACAATGGGAGGAGAGAGAGAGAGAGAGAGAGAAATAACGTCACAAAATTGACCAATGTTATTAGGAAGTGTTGAAAATTTTCTTAGAGAAATATACAACTCTTGTCAAGAACCACTCATGATGCTCAAGATGGATGAAAAGGCTTTGCCATACTAGAACCCCTTTTAATGCTTGTTTATTTAAAAATATATATTTGAAACTTATTTTAAAAAATTAGCAAATATTCACTCTATGGGGATCATCATATATCATCTCAAACTTTACTCACAATGCATTTAAATTATGAAATAAATATAAATAATCAATTAAATGACCCTTGATTACTTTCATGAATAGATAGAACTACAATAAGGAGATGAATAATACATGAGGAACCTCAATATGTTTCGAAGGAGGTGTTTCAAAGGAATCTTATGATGATTTAGGAAATCATAGAAAGAAGGCTACATATGTGGGACTTATGGACCTCAAAGCATTCATGCAATCTTAAAGATCATGAAGAAAATGGGGATTAATAATCATAACACACATTATCCAGAAATAATACTTTACTTTCTATTTCCAATATATCCACCTTATATTATATTTAGCCTCCCCTCCCCACTTCAAGGTTATTCTATCTAATTTTGGTGATGCAGGGGCATGAGGCTTAGAGACAAAAGGCTTCATTAATTATTCCAAAAATCCAAAAAAAAGTTACAAGCAAAGGTGTTGGTACCTTTAGCTGTCATTTTACAATTGTAATAGATAGGGTTGAACTAGTATTTAGGAGGATTGAACAGTTTTAGATTTGTTTCAACATATTTAGCTTCAGTTGATAGAATTAGGGAAGATATGATGTAATTAGGATTTTGTCTAAAATAGAAGAATTTGATCCTCAAGAAGAGGTTGATTGTTATGTAAGAACCTATAAATTGTAACCTCTGAAGAGGAGAAATTCGGAATTGGCCGTAGAAGAATTGATTGTGAGAGTTTTGGCCTCTGATATAATAAAATTTCAGAGTTTATTTATTTGTGTTATACTTGGCAAATCCCCGAAGGGTTCATCTCTTCAAATTCATTGAATTTATACATTTTGTGTAGAATTTTGAGTATATTTGCTTTTGTGTAAGAAATTCGGAAGAAATTGAAGAGATTATGGTTCTTTGTTTGAGATTAAATAGTTGACAAATGGTCTATATTTATTGAGCTATTAATCTCTTTAATAAGGGTTCGAAGGAAAATGGAAGTTTTGGTTTTCTTTGGTTAAGATTGGTTATTCGATATCGATCTACGTTAGTGTGTTTCACAGTGGAAAATAATGGTTTCAAGAGAAGCGAAGTTAGAAGATAAACCCAAAATCCAGCAAAAAATCCATGTTAAACGTGATCGGAATTGAGAATTTACAGTTAAGCGGTTTTTAGAAACCAATCCACTGTGTTCGCACCGCTTTTGAGTCGAGAGGGGTTTTAATCCAATCAAACGCGATCGAATGATATTGCGACACGTCACGAGCGCAATACCACCCATTTCGCATCGCTTTTGGGTGATAAACTATGGAGGTTGATTGGATGTGATATCCGTCCGATCGTGATCGACAGAGATCCGACGGTGATCGCGTGGAAAACTGCGTGGAGGTTTAAACAAAGGTATGGACCCGATATATTATGCAATGGAGTTTTATTAAAGGTGAAGTCCGGAATATTTCTTAAGGTTTTTAACGTTGTTTCTGAAGGTTTTAACCATTCATTTCCAAGGTTTTCAACGTTAATTTCGAAGGATTTAATATTGTTAAAAAGGAGATTTATTAAGTGATTGAGACCCAAAAGTCTTCCGAAAGGCTTAACCTTGGGTTAAAGTGAGTCTGTTGTTCCGAAGGTCCTTTCCCACTGTTTAAAGTGCATTATAATATCATATTCCCGAAGGGTTTTTAAACATTGGTTAAAGTGGTTCCGAAGGGTTGTAAACATTGTTTACAAAGGTTTAACACTTTTTAAAGTGCATCATTATGTTATGAATGTATAAGGGGAATTTTGCTTCCAAATATCTTTTTATTAAATAAATCAATCAGATTTCATACAATTTGATGAATGAGAGTGGAAATAAGGAATTGGAACAAATTCCTCCTGAATTAGAGAATATTGTAACCAAGTTTGAACAACTTTCCTTAACGCCTGCACCCACACTACCATCATTTGTGGTATCAGAGCAGTCTTCAGAGCATTTTTCAGACACTGAACAGGCTTCCAAAAGTCAGAAAAAGAAATCCAACATGGCTGTCAAAATTGGTAGAGGTGGTGCTGGTAGAAGAAGAGGTAGACCAGTTGCAAATGCTGAAGTACTAGAGGCTATGCAGCAAATTCAAGCCAGATTGGAAGCAATTGAAGTAGGAAAACAGAGAGATCCTGAAGATGTTAGTGAACTTGAAGCTGAAGAAGAAGAAGAAAATGTTGAGCTTACTCCTGATATGAGATTCTTTAAATCAGTTTTAGGATCTACATCCAAGCCTAGACTTGAAGTATCAGCTTTTGCAGGAGGATTGAATGCAGAAGAGTTGATAGACTGGATCAATGAAATGAATAAATTCTTTGATTATGAAGAGATGGGTGAAGAAAAGAGAGTTAAGTTTGCTGTCACAAGGTTGAAAGGACATGCAACACTTTGGTGGGATGGAGTGCAAGCAGAAAGAAGGAGAGTTGGTAAGCAGCCAATCAAGAATTGGAACAGAATGGTGGCAAAGCTAAGAGGTAATTTTTTGTCTAGTGATTATCAGCTTTCATTATTTAGACAAATGCAGAATCTTAGACAGAGATTAATGACAGTAAAAGAATACACAGAAGAATTTTACAAAGTGAGCATAAGAGCAGGACAAATTCAAGATACAACAGAGAAGATTTCCAGGTAAATAAATGGTCTCAGAATGGAGATTCAAGATGAGATAAGTATATTGTCTCCTAGAACAGTAGAAGAGGCTTACCAGATGGCCTTAAAAGCTGAAGAAAAACTCCTAAGAAAGAAATCTGCCAAAGGAAGAGGTACTTTCTGAGGAAGAGGAAGTCAAGGTGGTAGAGGAAGATCTACAACACCAAGAGATGGAGCTAGCAGCAACTCACCTCAGTATGCACCCACAGAAGGTGATACAAGTGGTAGAAGGATTTCTTACAGAGGAAGAGGAGGCAGAAATAGAGGAAGAGAAGTAAGATGTTACAGATGTAAAAAATTAGGACATAGAGCCTATGAATGTCCAGAGAAAGAGAATGTGGGGACAAACCAGAGAAATACAATTGTTGCTTAGACTGGAGAAGAAACAGCAAAGTTGCCTGAAACAGAGAAAGAAATTGTGCCAGAAAAAGGAGAATCTTTGGTGTTTAACAAAGTTTTGTTAAAACAAACAAAAGAAGTTGGTGAACCAACACAGAGAAAGACTTTGTTCAGAAGTGTGTGCAAAGTTCAAGGGAAATGCTGTCAATTGGTAATTGATAGTGACAGTATAGATAATTTAGTCTCTACAGAGGTGATAGAGAAGTTGAAATTGAAGACAAGGGAACATCCAACACCCTACAAGGTGTCATGGCTTCAGAAGGGACATCAGCTGATAGTAAAGGAACAATGTGAAATAGAATTGCAAATGGGCAGCTACAAAGATAAAATCATGTGTGATGTGATGCTTATAGATGTGTGTCACATATTGCTGGGTAGACCTTGGCAGTATGACAGAGCAGCAGTACATGATGGGAAAAGAAACACTTACAAGTTTTTCAAAGATGGTATGAATCAAACATTGTTACCTATGGAAGAAGAAGGTGCATCAAGTAAAAAGTCTGATCCAAAGGCTTTATTGTTGAGTGGAAAAGAATACATGCAGCAGATTGAAGATGATGAGGTAAATTTTTCTTTAGTTTGCAAACCTAAGGTAGTATTTACTTCTACTAAAATTTCTGATTTGCCAATTGAAATTCAAGAAATGTTGGAAAGCTATTGTGATATTATTGTGGATGATTTGCCTACTGAATTACCACCTGTGAGAAGAATCAACCATCAGATAGATTTGATTCCAGGATCAAATTTTTCAAATAAAGCAGCTTACAGAATGACTCCTACAGAAAATGGAGAAATCAGAAAGCAAGTGCAGGAATTGGTTGACAAAGGTTTGATTAGAGAAAGTTTGAGTCCTTGTGCAGTACCTACAGTATTAAGTCCGAAAAAGATGGAGGTTGGAGAATGTGCATTGATTCAAGAGCAATCAACAAGATAACAATCAGGTATATATTTCCTTTACCTAGAATTGAAGATTTGATGGATTGTTTGAGTGGAGCAAGATATTTTTCAAAACTAGATTTGAAAAGTGGGTATCATCAAATTAGGATAAGGGAAGGTGATGAATGGAAAAAAGCCTTTAAAACAAATGAGGGATTGTATGAATGGATGGTAATGCCTTTTGATTTATCAAATGCACCTAGCACATTTATGAGGCTTATGAATGAAGTATTAAAGGAATTTATTGGTAAATTTGCAATAGTATATCTGGATGATATATTAATTTACAACAAAACAAAGGAAGAACACCTGAGACATCTTAATTATGTCTTAAGGAAGTTACATCAAGAGAAGTTACTGATAAATTTAAAGAAATGTTCATTCATGAAAGAAGAATTGGTATATCTAGGTTTTGTTGTTTCTGATGAAGGATTGAAAATGGATCCACAGAAGATAAAGGCAATTGTGGAGTGGCCTTCACCAAAAAGTGTTTTTGAGGTAAGAATTTTTCACAGTCTTACTAGTTTTTATATAAAATTCATAAGGAATTTTAGTAAGATCAATGCACCTATCATTGAAACCATAAAGAAGGACAAACAATCATTCAAATGGACTGCTGAAGCTGAAAGGAATTTTCAGTTCTTGAAGCAAAAGATAACTGAGAAACCTATCTTAGTTTTGCTTGATTTTAACAAACCTTTTCAAGTGAAATGTGATGCCAGTGAGGAAGCTATTGGAGCTATATTAAGTCAAGAAGATAGGCCTGTAGCATATTTCAGTGAGAAACTGAATGAGACAAGAAGGAAGTACTCTTTTTATGACAAGGAATTTTATGCAATTGTACAGTCATTGAAGAAGTGGAGACATTATTTAATGTCTAAAGAATTTGTGCTATATTCATATAATCATGCTTTACAGTATATTATGCAGCAGCCTAAATTGAATCAAAAACATGCAAAATGGGTTGAATATCTTCAAAGTTTTAACTTTTTATTGAAGCATATAAGTGGTCAAGCAAACAAGGTAGCTGATGCCTTGAGTAGAAAAAACATTCTTGTTCAAGAAAGTCAAATTGAAGTGTTAGGTTTTAATTTTCTTAAAGAACTCTATAAAACATATTTGGATTTCAAAGAAGCATTTGAAGCATGTTGTAATCCTGTTTTGATAGACAGAAGTCAGTGGTTAGATTATTTCTTGCAAGAGAGTTTATTGTTCAAAAGAAATCAGTTGTGCATACCAAATTGTTCTATGAGAGAAAATTAATCAAGGAGAAACATAGTGGTGGACTTGCTGGAAATTTTGGTGTTGATAAGACTTATGAGCAATTAATTCATTTTTACTTTTGGCCAAAGATGAGATATGAAGTGGAAAAGTATGTGAGAAATTGTAAAATTTGTCAATATGCAAAAGGGAAAAGTCAAAATGCAGGTTTGTACATTCCATTACCTATTCCAGACAAACCTTGGGATATGGTAAGTATGGATTTTGTTTTAGGATTGCCTAAGACACAGAGAGGAAATGATGCAATTTATGTTGTACTTGACAGATTTTAAAAAATGGCACATTTTATTCCATGTTATAAAACCAGTGATGCTACTCATGTTGCCAATTTGTTTTTCAAGGAGATTGTCAGATTACATGGGTTACCTAAAAGTATTGTTTCTGATAGAGACACCAGATTTGTTGGTCATTTTTGGAGGACATTGTGGAAGAAGCTTGGTACTAAACTAAGTTTCAGCTCAACTTATCACCCTCAGACTGATGGGAAGACTAAAGTAGTGAACAAAAGTTTGGGTAATCTTTTGAGAATTCTTGCAGGAGAACATCCTAAACAGTGGGATCATATTTTACCATAGGCAGAGTATGCATACAATGATTCACCTAACAGAAGTACAGGGTAGAGTCCATTCCATATAGTTTATGGAATGCACCCAAGAGGAGTATTTGAATTGAGGAACTTGGGAAAAGCAGAAATGAGAAGTGCTGAAGGAGAGGAGTTTGCTTCAGAAATTCAAGCAATACATGAACAGGTAAAGTAGCAGCTACAAGACAGCAGCATCAAGTACAAGAATAGAGTAGATTTGAGCAAAAGAGAAGTTTATTTTGAAGTTGGTGATTTGGTTTTGGCACACTTGAGGAAAGAAATATTTCCAAAGAGGGAGTATAACAAGTTAAAATTCAAAAAGATAGGACCATGCAGGATATTGAGAAAGTTTTCTGCAAATTCTTATGAAATTGAATTACCATCTGATATTGGAATATCTCCAATATTCAATGTTGCTGATTTGTACATATATGAAGATGGTGGCACAGATGATAGACCAGAAGACAGAGAACAGATTGACTGGGTAAAACAGTTACCCACAGCAAAGACACGACAGCCAGAGAGGATCTTAGAGAAGAAAGTGTTTAAGAAAACCAAGGGACAGGAGTATTTTCAATACTTGATCAAGTGGAGGGATCAGCCAATTGAGGATGCTACCTGGATGACAAAAACTATGCTGTAGAAATTGGGCAGTTCTATGGAGGAGCTCATGGACAGGAGCCCATGAAAAATTTTGTCCTCAGGAGTCTGATGCAGGGGCATGAGGCTTAGAGACAAAAGGATTCATTAATTATTCCAAAAATCCAAAAAAAAGTTACAAGCAAAGGTGTTGGTACCTTTAGCTGTCATTTTACAGTTGTAATAGATAGGGTTGAACTAGTATTTAGGAGGATTGAACAGTTTTAGATTTGTTTCAGCATATTTAGCTTTAGTTGATAGAATTAGGGAAGATATGATGTAATTAGGATTTTGTCTAAAATATAAGAATTCGACCCTCAAGAAGAGGTCAATTGTTATGTAAGAACCTATAAATTGTAACCTCTGAAGAGGAGAAATTCGGAATTGGCCGTAGAAGAATTGATTGTGAGAGTTTTGGCCTCTGATATAATAAAATTTTAGAGTTTATTTATTTGTGTTATACTTGGCAAATCCCCAAAGGGTTCATCTCTTCGAATTCATTGAATTTATACATTCTGTGTAGAATTTTGAGTATATTTGCTTCTGTGTAAGAAATTCGGAAGAAATTGAAGAGATTATGGTTCTTTTTTTGAGTTTAAATAGTCAACAAATGGTCTATATTTATTGAGCTATTAATCTCTGTAATAAGGGTTCGGAGGAAAATGGAAGTTCCGGTTTTCTTTGGTTAAGATTGGTTATCTGATATTGATCTATGTTATTGTGTTTCACAATGGAAAGGAAGGGTTTCAAGAGAAGAAAAGTTAGAAGATAAACCCCAAATCCAGCGAAAAATCCATGTTAAACGTGGTCGGAATTGAGAATTTACAGTTAAGCGGTTTTTAGAAACCAATCCACTGTGTTCGCACCGCTTTTGAGTCGTGAGGGGTTTTAATCCAATTGAACGCGATCAAATGATATTGCGACACATCACGAGCACAATACCACCCATTTCGCGTCGCTTTTGGGTGATAAACTACGGAGGTTGATTGGATGCGATATCTGTCTGATCATGATCGACGGAGATCCGACGGTGATCACGTGGAAAGCTGCGTGGAGGTTTAAACAAAGGTATGGACCCGGTATATTATGCAATGGAGTTTTATTAAAGGTGAAGTCTGGAATATTTCTTAAGGTTTTTAACGTTGTTTTTGAAGGTTTTAACCATTCATTTCCAAGGTTTTTAACGTTAATTTCGAAGGATTTAATATTGTTAAAAAGGAGATTTATTAAGTGATTGAGACCCGAAAGTATTCTGAAAGGCTTAACCTTGGGTTAAAGTGAGTTTGTTGTTCCGAAGGCCTTTTCCCACTGTTTAAGGTGCATTATAATATCATATTCCCGAAGGGTTTTTAAACATTAGTTAAAGTGGTTCCGAAGGGTTGTAAACATTGTTTACAAAGGTTTAACACTTTTTTAAGTGCATCATTATGTTATGAATGTATAAGGGGACTTTTGCTTCTGAATATCTGTCAAACCAGGAGGTAACTCCTCAAAACTGGAATTGTGTATTAGCTGAAGAATGTACATGCTTATATAGATGGGAGGTGAGGCTATTGGGATTCAGCTCCCAATGACTCTTGGCCTTCCTTATTTCCTAATAATAAATAATATACAAAAATACATATGCACACCCATCCATAGGATTAGGTGTCAACATTCCCCCTTTTAATCCGAAGGGATGTTGGTGAGTCCAAGCATCGATCTGAACTTTTCAAACTTTTCTCTTCCAAGTGCTTTGGTGAAGATGTCAGCAGTTTGCTCATTTGTGGAACAATGATGTAGATGGATGGTTTTAGCCTGAACATGATGTCGAATTAGATGGTACTTTGTATTGATGTGCTTTGTTCGATCATGGAACTTTGGGTTCTTGGCCAACTTTATTGCAGAAGTGTTGTCGATCATGAGTGGAGTGGAATACATCTGTTTCATCTGCAAATCTTCCAGGATTTTCCGGAGCCACACAATTTCCTTTGTTGCTTTAGCTGCTGCCACATATTCTGCCTCGGTCGTGGAATCTGCTGGAACTGACTGTTTGCGTGATCTCCATGAGACAGCTCCTGATCCAAGACTCATGGTGTAACCTGTAGTAGACACCCCTGTTTCTTTGTTGCCATCAAAGTCTGAATCAGAGAATCCGATCAAGCTGAAGTCACCTACCTGTGTATATTTGAGTCCAAAGTCTTGAGTCCCCTTCAAGTACCTTAGTACTCTTTTTGCCGTAGACCAATGTCCTTCACAAGGTTTTTGCATGAACCTTGAGAGGATTCCAACAGCAAATGAAATGTCAGGTCTGGTGGTGGTAAGATAGATAAGACTTCCTACAAGCTGTCTATACTTAGTTGCATCCTCAAATTCCTTTCCTTCAATAGATGTGAGCTTCAAGTTTTGTTCCATTGGAGTGCTTAAGGGTTTACAATCATCCATGCCAAATTTGTTCAAGAGATCTCCAATGTACTTCTTCTGAGAAAGAAATATGAATTTAGGATGTTGAATTACTTCAATACCCAAATATTAATGAACATGACCCAAATCAGTCATTTCAAAACCTTTCTTCAACTCTTTCTTCATGGATGCAATATAGCTCTCATTGTTTCCTGTTATCAAAAGATCATCTACATATACCACAAGATATACAACTGTTTTTCCAACTTTCTTAACAAACAAAGTTTCATCGTCAAGATCAAAATGTTTGAAATCAAGTTTCAGAAGATGCTCGGTTAACTTCTCATACCAGGCTCGTGGTGCTTGCTTGAGGCCATACAAGGATTTTACAAGTTTGCAAACTTTGTGTTCTTGACCCTTTATCACAAATCCTTCTGGCTGGGACATATAAACTTTCTCCTTTAGATCTCCATTCAAGAAAGTTGTTTTTACATCCATCTGATGGACTTTCCATCCACTCTGAGCTGCTAAGGCAAAGAGAGTCCGGATGGTGGTCCATTTTGCTGTGGGAGCAAAAGTTTCTTCATAATCGACTCCTTCTTTCTGTGCGAATCCTTTTGCCACAAGCATGGCCTTGTGCTTGTCAAGTGAGCCGTCTGCTTTGTACTTGTTCTTGTAGACCCACTTACAGCCAATTGGTTTCGTTCCCAAAGGCGGATCAACCAGCTTCCAAGTGCCATTCTTTATCAAGGCATCATACTCCTTTTGCATCGCTTCTTTCCATTCATCATGAGAAGCGGCTTCTTTGAAGGAAGTTGGTTCATGATATGTAGACAAACTCAATTCACAGTTATAAGCAATATCCATATCAACAGGGGAATCAGAATTATCTACATCACCTTCGATTTCTTGAGTGGAACTTCTTGTTCCTGTTTTTCCAACCTCATCAGGATGAACATCCTCCAGTGTCTTTGTCGGCCATTTGGGGGGACCTTTCTGAGATGGCCCTGGCTGGTCACTTGACTGAGTTGGGATTGATTCAAGATTCAATCTCCCAATTCTGTCAATCACATCATCCAATGTGTCATCCGTGGTGGTTTCTTCATGTCGGGGAGAGTGTGGTTCAGGAAATGATTCCACAGTTTGATTCAATATCGGAATCCCCCCTTCAAGGTGTGGAATCACATTATCAAATTCTTTGAAAGACTTTGCATGTGTGAATCTATCCAGGCGATCAAGTTGCCGCTCAACAACCTTGTCACTCTTGGATGATTCGAGAAATATGACATCTCTTGCTATCACAAACTTCTTATTTGCTTCATCATAGAGACGATATCCTTTGGAGGTATTGGAGTACCCCAAGAAGATACATTTTCTGCTTCTAGCACCAAGTTTGTTCCTTTGACCCATGGGTATCAAGGCATAACAGGTGGACCCAAAGACCCTGAAATGCTTTACCGAAGGAATGTGGCCATGCCACATTTCAAAAGGAGTTTTTTTTCTAATTGAACTTGAAGGACACCTATTATTTATGTAAACAGCACATAGAACTGCATCAACCCAAAACATCAATTTTACATTCTTGAAAAATAACATGGAGCGGACCATATTTAAAATAGTTCTGTTCATTCTTTCAGCTACACCGTTCTGTTGTGGATTATATGGCACAGTTGTTTGATGTTTGATTCCATGTTAACGAAGATAATTTTCAAATTCGTTTGAAGTGTATTCTTTTCCATTATCAGTACGTAGAGAGCCAATATGTGTTTGTGCATCATTTTCAATCCATGCGTGAAAATTCTTGAAAGTTTGAAAAGCATCAGACTTATTCTTCAGTAAGTAAATCCAACACATTCTGGTGTAGTCATCAATAAATGTCATCATGTATTTGTTTCCATTTGCAGAAGCAATAGGCATAGGGCCACATAAATCTGAATGAACAAGTTCAAGTTTTCTATGTGCTCTTGAGTGTGAATCATGAAATGGCTGTTTGCTATGCTTTCCTAGAATACATGCATCACATTCCTTAGGTTTTCTAGGAATTGTAGGCAGTCCATCAACACCATTTTCTTCAACAAACGAAGGCTGTCATAATTTAAGTGTCCAAATCTAGCATGCCATAAAAGACTTGATGGAAATGTACCTTCATCATGATATGAACTGAATGCAAAGTTTTGAGCATGAGCAGATGAACCTTTAGAAACTTCAAAGTCTCCTTCTTCTATTCCCTCCGCAGCTAGTGAGTGATCGATCTTTGATCACGACCTACGCCGCCATCCGAACCAAGTGGGAAGGGTGTCCTTGTGGGATTTAGATCGGGGGCCAATGAAGTTTCTCTTCAACTCAGGGAGGTATAGAACCTCATGTAGGATATGATCGGGAAGACCAGGCAGTTTAAGCCTGACTGTGCCAAGCCCTGATGGCTTGAGTTTGGATTTATCTGCGAAATATACTGCTCCATCAACTTTGTCAGTGAATTCTTCAAAAAATCTTTTCTAAATGTCATGTGACATGTTGCTCCTGAATCTAGCAACCAATCATCTCTCCATGAAGTAAATGAAACATCAAATAGGTTTTCAGTTACTCCATTATTCTGATAATGCTAGAACATAGTGGCGGATTCGGAGTGCTTATTTACCTTGTCTGTGTCATGTTTACCTACTTGTCTTGATTTGTTTGCTGTTGAGCTTTAGATTGTCTGCCCCCCTTTTCTCTGAAGTTTCTTCTTCGTCTTCTGCCTTCTCTTCCTCTGGATGGACCTGAAGCATGTCTCTTTTCTCTCTGTGCCAAGTAGGCGGCCTCTTTAGAAGATGAAGGGACTGTCATCTTCTTTTGAAGGAGGAGAGAAAAAAACTCTGCTGGAAAATTTCTCTTGAAGGAGAGAAAACAAAAAAATCTATTGCTGGAAAATATACTCAATTAAAAGGGCAGAAACTCTTGCTGGAAAAAATTTTCTGAGTTTAAAAACTCTTTCTGGAAACTAAATCTGCTCAGAAAACTTTTGTTGAAGACTGAATTTTTAAAAAAACACTCCATGCTATAGACTGATTCTGCAAAAAAAATGTATTTTTTTTTGTTTGGGGAACAAAAAAGTCGATATGGAATGGGGAAAATGGAATATGAATGAAAGGGCGAAATTTGTGAAATGGTGAGATGGTATATGAATGGGAGAATATAGTGGGAAGGGGGCGGTATAGTGAATGGGAAAGGCGTAAGACAATATGGCGGTATTGAATATGGGAGGGGGCGGTATTGACTATTAAGAAGTGGAAGGGGCGGTATATTATAACGCAGACAGTGTATTAATATGACAGAGGGCTATATGGAATGAAGGGCGATATAATAGAATGTTGTATTATATATGGCAAACTGTATTGTTTATGTGATAGACAACGCATGACAATGGACGGTATTAAGTGTGGAACCCATATTAAAGATTGGACAGCGTATTAACAACAGCGGTACCAACCAGCATTCCACCAAAGCCGTATTCGACCAAACAACGTTTGATATATATAAGATCGGTGGTATTAAATATGAGTGTAATGTGTATTGACAGCGTGGTGATATAAGGGCTTAATGCAAGTATCGTTGCGATGGGAAGCTCGATCGTTTGAAATGGGACGGGGTAGGCGCAAATCGGGGTCAAGGCGTGTGGTAAGGCGTGAGTGTAATGCGTATGGGGAGAAGAGGTGAAGTATGTGCAGTTGTGGGTAGGGGGACCGGCGTGAGAAGGAGGCCGGAGGGAATGAGAGGGTGTGAAACTCGAGGGCGAGCGGGTATGCGATGTAAGGAGTGGCGTTGGTAACTCGAGTCAGTGGTTTTGCTGTGCGCAGGCGCAGTGAGGGAAGAGTTGACCGCGTGTTAAAGAGGAGTTTTGGTGGCCGAGTATGGGAGGCGATTGAGGAAGGAGCCGTGCAGGCCGTTTGAGGCGACTGTATATGGGGCGGGTTGTAGCTCGGGGAGAGGGAGCGTAGGTTGATAGCGAAGGGATGATAGGTGCGTATACATAGGAGTTGTATGAGTGTGTGAGCTTTTAATAAATAAAATAAAAATAATAATGAATAAATACATAAAAAGAGTGTCTCCTATGGTTATGAGGAAATTTTACCATTATTATGGAAAGGGAAGGGAGACAGGTGAATGTAACAAGGAAGGGAGTTGGCAGAAAAGGAGAGACAGATTTAGGCAGCAAGGGACTGTTGGAAAGATATGTGGCAGACATGGGATGAATGATATTCAGCATGGCAGCACACCTTCAACTGAATTCTACATGATGTAGTTGCAGATCTGCTTGAGCCAAGGATTTCCACTGAAAGATTGACAGCCCAGAATTACAGAAATGAGCCTGGAACAGTCATGGTTAACAGAAAAAATGTGACACTCATGTTAATAAGTGTGTTGTTGCACAGATTATTCAGTTAAAGGTAGAAACACAATCATAAAGGAATCTCAACAAGAACACCAATGAATGTTCCAGGAGGTAACTTCAAACTGAATTGCAGTATTAGGTCATATATCAATATGCTGACAGATGTGAGTATATATTATTAAGATCAGCCCATTCATTCTTACTTTCCTATTTCCAGTTATTAAATATACAGCAAGATAAAATGACTCTGAGTTCAGATATAAAGTCAATAATGATTTATTAAATAAATCAACTGATTAATACAAATTGAATGATAGCAGCCAAGACTAATAAATTCTCCGAATTAGAGAATATTGTAAATCCAAGTTTGACTAACTTTCGCTATATTAATTATAATCGCCATCATTTGGGGAAATTAAGTTCTATTGTACTCATGATATCTAAAGTTCATACAAATGGTATATTCGTAGTGATTTGACCACCATGGTATTGGATTCACACTCGTACTAAGAGGTGGGGGGTGAATCAATATAAGACATTTTATTACTTATTTAAACATTCAAGCACCATAAAAAATCAATCTCATAAGCATAGCATGAAACACAAGATATACATGGAAACCTTTTCAAGAGAAAACCACAAAAATTCTTTATACAAATATTTGTAGGTAGCAACCTACTTATACAAACTTTGTAGTCACCAACCTACTTTTACAAAATTTGTAGGCACTAAACTATAGGATAAACCAATCCCCCATGCTGAAAGATTTGTTAGACCCAACCTACTAAAGCAGGCTAAAATAAGAGAATGTTGGAAAAACAGAATCAATATGTTAGGATTTGGTTACAAGAGCTAGTTTTGTATGTAATAGAATAAAAACTCTCTGAGTGAGGAAAGACAGTGAGAGTAGAGGAGAGAGTGTGAAGCAACAAGAAGGTAAAATAAAATTGTCAAAATCTTTGTAACTTTTCCTTGCAAAATTAATCTGATCACGTGATTTTTTTATGCCTTTGTGTATCAATTGTGCCTTTCAATGGTTCTTTGTATTTACGATTGCTTGAATTGGTGTTTATGAGTGTGGTTAATCCTTTATCGAATTGTTAGAACCCTATAATTAGCCTCAAGATAACTCAAAAATCTATTGTGCATAGCCCTAGTCGACTTCATTAGAACGAAGCATAGAGGTGAATGTTAAAGATCCATAGTAGAATTGAGTTTAACACTAAGTCTATCAATAAACGAAGTTGTGAATTGACTTGTTGATGAAGTCTATTAGATAAAGATATTTGGCTCTTTGTAATTCAACTCATCCAAGGTGTACTCAATCAAGGTTATAATCAAATCGCTAGATGGGAAGATTAAATATTATTTGAACGAAATCTAGTGTAGGACCCACATTCAACCTCAATCCGTCTAGCTAATTCAAGACGCAAGTAACCAAGTGACCCTAGGATCCTTAGACAAAACATATCAAAACCTTTATCCAACATGGACCCCACATTGAGGCATAAAATCTATATCTGGTCATTCGGTCCTATTGAAAGGTAATCACTCTTGGAACATCCAAATCCTCCTGATGCCGAATACAAGTGCCAATAGAGGATAATTTGGCCAGAAAGTACATCCCGCCTCAGGAAAGTGTTACATCCCCAGATCAACCTAAACCCTCAGATCTTTGGAAATTTATTGAAATAGTGGGATCGTTGGTTATAACATGTAAGTGCCAACTAGTGGGGGCAACATGACTTAACACCTTTGGAATTAAGCCCTAGTTTTTTACCATGATCGTATGGTGGTTTTTAAGTGAAGCCTAGTGCTAAAGGGCCACTAAACTTGATGTTCGTTTATTTTTATTTTTTAAGAGATTTGGGGCTTCCACCTTTGATTAAAAAAAATGATTTATTGTTGAGTTAAGAGCATTGTTAGTGCTAATATTGAAATAAAGCACCAATTCCAATTTGTGGAGATTTGAGAATGAGAGAAAAATATCTAAGAGGAAGATCGAGGAGTTTTGATCTGAGATTTATAATAAGAAATCAATTAGTATGACTAGTTGGCATTAATTTGTGATATCAAAGTAGAGCATATTTTTGTTTTCGGAAATAGTAGAAAGGAAAAGAGGAGGAGCCAAAAGATCATTTTGTGGTGCAAGTAGCAGAAGGCCTATAGCTAATGTAGCCCTGCGAGCAGAGATATAATTCCTTCAACAAACATTAGAGGTGATGGAAACTACCTAGAAGATAGGAGATAACATAGGAAATGTTGGCGAGGCAGAAGAAGCAATAGATTCTTCTAGTGAGGAAGAAGGAGAAGCATCCACAAAAGAAAAAAATGATATGATAGTTAAAATTTCTGCCAAACCAAAGATAGAGGTACTTGTTTATGAAGGTGTTACCATTGATAACAACTAGGTTTGTCTAGGTTGGTCTTAGGTAAGTTAGGTTTGGTCATTAGGGTGAAATAAGGACATGAAGTTCATTAATTTTCAAAAAATGTACATATGTGGGGGTATTAAAGGTCATCATTAAGGTGAGAGGTTTCAATTTCAAATAAAAATCCAAAAAATATCTCATGCATAAGTGAAATTGGTCATTTCGTGTAAATTTCGCACTTCTACACAAGTGCGTAGTGAAATCAGTGTAAATGATGACATGGCTGCCAACACACCATTTTTTCCACCTCACCAATACACAACTCATCTTCAAATTCGAAATATCAGGACCCGAAATCTAGCATGAAATTTTTCCACCTGATCATGGTTGTTTCCACCTAAACGAATTTGTTTGGTTCAATGGAGATGGTGCAAGTAGAATTGAAGAAAACGAGTTTTAAAAATGATTGTAATGGATGACCCAGCTGCCCCTTGAAAGATGGTAAGACATATTTTTTTGGAAAATTTTGTCTTAGGATACTCTATCAAATTAGTTACAAAGTTGTGAACATTTTTTTTGGAGGTAAAGAGTGAAAATTGCAAAATCTGGAAAAGTCAGGCAAGTTCGTAGCGAGCTCTAGGCTTGAATCCGAGTTTTCGCTACGAACTTATTGTAGAATGTTTTGAGGTAAAAATTCCAAAAAATATCATGTCAGGGGTGGATGAAGACATGTGTTTACCTTATTTTACCTAATGAAGACCCTCCAACAGGAAACAAAGTCAGAAAAGTGCAAAAGGTGGTGAAATGAAAACGCTTCAAACTTTCCTGAACTTTCTTGTACATGATCATTTTAGCAGTCAACTTCAAATTCAATTTCTGACCAAATTAAAATCATTTTGGAAATATGAAGGAGGTTTTTCTTCAGCACAAGCCCATCTACAAAAACCTCTCTTATTTTTTTCAAATCCATCAGTGTTTGGAAATTATGCACTCATCTTTGAGGCCAATGTTTCAAAATTTTCACTAACCAGATTTGTGTAAAAATTGTAAAATTCGACTTGGAAGAGGTCCAGCTCAGCATCCACGTGGCATAATGACACATCAACAGTCCATTACACTCAACAAATTATTTGGTTTCATTTGAAAAAGGTTATTAAATGGATTTGTTGAACTATTTAATGAAAGAAGAGTCCTTTTTGTATTCAAACTCTGCCAAACAGAAAATATCACTAGGAAGTCTCTAAGTGATCTAATCCTATTTGAAATAAGTCTCTGAGGTAGGAATTTGAAGTTAGAAAGGTGGAAAACCATTTTTATAAGTCCTCACTTTATAAATTAGAGAGTTTTAGAATTAGAGAGGGGTTTATGGATGGTATGACCAATGTTGCTATTGTAATTTTTTCTCTAATCGATTAATATACAGTGGCATAAAACTTTTGTTCAAACTTGAGATTATTTTTGGGCTCTTATGTGTTTGTGTCCTTTACCTATTCAATGTTTATTCAGCTTACTCATACATAATTACTTTGAATTCATAAATGGTTATGCTCAAACTTCCTTTATGTATCTTATTTGCTGTCAGAGTTGTTTTTTGTAAGAGCTCATATGCCTCAGCTTCCATGAATGATATTTTTTTGTAATTGAGTTTCATACTGACTCCATGCCCAATGGTAGCCATGACACATCTTTCACATGCAAAAATCATCCAAAATACATATGAGATTTAGCCATCTTATTTTTTAAGCTTCATTATTGAATATCATATATTTTCTTGAGAGAGATCTCTCTGGTTGGAAGGGCTAACTTCCAACCCTAAGTGGTTTAAAATAGTTACATCAAATTGAGTGCTGAGAAACCCAATCAGCCTTAGTTTGGTGATAACATTTTGGTGCGTCTGTCGGGAGACTGAAAGTCATATCATCCTGGGTGATTCTTGTCAAAGGAACTGAGCTCTTGAAGGTAGCAGGAGATAAGACAATTCGAAGGTTGTACTTATACCTTGGCGACTCCATTCTTGAAGAATTCAGAAATTCATAGCTTCATGGTAACACTACTAGGAAATGAGAGACTTAGATGCAACTACAATTTCTTCAAGGTATGCATGTGAGGACTTTTCAAAATTTTATGGATTTCAAAATATTTTTTCCAAGGATGCATATCTTTTAAGTATTGGCCCTAAGTTTGATGGAGAAGATTTAATTTTGAATTTAGAGCATGTATCAGAGTTTCGTGACTTTACTGAGCTCCTTTGAGTCAAACAAGAAGATGTATTCATTAGGATTTTATATGATTCATTCCAAGGAAAGTGTAAAAGTTGTGTGGAAAGGTCACCTGTTAGATCTATTAAATCATTTTCAGTTTTCTACCTTATTTTCTTGGAAACATGGATGGAGAAGACAGAGTTTGTGGCGGGCTCTCTTTCCATTCAGGAGTTCAAAGGATGGTACTTTGATGTTGAAGTTGGTGAGAACTTTTCTTCATCACTGTCTTTTTCTTTAAATTCATATAAAGGAAATCCTGAAAATAAGATCAGATTTTTAAATGAATTGGCTCGTGAGCTTGAAAAAGATATTGAAGATGTTGAAGCTCAAATTCAGCCTCATCATTTTCAAGATCATAGGCAGCCTGTTGAAAGTTTTTTTTCAACCAAAAAAAGTAGATGAGCTATCATCTTTTGACATCAAGATGGAGAAATTTTTTGTTTTAAAAAATAGATCCGATGACACACAACTGAAAGTGTTGGGGTTCCCATGTTTTGGCCAGGTTGACAGAGACCAAAAGATGAGACAACATAGAACCACTTTCAGACCTTAGGATCTAGCTCTCCTAGGTCCAGAGAGGGATCTCTCTATGATAGCCAAAGGTTTATGTCTTTAAGGCTCAAAGTATAAGATTTTAGGCTAGTTATAGGCTCGAGGTTGTTTGTTTGATTGTTTGTGTTTGGTTGGAAGGAATCAGGAAAAGAAGGACCAATATAAGACAAGGATGAGCAAAGAGGAAACTTAGGCAGGGACAGATAACTCAGAGAACATCAAAGCCATTGGGCTATGGAGTCAAGAAAGGATTTATTTGTAATCAATGTGCAAGCTTTCAATTAGGCTAGTCATCTAGAGCATTTGGATCTTAAAATATAGGAGGTGGAATGGAACATTAAGGACAGAAAATGAAAGGAGGAGAACCAACCAACTCTGTCTATAGATCAGGTCAGAGGTCATTTAACTCCAGACCTGCTTGGACAAAATTAGAGGCAAGACAAGGGATCTTGGAAAGGTAAACTGGTCGCGCAAGGATCCTAGTGGACAGGGCTAACACTAATCCCCAGTGTTCCCAAACCTTCCAGCTAAATCCTACCAAGAACATCTAAACATGGAATTCATCAATTCATACATCAGAGAGCGGGCAATATCATCCACTACACTGGTTAAATCAATTAAAATCAATACTCAGATACACATATAAGCAGAAAACATAGAAGGCTGGGAGAGCAGCAACATAAGGTACCTATCAAGGGTAAATCTTATGCCAAACTTCTGATGTGAGCCTGAAGAAACGTAATGAAATGAAATGGAATTAAACACAGAGAAGAGAAAACATCACCAGCTACTTTAGATCAGGATCCAAAGAAATATGCTTGTCATATTAAAAAAAGCACCAATCAGGTACATCATAGCCCATAGCTTGAACATTCAGTATGAATACATCAAATCTCAGCCTATCTTACAATATACACAGAGAACTTGTCTCAAGAGGAGAATACTTACATTTCACTGATATCTCATTAACAACCATTACAATGTTTCCTTCTGTGCTTTATAGCAAAGGGTGAACCTAAGATCGACTGAAGGAGTAGGTGAAAATTAAATGTATCATTAAACATAACAATGAATGCAAGGCCGTAACCCATTCTGCTTGAACTGCTATGTATTTAATCCTTGTCACCTTCCTTGTGAGAGAATGATCTGCTCCAGATTTGATCTTGACATCTTTGGGCTGAAGTACTCCTGGTGTATTGAACAAAAATAAAATAGACTACTGAAAGGTCTGTCACATAAATGCTCTGGTGGTTTTGAACTGTTGTCTGGTGGAATTCTTTTCAGGGACAAGGTGTGTAAATAAGACTGTATGGGTGCCCTGTACCTGAAAAAGAAAAACATTCTGCTGACGAAAACTCTGATATTACCTTTTGCATGTGCTCAGGATCCTTTGATCGATCCTCGGGATCTGTGATCTGCTGTTCTTCCTTTGAAAACACTGATTTAAGGCTCCGGATCTTCGTTAGTGTGCCTTAACCTCCCTTTTGCTCTGTACTGGAACGCTCTGCTGCTTCAATTCCATCTCTGACAGGTTAGCTCGGGTTTAATGGTGATGGGAGAAATGGACGTGCAATCAGTTACATGGCGGAAGAAAATGCAGAAGAATGGTGAAAAACTGCTCAGGTAGGTAATTGACGGAACACAGAACGAAAACGAATGAGAAAACATTAAAGAAAACGAAAAGAATCAAATATACGCGATGGAATGGGAGAAAGTACAGATGAAACATGTGGGGGTGACGTGGCGGGACGGAGAATGATGGACGGGTGACGTGGAGATCTCGGGGCAACGGAATGGTCGACAATGAACAGACAGATCTGGACCGTCGATCGGGCGAAAATCAACGGCGGAGAACGACGGAAGGCAGGCCTGCGGGTACGATGGACGGGTGTTAAATGGTGTGTAGCTTCGAGAGATGACAGTCGTTGGATTAAGCGCGTAGGATCGGACAGCGTTGATTGATTCCGCTGCATATCTTTGGCCGAAATTTAATGCACGGGGAGAGCGCAGACCCGAGTTAAAATGCGCACATCTCCAGAGTATGATGGCCGTTGGATGAGGGCTCCAAGATCTGACGGCTATCACTTATTCCACTACCCGACTTTGAACTGAAGATTAATGCGTGAAATGAAAGCGATTTCAGGTTCGTACAGAGGACACGCAGCGATTACTGTATGGAATCGCTGCGATTCGCGGAATACCGCCTGCCCAGCAAAGGTGGTGCGGAACAAACAACGTGGTTTTGGGAAACAGCGCACGGTCGGGGGGGTCCACAGGGAATGCCATGCTCCGCGTCGTCCGATCTGTGGAGCAGATCGATGACGGAGATTTATCGAAAGATTAAACCGGCGACAAAACTTAGAAATTGATTAAAAACCCGAAAATGCGCGTTTACAAAGGTTTTTATGATTTTTTGGGCGGAAAAAGGGGTTGGAGGGGATAAGCGCCTGGAGGTTTTAGCCTTGGGTTCTGGCGCCAGGTTTTATGGAAGAGAGAGGGCACGGGCTATCAGAAAAAGGGCTAGGCCTGTCATATAGTCGAAAAGTGGGTTTTTAAACCCTTTTAGTGCATTCCAAGGCCTAAGGAGGGTAACGGTAGAAGGGTTAAGGGGAATTTTGAGGGAACAAAAGGTAAAGGAATAATCCAAAGGGGATTTTGGGGAGATTAAGGGAGGAATTGGGGAGAAGACAAAGGGGAAACAGGGGTGACAATGTGGTGTTTTGCAGGGGTATAAAGGGCAATAATGGGCTTTTTGAGAAATGAATTAGCAAAGGAACCATATGTTAGGCACAACACAAAGAGACTCCAAGGAGGATGAATTTTCAGGGGAAAGGCATTCCTTGGAGGCTACAGAGCAAACTAGCCCCCAGCTTGCTTGTCAATAATTTCATAGGGGGGCTAACAGAAAGTATGTGATGACATGGAAAATGAGTGTGAAGTGTTCAACTATGAGGATTGCTTTGCTCAAGATTTTGAAAATATTCATCAAAAGACCATATCGTTATTGATCCTGTAGCAGACTATATGGAGAATTCTTTCAACCTGAGTTTTCAACCATGTCTTCACTGTGAGAAACAAATCCATTGTCATTTGCCATTATATTTTCCAGTTTCGATTTTTTCGGTGCATAGTCAAGCAGTCCTTTTATTTCAGCAGCTACTTGATTGGCTTCAATAGCATTTTTGTGTCATCTGATTCAATATTTTCTCGGCAGTATAGGGTAGGTAGGTGTGTGTGTGAATAAGCTCAAGTATTCCGAGCATCTTTTTAGCATGCACAAATTTAGTTTTCAGCTTGGATTATAGTTTTCAACAAGTTTGAGCCCGAGGAGAAGGCCATAAAAGCTTGAAGAAGATTTCATCAAGTTCATAATTTTCAATTTCAATAAGGCACTGGAGCTGTTGGTTCTTTGTTTCACCACAGGGGTGCAACATCCCCATTGGAGCCACTGTTATCCTTGATAACAACTAGGTTTGTCTAGGTTGGTCTTAGGTAAGTTAGGTTAGGTCATTAGGGTGAAATAAGGACATGAAGTTCATTAATTTTCAAAAAATGTACATATGTGGGGGTCTTAAAGAACATAATTAAGGTGATAAGTGTCAATTTCTAATAAAAATCACAAAAATATCTCGCGCATAAGTGAAATTGGCCATTTCATGTAAATTTGGCACTTCTACACAAGTCCGTAGTGAAAGCAATGTAAAATAGTTAGAATTCGCTACAAACTTGCCTAAAAACTTTGTTTTTACATCGAGCCGACGTTTTGGTATTTTTGAAGCATTTGATGTATTTTAGAGAGCATATGAGTCATCAAAAGAACCGAGGAGTGTCATTGGGACACCTGTTGACGAAGATCACTTAGAAAAATGATGACATGGTTGCCAGCACACCATTTTTTCCACCTCACCAGTACACAAATCATCTTCAAATTCGAAATATCAGGACCTGAAATCTAGCATTTCAGTTTGCCACTTGATCATGGTTGTTTCCACCTAAACAAAGTTGTTTGGTTCAATGGAGATGGTTCAAGGAGAATTGAAGAAAAAGGGTTTTAAAAATGAATTTAATGGATGACCCTGCTGCCCCTTGAAAGATGGTAAGACATATGTTTTGGAAAATTTTGTCTTTCTATCAAATCAGTTACACATCTGTGAACATTTTTTTTGGAGGTAAAGAGTGAAAATTACAAAATCTGGAAAAGTCAGGCAAGTTCGTAGCGATCCTTAAGCTTGAAGCCGAGTTTTCGCTACGAACTCGTTGTAGAATGTTTTGAGGTAGAACTTCCAAAAATATCATGTCATGGGTGGATGAAGACATGCGTTTACCTATTTTACCTAATGAGGACCCTCCAATAGGCAGCACAGTCAGAAAAAGTGCAGAAGGTGGTGAAATGAAAATGCTACGAAAACTATGCTACGTACTTCCCTAAACTTTCTTGTACATGACTGTTTTAGTAGTAAAATTCAACTCCATGTTCTGACCAAATTAAAAATCATTTTGGAAATATGAAGGAGGCTTTTCTTCAGCACAATCCCATCTACAAAAACCTCTCTCAGTTTTTTCAAATCCAACAGGTTTTGGAAATTATTCACTCATATTTGAGGCCAATTTTTCAAAATTTTCACTAACCAGATTTGTGTAAAAATTGTAAAATTCGACTTGGAAGAGGTCCAGCTCAGCATCCACGTGGCATAATGACACATAAATAGTCCAGTACACTCAAAAAATTAGTTGGTTGCATTTGATAAAGGTTATTAAAGGGATTTGTTGAACTATTTAATGAAATAAGAGTCCTTTTTGTATTCAAACTCTACCAAATAGAAAATATCCCTAAGAAGTCTCCAAGTGATCTAATCCTATTTGAAATAGGTATCTGAGGTAGGAATTTGAAGCTAGCAAGGTGGAAAACCATTGGTATGAGTTATCACTCTATAAATGAGAGATTTTTAGAATTAGAGAGGGATTGATGGATGTTCTGACCAATGCTGCTATTCCACAAGAAGAGCCTCAACCCTCCTCTCCCATTTGAGCAGGGGATCATTTTTATTAGGTCCATCCTTTTCCTTCTCCTCATACTCCATTTCAACCTCCTTTTTCTGATTCTTTTACTTTCAACTCACCTTGAGTTTCCCTTGGATATCTTCTTTGGTATAAATAATCATGACCGAGTCTACTATGGTTTCTTAGTCTGTATCTACTACCATGATTGAGAAAATCCAAGTTGCAACCTCGTCTATGTTTATAACGACACCAGAAACACATTTTTATGTTGGCTCGTCTGCCCCGCTTAGTTACCAATCTTTGTTTGGTACCTTATTTGGTGCAACATCCAATCCATGGACCTCTGCCATGACATCTACATTTGGAATTCCATTTAGCTCTTCTCTAATGAGCACTACACAGTCTGCTATTCATCCATCTATACCTACAGTTCAATAGAAGACTGGTCCTTATGTTAGTGGACATGGTTATCTACAACAACTCAATTCATCTCCTATTGAGAACCATCCTCTTGGGGGGAATTTGCCTTTGTATTATCCTCCTCTTTTAGAAGGGGGGACTTGTTGTAGGTTCATTCCCATATCCTCAAGCTAGTACTCAACCTAAAATGGATCCTTCGTATTAGGGAATGGTTGCTAATGTTTGGAAACCTACTATGCATATCCAACCTCGTTCAGTTGTGGCTTCAACCTGTTCCACCTACATCTCAAATTTTTAACATAGTTACCGATGAAATAGGTAACCTGACCTCAAAACGGGAACTCTAGCCCAAAAACTCTCAAAAAACATGAAAAAACACCCCCCAAAAAAAAAGTGTGTCTTCCAGAACGCACTTGTTTTTTTTGAAGGTCAAATTTCAACATTTTCTAAAATTATGCTAAAAAAAAAATTGTTTGTTGAAAAAAGGATTGAAAAAACACCCCAAAAAAAAAAGTGTGTCTTCCAGAACGCACTTCGTTTTTTTTTAACGTCAAATTTCAACATTTTATAAAATTATGGTAAAAACAAAATTGTTTCTTGAAAAAAGGATTGAAAAAACACCCTCAAAACAAAACCAGTTGATGCTGGAATAACAAAAAAAAAAATTGTGTCATACTTTTGGCATTTTTAAAAATAGAAGTAACATTTTTTTAATTTTTAAAATTCAAACATTAAAAAAAAACCTAAAATAGAAAAAAAATAAATTAAAAAAATAAAAACATTTAAAAGCTTAAAATTTAAAAATATATGAAGATAAAAAAAATAAAAATAAAAACAAAGTAAAAATTTTAATTCAATCATTAAAAAAAACCTAAAATTTAAGGAAAAATAAAATAAAAAATAAACCAAAAAAAAATTATAATTAAAATTTAAAAAAATATAGAAATTAAAAAATAAAAATAAAAACAAAATAAAAATATTAAATTAAAAAAAAAAAACAAGTAAAAAAAGGAAGGAAATTAAAAAAATAAAATATAGAAATTAAATTTAAAAAAGAAAAAGAAAATGCTTATTAAATTTAAAAAAAGAAAAAAAAAAAATTTAAAACAAATAATTAAATTTAAGGAAATATATTAAATTTTAATAAATTTAAAAATTCAAAATTAAAAAAAAAAACACTATTCAAATTAAAAGGAAAAAAAAAAATTAATTAAAAATAAAAAATAAAAATAAAATACAATAAAAATATCAAATTTAAAACAATATATATTAAAAAAACAAATAAACTATAAAAAAATAAATTAAATTTAAATTATAAAAAATAAAATATATATATGAACTTAAATTAAAATAGGTATATACATCAAATTTTATTAAATTAAAAAAAAGAGAGGTTAATATTAAAATAACAAATTAAATTTAAAAACAAAAATATTAAAATTTAATAAATAAATGAATAAACAAATAAATTTTGAAAGAAAAAATAAATTTTAAATATAAAAGAAAAAAATATATATATTGTTAAACGAAAACTTTAAAAACTTTAAAAATCAATTAAAAGTGGAAAATTGAAAAAAAAAAAAAGAAAAAAAATTAAATAAAAAAAAATTAAAAAAAAAATAATTTAAAAAAATTAAGTTTCATTTTAAAAAAAATCTAATTTTAAATACACAATTTTAATTGAAATAAAAAATATAAAAAATTTACATAATTAACAAAAAAAAAAAAAAAAAAAAGAGTAAAACATTTAAAAAACATATTAAATCGAAATAAATTAAAAAAAAATATAAAAAATTTATTGAATTTTATAAAATTATATTAAAAAACTAAAAGTAAAAGTTAATAACAATGAAAAATTATGAAATTAAAAAAAAAAAAATCAATTAAATAAAAAAAATGGGCGAAATTTAATAAAAATTATTAAAAATAATAATAATAATAATAAATTTAAAACAAAAAATAATAAAATTAAAAAAAAAAAAATCAATTAAAAAAAAATTTAAAAAAAAAACAATTAAAAAAAAATTTAAAAAAAAATCAATTAAAAAAAAAAAATTTAAAAAAAAACATTTAAAATTTTTTTTTTTTAAATTTTAAATGTTTTTTTTTTAATTGATTTTTTTTTTAATTTTTTGTTTTAATTGTTTTTTTTTAATTGTTTTTTTTTTTAATTGATTTTTTTTTTTAAATTTTTTTATTAATTGATTTTTTTTTAAATTGTTTTTTAATTGTTTTTTTTTTAATTTTTTTTTTAATTGTTTCTTTTTAAAAAAAAAAAAATTTTAATTTGAAAAAATAAATTTATTTTTTTCAAAAAATAAATTTCTTTTTTAATTTAATATTTTTATTTGAAGTAAAATTCGTTTTTTTTTATTTTTTTATTTTTTTTTTTTTTTAAATATATACTTACATCTATTTTTTATTTGATTTTATTTTTATTTTTTTATTTTTTTTTAATTTTTAATATTTTTATTTTAATTTGATTTAAAAAAAAATAAATTTGAATTTCAAAAAATTTAAAATTATTTTTTTAATTCAATTTTTTTATTTTAAATTCAATTTGTTTAATTTTTTTTATATTTAATATTATAGAATAATTTTTTTTTTAATTTAAAATTTAAAATTTATTTATTAAAATTTTTAAATTTTAATTTAATTTAATTGTTTTTCTTAATTTTTTCGTTTATTTAGTTTTTCATTTTTAAAATCTATAAATGGTTTCACTAAAAAAAAAAAACACTAAATTTATGTATATTTGTTTTTTAATTATTTGCACGTGGTTTTTTTCATTTTTTTTGTTTTTTAATGATAGGTTTTTTTTTTTTTCTTTTTCTTTTTCAATTTTAATTGTTTTTTTTAATTTGTTTTTTTTGTAAATTTTAAAAGTTGTATTTTTTTCCTTATTATTATTATTATTTTTTAATTTATATTTTTAAATTTAAATTTTTTATTTTTTTTATTTTTTTTTCCTAAATTTTAATTTTGTAATTTTAATTATTTTAAATTTTTTTTAAATATATATATATTTTTAAATATATTGTTTTTTTTAATAAGTTCGAAAAAAAATGTTTTTGATTTTTTTTTTTTTTAAATTTTTTGGTGAATTTTTGTTTTTTTTCTTTAAATTATGTGTTTTTTTCTTCAAATTTTGTCATTTCCTTTGATATAATTTTCAAATATTTTTGTTTTTTTTTATTTATTTTTGTTTAAATTTTTTCTTTTTATGAGCTATTTTTGTTTTTTTTAACATTTTTATTGGTTTTTTTTACCTTTTTTATATTTTTTTTTTAATCTAAGTTTGTGTTTTATTACATACATGAAAATCACCACTCTAAAAAAAAAAGGTTGATGCAGCATCAATACGTTTCAAAATTAGCATGAAAATCACTGCTCTAGAAAAAAAAGGTTGATGCAGCATCAATACGTTTCAAAATTAACATGAAAATCACTGCTCTAAAAAAAAAAGGTTGATGCAGCATCAATACGTTTCAAAATTAGCATGAAAATCACCACTCTAAAAAAAAAAAAAAAAAAAAAATTTGATGTTGCATCAATACATTTCAAAATTAGCATGAAAATCACTAACATTTTAAAACAAATATTCAGACTTCATAAATAAAAATTTTAGAGTGTCAAAAATGTGCACCAAAAAAAAAAATGGTGATTCTGCATCACCACTTTTCAAAATCGGGTGCTTTTTATGCTACCAAAAAAAAGTAGGTAACATTGCGGTTACCTATTTCATCGGTAACATTGTTTTTTGTCCAACAACCCATATCTCAACTTGTTCAAACTCAAATGAATGTGAGCCAAACCTTACAAGTTGTACCTTTAACTCATCCTATTTTGTCGATATCCGGTGCATCTCAAGCCATGTATACCCAGCCTCTTCAAGGTAACTCACAGTCACAACAGTTTGGGCAGGCCATTCCTCAAACTCAAATGGGACAAAATGTGTATGGTAGAGCACAGTCATAACCACAACCAAACCCACCTTATGTTGGGATGATTCAAAATCCCACAGGGCAACAATATCCACCGTATCAAGGTATCCCTGGAATTCCTTACAGTCATCAAGTCCAAACTCAATTGTTTCAACCTTTGCACAGATATCCTAGAGCTGTACAACGGGGTTATGTGTATACTAGATATCAAAATCCTCCCTAACCTGGGACACAGATACCTATTGTGTAGGCTATCCCATCTTATCCAGTATATCATCCACTATACCTCAACAGGTAGTTTCCATTTGTAGAAACTCTCGAATTTTCGGATTTGGAAAGGCTCACCAATGTTCCCACTGTCCATTCTCCTTGGTGGCTGATTATTCCTACAAAGTTGCCTTATGATATTCCTAAATTCAATGGAAATAATAGAGAAGACCCATCCATGCACATAATGACTTATCATTTGTGATGTTCTTTGAACTCCCTCAATGATAGTTTTGTTCGTTTGGATATTTTCCTGCGTACACTCACTGGTACGACAACTAAATAGTATATTGAATTGCCTCAAGATTCGTTTGATAACTTTAGCACCTTGGATACTACATTCTTAACACATTTCCAATTTTCCCATCAGATATGAAATTGGAACAAAACCCTTAACCAATTTCAAACAGAATAATTCCACTCACATCTCTCATCATATTCATGAGTGCCGATGTCATCGAAATTTCGTTAAAACTTTTGTTCCTGACCATTAGTTAGCTAAATGGTTCATTAACTCTCTGTTTCCATCCATCACAGAGGACGTAGACAAAGGCATAGTCGTAACCGAAGAGTAGGTGATTGCTCATGCCCAATACTTGGATCTCAATAATACCTAATAAGGCATGCTTTATGATAAGAAACCAAATGCTCTGCAATGCTACCAATGGCATGATTGGTTCTACCAGCCATCAGTCGACGAGTAAACCATATGGTTCAACTCTTGTTGTCATTGCTCAAAGCCCTCCTTCCACTCCTATGACTTCTACTTATGAGATCAATGTTGTTCAATCATCCAAAGGAAAATCTCCGCAACCAGGAAGTAAGAAGAAAGGCAAATGTAAGAAGAAGAAAGAAAATGCTCTGTAGGATAAACAAAACAACCAGTCTCCTGAAGAAAATCAAAAACCTCGTTACCCATGTCTGATCTATAATGAGGAGCATTTCACTCGTGATTATCCACATCGGTTTGAGGTGAATCAATTCCTCAAATTATCCACTACACCTGTTGTGTTGACAGACCCATTTCTGAATCAAGAGACCTATATGGTTTCCCGAGACCCCACTTCCTCTAACTTGGTTTTGATGATTTAATCTACGAAGCCCAAAAATGAAGTTATGTTGGCTACCCGAAGTAAGGAATACGGTAATGAAAATCCTTCGAATGCTCAGGCTACTGATCAACTTACCAGTTCGACCGCATATCCATCGTATCCTACTCCAAATATTGTATCTATTGAATTAACGATATAGTCTCCCAAGGGTGTTATCCATAAATCAACATTCAACTCTCGTGCAAGAGTTTCCCAAAATAATAACAAGTTGAAGATTTGGCTTAGGCCCGATCCATTATGTCCACTCTTGAGGTGTTACAAAATTTACCTACCCAAGAGAAGGCTTTGCTTTTGGAAATTGGATCATTGTGCCTTCTACAGCTACTCCAAAATTTCTTCACTATTTTGCTTCATAAAAAACTACTCATTATATAGTTGCAAATATCTAGAATTGGGAGCTACTTGTATTTTCTATTCTTATGGGTGCATTTTCGGTTAAAGTTGACACCCTTTCAAAGTTGAATGCAAGTGTTTTATGTGCTTTGAGAAAATGTCCCAGACTCAATGCTTTGTTAGAGTTATTAAACACACTAATGTTGTTTACTATTCATAACACAATCAAACCAACAAGGGAACTCTGTCTGAAATCTGAACATGTTTGTAAGATGCACACGAGATAATCGAGTTTCTACAACTCTAATCCTAGCTACAAAAATATGAGGTACAACAACAAAATCATCATTTTGAACTATTTTTTTCTTAGAAAAATTCTCTATTTGAGTTTGAAACAAACTCCCATTAGCTACCAAAAAGTCATCAAATAAGTGAGGTTAAGGTTGATCCTCATCAAACACCTATTTCAAGAGCAATTTTGCATAAATATGCAGAAGTTTAGATTGCACTTCCCAAGCCCATCATCAAACCTTGGGAAGAAGTTGTTAACATTAGGAACAAAACTGGTCTTGGATGTGACAAGGACGCATCCTTTCATATTCCAGACTATTCTAGGCCAATCTAGTCTCATAGTGACAGGTTCCTTCATGATAGTTCTCCTTTACCTGCTTCTCCTCTTCCACAATAGCCACAAATTTTCAAATTCCAACATTGTGATAGATTTGGCCATGTGAAATATCAGTGCTTTGATCTTAACCCCTATAAGAATTATGGCAAGCACACTCATCATTAAGACAAGTGATTTAGACATAATACTACTGCAAGAATGAAGATTAACCTTGGATGGATTGCTTCTTGGAAATGGGATTCAACAACCAAGAATATATTTTTGTCATACTTTAAAGTTCATTCTTGAGTATTAACATGTCTTGCAGTTGATATTTTTTCATATTCTCACCTTGTATCTAACAGGCGGGATGGTTAGTTACCAGATTCGAAGCCAAATAAAGCGAGTCTGAAACACAACTCGATCCTTCTTCTCGAGCCTAGAGCCAGAGTTAGTGATACCCAGATTTAAAGTTGTGTCCAAATATAGAGTAATGCTCAATGATCATGCTTTTTCATTGGTGGATTTCCTTAAACCACCACGTGCAAAAAACTTCGGTTTCTGCTACATCAATTTGCAGTCATCTTCAAAGAGACATCGGGATAACTTACACTAGCAAAACACTTCAGCTTATATCCAGATTTGCAATTAGTTCAGGTATTGCATCAAGCTTTACTTATAGAATTGGTGGTCAGTTTTAAACCATCGTCGGCTGAGACTTTGAGTTGAACTCCCAGCTTTTGGTTTGTGTTCCTTAAAAAACACCATTTCAGAGAGCACATCCAAAAATTGGTCTCCATGCATTTTTGCAGTTTTGTATTTCAACTCTCTTCTTGGATTCATATACACCCTTTAGATTAAGTTGGGGTATTTTGGACATCTAATATGTAAGGGTTGGCATGTATGAATTACAACAGTCACGAAAGTCCAAGAGACCTCTTGGAATATGAAACTAAGTGTTAGACATATGTATTAAGATGTACATATTTGTGAATAATATGGATTCGATGATCTATCTAAATTAAGTCAATTGTTTTGTGCTGTTTAACACTTTCATCGTGTTACTTTGAACCAAACGCTTCCTTCAACCCACCTATCAAAACTACACTTGAATGCTATAATAATTTTATAATTTGGTACTTCCTTCAACCCACATTTCAAAATTACACCTTACTAACATAACTCCTTCAGAATAGATGCTCCCTTCAATCTACTTTCAAGATACACACTCATAAAATCAAGCACTTATTATCAACACTACACAATCATCATGTTGCACATAATGTTGTCATTGATGACAACCAATGTCATTGATCTCAAATGAGATGTTTAAGGAAGCAACAATATCTCAAAGGAAGTGATATGACAACCTAATCTCTTGGATGCCCTCATCAAGGGAAGTCAAAGAGGTTTTAAGTTTATATGGTTTTTGTCAAAGTTTTGTTGGCTTATTGATTTTATGGATGTTATGGTTCAACATTCCTCTCTAAAACCTTTCCAATGATATATATCACTTGGGAAAACTCCTCCTGGACGAAAAGTTATGATCATTTGAAGTTGGTATTTATAATGAGGCATAAAAACACCAAATTTGTTAAGAAATGAGCATCTTTAGGGAAGATCTATGGTTCTATGGTGAAATTTATGACATATATTACTCAGACATTCACACTGCCTAATTGATTAAGTTTCAAGTATCTTCATCAACATCTGGTTGTCGAAATTCCAGTGAACAATTTATGATATGTCAAACTGACTGAAGTTTAAAATAGGGCCACCCCTCCACAATGGCCCAATTAGGATACAACATGTGGCCATTTTGTGATGACACAGAACAACAAGATGATTTGGGAGATTAAGGATGATGTGCTACCCTATTATTGTGTGCCATGTGGCATGTTGGTAAAAATTTTTTTCAGTATACCAATAGGCATATTTTTGTGTGACATGTGGCCCACTCGGGACAAGCCACATGGGCAATGTGAAGTCATGATGATGTTAGCACTCAAGTGCCTAGTGAACCTTAGGTAACGAACATATTACATGGTTGCGTCGATAAACTCATCCCTAAAATATGGCCCTTGTCGTGTACATATATGGAGGCATGATCATGACTAAGGGTATGGATTGTGAACAATGATCATATGTGAAGGTTTATCTTAATGACGAGTCTGAGGTACTTGTGTACATTTTTCGCAACGTCAAAACCATGTAGCTTGATGATTTGGCATTGTTGATTGGCTTGCACAATAACTTGGAACTATTGATTGGCTCAGACTGCCTCATTGTTTTTGGCACAATGACTTGGCACTATTGATTGTCTCACACAATGACTTGGCACTCTTGATTGGCTAAGATATGGATCTGTGACTTGGTAATGTTGATTGGCTCACATTGTCTTGTTGTTTTTGGCATAATGACTTGACACTATTGATTGGATCACATGATGACTTGCTACTGTTAATTGGATTGCACGATGACTTGGCACTGTTGATTGGATCAAAATGGATCATTGTTTATAGTACAGTGACTGAGCACTGTTTATTGACTTCACGATGACTTGGCATTGTCGATTGGCTCGCATGATAACTCATCACTATTTTTTTTTTCTAAGTTAGAGTAATCTATTAATCAATGGAAAATATAGTACAGCTGGCCAAAGCCATAACAGTGCCTACCGGGAGGCAAATTTGACTGACAGAGACTGATATTAGGCTGCCCATCTGGAGGGAAACCAGCCTTAGGAACCATCACCTGAAAAAATCCCACGCAGGGGATCGAACTGAAAAGTTTTTGACTGAACACTAGACACATATACATTTCATAGCTGTAGCATTGGACTCTAACAGTACTGGACCGCTGTAAAGACTGAGACTGGACATTTACAAAAAAAAGGACCAGAGATGGAGTAAACATTAAAGCGACCAAGCATTCCCTCAAAGAGTGCAGAGAAAAAACAAAAATGACAAGAGTAGAGGGCCGAGTTACTCATCCGGTGCAACTTCCTCAATCTTGCAACTGTATTCTTCTGGGTCGCCTTGGGCATGGGAGCAAGCGGCAGTGTTGTGGACAACAGGCGGAGTTGCATCGACATGACCCTGAACGACCCTAGATTCAACCTGCAAAGACTCCCTGTTCTCAGAAAGCGGACCCCTCATATCCTGCTGCTTAACTTCCAAATGTGCGCTGTCATCCGGAGCGTGCTCGTCTGGCGGAGGCTCAGGCAGGGGCTCCTCCAGGAAGACAACAGAGATGGCCACGGTTACACGTGGTCTATTGAGAGCACAATCGAAAAAGAAGAGGGCCGTGTGGGATTGAGCCGGCAGAGCATCTCCAGAAGGCGAGTCCAGCCGTCGTCCAGAACGAAGCAAGCGCCCATGAAGGAGACGAGGGAGGCTGCCAGAGGGCGTAGAAGAATCCGACGGAGAGGAGGAAAAGGATGGCAAATGCCTGCTGGCCGAACGAGAGGACCCCCTCCGGCACCGCATCCTCTGCCTAAGTCTTGGCATATTTGCAACTGTACAGGAGCTGGAGTGCTGAGGCGATTGAGTGTTGACGGGATTCCGCTCAGGAGGAGAGCCAAGAACCACAGTTGCAGACAAGCAGGAACCTGCAATTGAAATGTGAGAATTGTCCGCGGGCACCAAACAACAGGTGTGGCGACTGCGCTGCCCTATGGTGGTGCGGACTCTGGCTCTGTCCAGAGCAGGATTACAACTCGAATGCATTGGCAAAGGGGCGGGCGGCTCCATGGTATATAACAAACCGATTCTGCAACCTTCCAAACCCCGCATTGAATGACCAAGCCTGAAAATCGTATGTGAAATGCGGTTGCAGCAGTCGAGGCTGCCTCGAATACCAGTTAGAATGATGAGAATCGAATCCATATCAACGCAATTAAGTTCAAGCGCGGGCATTAACTGCGATCAGGTGGGCGCCGAGGTTCCAAGAGGGAAGGCATGTGGCCTCCCGTCCTAAAGCCTTGCGTCCCATCGCTCCCACTGTCGACACTTGCACCCGCATCCGGGGACTCATCACTATTGATTGGGTTTGATGGGATCATTTTTTTTGAAAAAATGACTTGGCACTGTTGATTGGAATGCACAATGACTTGGAAATGTTGATTGAATCACACGATGAATTGGAACTGTTGATTGGATTAGACTTGAATTGGCACTGTTGATTAGCTCACATGAGGAATTCAAATTATTAATTAAATCAAACTAGCTTGTTGTTTGTAGCACGATGACTTGAAACTATTGTTTGGATCACCTGATGACTTGACACTTTTGGTTTTCTCAAACTGACTTGTTGTTTTTGGCATGATGACTTGGAATTGTTTATTGGCTTGTATGATGACTTGGCACTGTTGATTGACACGAATGATGAATTACAACTATTTGTCGGCCCATATTTGGCATAGTTTTAACAAGCTCAATCTGGTGATTGGCTTGCAAATCATGATGGGGCGAGGCCTATCTAAATTGACTCAAATAAACTGAAAAGCTCCACCCTTGCATGAGATATTGTATAACACAATTGGTTGGCACGTTGTTTGTTTTCAGTAACATCATGGGTTCAAATCGACAGATGATTTTATTGTTTTTATTTTTTCAATGGAAATACATTTTGTTGAATAATTATGTCACTAGCGATAGCCTTTCTGTAGAATTCCCACAAAACTTTGTCCATTTTGAGAACGTGCCTGAATTGTGTCTTTTTGTCGAACAATTAATTTAGTTTTTTATTTTTTTTTATGGTTTTTGGGTCATTATGAAGCCAAAATTTGATTATGGAAGAATCTCGATGATCAGAATTCAATTTTGAATAGTTCTAAAGGCATGACAAGCCTTGATGATATATTTTTGATGTCCATAACCGGTTTTAAGTGTTTTGGGGGCTTAAGAGTTGGTTGTAGCAGGTGTTGTGTATATGGATACAACAAGTTCCAAGAAGATTTTTATGTGACCAAATTGATGAACATGGTGTTATAAGGTATGAACAAGATATCATAGCTTAATGACATCATTGTGATAGCAACAAGAATAGTTTCAAATATTTATATTGTTTGAAGAGAATGTGGATCCAAATTGAAATATCGTGAAAAGTGGTCCACACGAAGTTGAAGAAGAAGGCGGGTGCCTCCATTGAGGTTGGTGCATCAATCCGGTTAAAGCCTACAACAAGTAGATGCTTGCACGTTTTTCGAGGTTGGTGCCTCAATCAGGTTGTAGCCTATAACAAGTGGTTGCTTACACATTTTTGAGGTTGGTGCCTCTATCAAGTTGTGGCTTATAGCAAGTAGTTGTTTGCACATCTTGGGGGTGGGTGCCTCTATCTGGTTGGTACCTGCAAATTTATGGAATGAATTGAAGAAGAATAAAAATAGTTTTTGGTTTTCTCCCACAAGGGTTTTCACGTAAAAGCTTGTGTCCTCTTGTGTTGATGTTATGATGGCTTCTTGATGCATGGTTTCATTTATTGTTATGCTGCAAATTGTTATGGTACATTGCTACATGGTTGTTAATTGATGGAGTGTTTTGAGATAATAAGATTTCCATTACAATGATTCACCCCACCCCTTAGTGTGATCCTTGTTCTAACACAACGAAATATTATAGCTCCTAATATAAATCAACATTATGTCCTTACACTTAATGTAATACCAAGATATCAAGAAAAATACCCAAAATAATTAACAAAGGAAATAATCGCAAACACAACTTCCTTCTAGTATTCGAGATGCGAATTATTTTTTGTCAATTGTTTGCAATTTCTTTGTCACATGAAAGTAAGGACCATCACGATATTTAGATACTATAGCGTTGGATGAAAGTTGTGCTTTTTTTTTCCCAATATGGATCAGTCCTTAGCGATATACTTACACTTGTTTCCAATTTCATTGTCAAATAACATTCAAATGTTGGAGGGTAAAACCTCAATTTTTTCATTTTACATCAGAATATATAGAAACACCCAAAAACGAATAACACTAAAAATCCTCAAAAAAATGAAACTTCAAGGGGTACGAAAGATGACAAATATTTATATTAATAAACGAGGATTTTTTTTTTCAATTGATGGGCCTAGGGTCAAGGATATCAAGATATTGAAACAACTTGAACATAACAATTTTTACAAAACGTCGATATGCGATATATCGAGGGCCTTTACCTCTAGGAGCTACACATTGAGTGCCCTACAACCAAGGGAAATGATTGAGGGATTCCAGGTATCGTCATAACACTACCTCACCTCCAAAAGGAGATAGGTCGATATGTCGAGGGATTAACATCTTAAGTGAAATACTTTATCACTCTCATGACTAGGGGCTATGACCTAGTGCTAACTAGGTACAAGGATATTGGTGGATACAATATTCTTCACTTTTAACAAAGTGTTGATAAGGAAATATGTTGGGGGCCTTTGGACCTCGGGTGCCACACCTTAGCTCCACATGACTAGAGGCTCTGAATAGGAGCTACCATATATCAAATATCAGAGAATTTGCAGAAATTTCCTTATATAAAGATTCTAATACAACAAGGGTCTGATAGATAGAGTGGTAGATGATAAGAATTTATTTTTCTACTAATTGATAGAGGTGCCCTGAAATATTGTGATTTGCAAGTTAACTTATTTATTTTTTGTAAATTCACAAACTTATATTATGTGGATATATATATATATATATATATATATATATATATATAAAAGTCATGCCAAAGGTTGACCCCTTAACCATATCTAGTCTACCTGAGAAGAAACCAAACTAAGAATAATGGTGAAGGATAAAATTAGAGTGTTCCAAAATCCATAATTGGAGTTGATAGTAGCGAGGCTCAGTGTTACAATAGATACAAATTGGTTGTGAAAACTATAAAAACCATATGAGAAAAAAAACTGCAAACATGAAAATTATAAACCATGGGTATTGTTGAGTGTACTGATGGTGGATTTACACCACAGATAGACCATACAATTAAATAACTAGAGCAAGTTGTTGAAGGTGGTTGAGAGTTGGAAGATATTTGTCACGAAGCAGTGTTGTCTCCATTCACTGCATTCTTCCATCCATAATCTAATATAACAGGTGGAGCTCCTCTATGCAAAGGAGGAGCTCATACTTGCTTGCATTGTGGTCAAACAATACTTTTCCCAACATATTCTTGAAATGCCAATATAAATCCACTGTGTGTAAGTATTGATTGTGACGATCCCTTATCTTAACCAAATCCAAGACCTAGTCCTCCACTTTCGTTAGGTTGTTGGAGTCGAGTATTTCATTTCTTTCATTAAACAATTCTTGCTCAATATTTGATAGTTTGTGATGATTCACTTGGTGGTGTGCTCGTGGTAGTAGTATGTTTAGGCTTAGGTTTGGGCTTGAGCATGAGAATGCTAGGTGGACCGTGGCCCCCAACCCATCTTCTTGAATAAGCTCTATCCCTAGGTATTGGGGTTGCTAAGAAATTTGCAAGATACATTAATGGTCTAATATTTGACATTTAGGATGAGATCAGTCTTTTATCCTTGAGGACAATAGTGGATTCCTATTAAGCTTCTTTAAAAGCAGAAGAAAAGATCACAAGGAAGCTAATCCAAAGAAAAAATAGAAGAAGCTTTGCAAGAGGAAAAGGACAAACATGCAATAGAGGGATATTTCAATATCCAAGAGATAAAAGTGGAAGTTCTAGTGGAATTTCACCAAGGTGATTTCAGAGGAAGAATACATCTTTCCAGAGGCAAAGGTAGATGTAGAGACTACCCGCCTAGATGTTACAAATGTGGAAAGTTGGGATACATGTCTCGGGAATGCCTATAAGAAAATAAAATAGGTCATAGGGTGCACATGTTGTAGAAGCCATAAAAGAAGGTGAAAATTCAATAGAAAATGAAGAAGTTCACGAGGGAGGAGAATAGTTGTTAATGAAATAGTTTTAATTAAATTAGAAAAATAAGCTAAGGATCCAACTCAAAGAAAAATCTTGTTCAAGACAACATGCAAGTCAAAGGGGAAGTGTTGTAAGCTTGTAATTGATAATGGTTACAAAAAATCTTGTTTCTACAAAGATGATCAAGAAACTATATTTAAAAAGGACAACACACCCTACTCCTTATAAAGCGAAATGGTTATCAAATCTTAGTGAATGAACAACGTAAAGTAGAGTTTTAGATTGGGAGATATAAATATGAAATATTATGTGATGCGATTCCTATGGATGTCTGCAATATTTTGTTGGGAAGGCTATGGAATTTTAATTGGAAAGATATCCATGATAGCAAAAGAAACACATATACACTAGAAAAATATGGCAAAAACACACATTGTTACCTTTTCCAAATTAAGGAGTCAAAGAGGAATTTGGTCCTTGTGTATTGTTGATTACTGGCACAGAGTTATTACAAGAGGTTAAGAAGGAAGAATTAAAATTTTCCTTTATTGGTAAACCCAAGTTAATTCTTACTAATACTAGTCTATATGATTTTCTTGAAGAAGATAAGGTTATGCCGAATGATTTTTCTGGTATAACTGTCAATGAACTACCAAGAAAATCACCCCATGTTTGAAGCATAAGTCATCATATAGTTTTAATTTTGAGAGACAAACAAGGCATCCTACAGGACGACTCCTCAAGAAAATGAAGAGATAAAAAAATAAGTACAAGAGTTGTTAAACAAGGGTCTTATCAGAGAAAGTTTAAGTCTATGTGTTGTTCCAACAATTATTAGTCCAAAGACGGATGGTGGATGGAGGATGTGCATTGATTCAAGAGGCATCAATGAAATAACAATCAGGGACAAATTTATTTGCCATGCATTGATGACTTGATTGATTGCTTTAGTGGTGCTAGACATTTTTCTAAACTTTATTTAAAGATTGGGTACTACCAAATTTGAATAAGAGAAGGGGACAAGTGGAAAATAACATTCAAGACAAACGATGGGCTGTATAAGTGGTTAGTGATGCCTTTTGGTCATATTTACACATTTTTCACTTTCATGAGGCTAATGAATGAGGTCTTGAAGAAGTTTACAAGAAATTTTTTTATTGTTTATTTGAATGACATTCTAGTGTATAGTAAACCAAAGGAAAAGCATTTGAGACATCTTAGATTAGTTTTAAAAACCTTGCAACATTAAAAGTTGTTGACTACTTTGAAGAAGTGTACTTTTATGAAATGGGAATTAGTATACTTAGGCTTTGTCATTTCTGAAGATGGTCTAAAAATGGATCCAGAAATTGTTAAAGCAATTATTGAATGGCCTATTCCAAAGAATAATTTGGAAATAAGAAGTTTCCATGGTCTTACAATTTTTATAGAAATTTCATTAAGAATTTTAATGGTCATTTCACTTGTGGAAACCATAAAATATAGTAATTAGTCATATAAGTGGAATATAGTAGCATACAATAATTTTAAGTTGTTGAAGCAAAGGATCACAGAGTAATCTATTTTGGCCCTACCAGACTTCGATAATTTTTTTCAAGTTGAAATGTATGTGAGTGGAGTTGCTATTGGAGCAATTTTAAGTCAAGAAGGATGACCAATTGCTTATTTCAATGAGAAGTTAAATGAAGCAAAACAAAGGTAGTATTCCTACGATAAATAATTGTATGCTATAGTGTAGGATTTGAAGAAATATAGACATTGCCTTGTGCCTAAGGAATTTGTTTTGTACACTGATAAACATGCTCTGCAATTTATGAAGAACCAACCAAAGTTAAATCTAAGGCATGTAAAATGGATTGAATTTTTGTGTAATTTTACTTTTGTAATCAAACATACCAGTGGTTCATCAAATAAAGTAGTTTTTTTTTTTTTTGGGTAGTTTAGACTAATCTTAATCTTTCCATTTTTTCCTCCTCCCATCCCACCCACTGTTTTTGAACCAGTGACCTTGCATACGGAGTGCCTTAACAATGCACCCCATCACCAATTTCTCTACACCACGTGGGCCATCAAATAAAGTAGTTAATTCTTTGAGTAGAAATAATTTAATTCTACAAGAATTTTAAGTGAATGTTTTAGGATTTGATGAACTAAAGGATATGTATAAGAATGTTGCAAAATTTCAAGGAAGCATCTGCAACTTGTAAGAATCCAGTCAGTGTAAACTAAACTCAGTTGTCAAGATATATGATTCAAGAAGGTTTTTTGTTCAAATAAAGTAAGCTTTGCATACCCAAATTCTCAATGAGAACCAATTTGATAAAGGAGAAACATAGTGGAGGACTGTTAGGACGCTTTGGGACTGATAAAACATTTGCTTTGTTATATTCATTTTATTATTGGCTAGATATGCAAGCTAAAGTAAAAATATTTGTTGAAAAGTGTAGAGTGTGCTGGTATGCCAAGGGAAGAAATCATAATACAAGATTGTACCAACCACTACCTGTTGGAAACCTTTGAGCACTACTGAGAGTGGGGGGGGGGGGTGAATCTCAGTAGTGTGACATATTATCAATTTTTACCACTTTCAACTTATCTACTGAATCATGCATATGTTAACTTATCTACTGAATCATGCATATTTTAACCAACAAATCATTAGATCATCACATAAACATATAACCATGTAAGCATCTAAATAAAGCAATCATGAGAGAAACAATAAACAACACATCAACACAATCACATCATCACACATGAGACAAAAGATATCTGGTGGAAAACCCTTCACTAGGAAAAAAAACCACCCTTGTTACTATTGTGCTGCTTTGAATCTTCTATTAAGAAAAATATATGTATTTTACATAGATTTGTTGACTCCCATAAACTAGGAGACTCGACCTCATATACAATAGGCCAACACCAATTAGCGAAGAGACTCGATTCTACTAATCATCTCGAAAGACTGTGTTCTCACACGAATCTATGGACTGCCATCCGCTGAAAGCCACCACGATCAATGATCCTCGCCCAACTATACTTAGAGGGAGAAATTGTTCCGTTCACTAAAAATTCGCAATCACTACTCCACACCCATGAATTCACTTCTCCTTTCCTCTATGTGGACCCTGTTTCATCTATTTTCACATTGATCCCAAGACTTTCTACTCAAATCGGTTTATTTGTGTAATACAATCTTCAGCAGCAAGACACCATCAATAAATCAAATAAAATCACCACAATCATATGCTCTCCAGTTAAGAAAAATAGTGGCCACAATATAGCATCAAATCACAAACAAAAGCACTATCCAGTAACATGAAAAAATCTCCAAATAATCTCTACTACAACAACTACAAATCTGATCTATTCTACAACATGCTTCCAATCTGCTCACTATGCAACCATTTTCACTCATACACTGAAGGTTCTACACTCTAAACTAATTCTAAAGCATTCCTTCTCTATGTATCCTTCACTCAATCACTCTCACGCTGAACCAACCAATACTCAGCTCCAAAATGATGCATATAAGATGTGTTGGGCGGAATTCATCTTTGGGCTAGGATTAAGGGTGCACAAAGTTGATGAAATCAATCCACTATCACCATTACTTGTGCACTTAAGGTGTTAACATCATGGAGGACTTCATGACCTTTAAAACTTAATATGGAAGTCTATGGGAATTTCAATGCCAAATTACATCATATTTGCATGAGGAGTGAGGAGAAATTTTCATGAAAGTTCAATCGCACACAAAAAGTTAGCTAATTTGGGTTGCACCTGCATGCACAATATTTTCTGCCATCAATTGGAGACTTTTAACTGCATTCACAATCCTGCATGGGTGAGGTTGTGGAAAAACTTAAGGAAAAACATAAAAATTCAACTAAAAAACTCTGCCAGTTGTTTGGTAACCTTCTCCAACTCCTGAACATGCCTCCAAACCTTTATCGCAGCCTATGAAACCTCTGAAAATGAAAAAAACAAGTCTCCCAAGTGCCATTTCCAAATGGACGTAAAAACCAAAAAAATAGGGTTGGTATGAATGACAACAAGTTCTCTACTCTCCAAAAACACCTGCATAAACTACAACACATATGTAGACTACTGTAGCACCTATGCAACATCATCATCAAGCTAACACACCGCTGCTACAAGTCATCCTCATGAATATAAGCATGAATACCTAGATGGAGACTTAGTATGCCAACTCATCTAGTGTATCAACTCAACAATCATGGACACCTGAGCAACCATCTCCAATACCTATAGCAACAACCTATACCTGTAGCAACATCAACAATGCCTCCAATCAATGCACAATAAAGCATCACAACATTGACATCAAAACACATGTTAATAAATTCCAACACAATAAAAATAAAGGAAAAACCTGCATGAACCCATACTGCCATCATATGACCATCAAGGTTGACATTAATGCCAAAACAACCAGCTCAATGCCAACTCAACCAACTGAAACCATGCTACAAGCAAGGAATCCAAGCGTTAGCTAGACTACATAGGGTTGACATCAATGCCAACATGAGCTAGTTTTCGTCATGAAATAATGCCAACATCATGTAATTGGAACCATGCATACCGTAATGCCAACAATATACCCCTTTGACATTGGTGGGAACCTCACACAAGGTCCAAACAAATCATCCTCTTTCTCTCCGCCTTTGACATCAATGGAAAAGGGTCAACTCCAACTGATAAGGCAACAAGAATTGAAGCACAAACATTGGAGAAATTGATCCCTACATGGTTGAAGAATAATTCATATCAACCAATGTCCATGCCTGATCAGGAGTTCATAAATTTTGCTCAAAATTGAAATTTATAGGATTGGGTTGAAACTAGGATGGTTGCATAGATTTCTTCTTCCTGATTCTGGCACTGTGAACGGTTCGAAAAATTGATTTCGTATGAGGGAGATATCGCATTCTGATCGATTTCCCAAACAACTAAATTTTGCGACAGGTTTGACTGGGATGCCCAGTTAGCATGAGGTGCACAGTCAGAAAAATAGGAATATTCCTAATAATATTCCATTTTTTCAAGCTAGTTAGAAGCTGACAAGTGGCGAGATGTGAATAGTTGGATGGTTTTATGTTTTTTTTTTTGTGGCCAATGGGAGGGTGACACATGGCCAGCCCTGAGGCCACCTCGTGTCCCCTGGACGGTGGTTTAAAATTTTATGAGGTCTGGGGGGTTTGACCCCACGACCTCCGGCCCGCATGCAAATCCTTCCACCATCCGCACTGCGTGTTGATTCTTAACTACTAAGGGTTGAATGACATATTTAAAGTTTTGAAACTTGGTAAACGGGGGTTGGGTCACATGATATGGATACAACTGATGTTAAGCCTACGGTTCATAACTTCAAACATTCTGCAAACCATTTCATTTAATACCTTGTCACATGGCGGGCTTTACTCCAAGTTTAAGCCGATGGTTATGGAACTCTGAACCAAACTCCGGTTTTAACTCATCTTCAACCATAGTTTTCGCGTGGGTTCTGCTCCAAGTTAATGCGACTGCAGGGTTTCGGGGGTTGGCATGTGGCCACCCCCTCCCCTTAACCTTGACATTAAATTTTATTGTTAAGGACTGGCAGTAAAACTTAGCGCACCCTTAATTTTTGGGTATTTGGCCGAATTTAACTGTAGTTAAGGGCATTTCTTCAAATTTAGTGGAGGATTTCTAGGAATTATTGGGAAAATGACTAGGAGGGTCAATTTTCGACCAATTTTGGTGAAACAGGAGGATCCCTAGACTAATTTGAGCATTATGGAGCCATTAAAATAGAGAAAAAAGCCATTCGAGGCCTGTAAACACATGTATTTGCAAAATTTTGAGCATAATGAAAGATGGACATGCCATTGGGAGCTGGGCCAGCAGATGTAGCCCAAGAGGGGGGAACTGCTTCATCATGCCTGCTGTGTAAATTTTATGTGTGGTTTTATTTCTCTGTTATATATTGTTGTTCAGTGTCATTTTCTCTTATTTCATGCTTCTAATTCACTAAAATCACTTAAATTTCATGGATAAAATCCTCAATACTTAAGCAAACTATGGAGACAAGTATGCAAATGTTTATTAACTGAAAAGACACTTAGCACATCAAACTAATACAGTTCTTTCATATCAGGTTGGTATCAGAGCTAGAGTTTATTCTCTGGTGTTGTTTTATGCAAAATATTTTTTTAACTGTTTGCAAGTTTCACATGCTTACTAGGCTCAAGCTCAAGAGAGGAGAAGGCACATTGGGGGAGCAAGAGGGTCTCAAAGTGAGCCACAAAAAAGGAGAGAGTTTGCCAAAATCTCCACCACCTAGTTCACCTCCTAAAGAAGCAAAAACATCCTTAAGCATGCCTTTAGAGGAAGAAGAAATCCATGAAGAAGTGGATCCCAAAGAGGAAGAAAGAGTATTCAGGAAGGCATTCCTTGACATGATTGAGATGGTTAGAATCCTTTATCAAGAAAGGAATGAAAAACTAGAAGGAGAAGGATCCAAACTTCACAAGGAAGGACATGGATCATCAGGAGGTCGCAATGATGAAGATAAGTCAAAGAATGGAAATGGAGGAAATGGAGGCAATGGAAAGTCACCATCCTGACCCTCATCATCAACATCCTCTACTTCATTTTTAGTATATCAGTCACATAAGTCAAAGAACACTCGTAAAAGTCCTTTTCTAAAACTTGATGTTAATTTTGAATTGCCAATGTTTAATGGTGAAGTCAATGCAGAAAATCTTGATAATTGGATTAGGCAATTGAAGTTCTATTTGAGAATCCAAAACCTTCAATACGATGATACCAAAATCCAATTAGCTTCATTGAGAATGGAAGGTGCAGCACTTGTTTGGTGGGAAGTCAAGACAAAGGAGGAGATCAAGAAGCATGGTAAGATTATTCTATCATGGACTGATTTCATTTTGCAATAAAACGACAGTTTTATCCATTAGCTCATATGCAGAAAGCCATAATGAACTGGCAAAATTTTAGACAATTGAAAGGACAGAATGTGTAAGTTTACACCCAAGAATTTAGGAGAAGAGCTCTCTTATTAGGGGTAGATTTGCAGAGCCAAGATACTTTGCTCACTTACATAGCTACCTTAGACATACTATCCTCATGTTTAACCCCATAAGTCTAGATGAGGTATGTGTTCTGGCCACACATCTAGAAGCTAGAGGGAATTCTTTTTTTGATGAGGGTAAGAACAAACCTTTTAAAGGTAAAAAAAAAAGAGAAGACCTCAAAAGGTAAAAGAAAAAGGAATGCATCTGTCAAGAAAGAGGGAGAAAAAGTGGTTTGTAAACATTGTTCAAGAGAAGGTCATAATGAAAATTAGTGTTTGAAATAACATCTTGAAAAGAGGCCCAAATATCTCAACAACAAAGGGAAACATAGGACTGCAGCTACAACTCAACATGATTTAGGAGAGGATTTAGGTGATGAATCTAAAATTACAGCCATGGGATTGAAGAACATGAAGGGGAAAGAAATAGAAACTATACCCAGTACTAGTACATCAAACTGTCACATACATGCTCCAAATGAAGAAGAGAGAATTGAACTATTTCATGTCAGGGTCATATCCAAACATACTAAGATTGACACATTGTTTGACAGTGGGTCACAAGTAAACTTAATCTCTTAAGACTTGGTCAAGAAACTTTATCTTGAGACCATACCACATCCAAAACCATATCCACTTGGTTGGATTTGTAAGGATGCCAATTTACTGGTTTCAAAGAAGTGTATATTGCGGTTTGTAGTAACTGCACATTTTGTTGACACAGTTGAATTAGATGTGGTTCCGCTTGACATAAAATGTATTGTTTTGGGCAGTCCTTACTTGTATGATAGGAAAGCGATCTTCCATCACCATGAGAACAAATACCATTTATTCAAAGATGGCAAGGAGTACATTGTTAGAGCACATCGCAAGAAGAAAAACATTGCTATGGTAAATGCTGGATAGGTAAAGAGGCTGGTAAATTCAAGGAAGAATTTTGTTCTTCTAATGATTAAACCTAAAGCTGATGTTAATCATGAATCATTTGAGGATTGTGATCCTAATTTGAAATCATATTTATATGATTTAGTTTATGCACATCATGAGATGTTTAAGGAGCCAATAGGATTACCTCCAGAAAGGGAGATTCAACATGAGATTCAGTTGCAGCAAGATTGTCCTCTTCCAAACATTGACATGTATTGCATGTCGATAATGGAGAATGTTGAAATAAAGAGGCAAATCAAAAATATGTTGGACAAAGGACTCATAAGGCCAAGCACTTCGCCATGCGGTTCACCCATAGTCTTGATTCCGAAGAAAGATGGGACTTGGTGCATGTGTGTAGACTTCAGAGCTTTGAACAAGATAATGGTAAAGAATCGATACCCACTCCCAAGGATAGATGATTTGCTTGATCAGCTGAAAGAAGCAAAGTTTTTCACTAAGTTATATTTACAAAGTGGATATCATCAAGTAAGAATTGCAAAAAGTGACATATGAAAAACTGCATTCAAAACCAAACAAGGACTCTTTGAGTGGTTGGTTATGCCATTTGGTTTGTGTAATGCACCGAAAAATTTCATGCGTGTTATGGATAGTGTTTTGTGTCCATTTCTTGATGAATTTGTGATTGTGTATTTAGATGACATACTGATTTTTAGCAAAACAAGAGAAGAACATGTCTTGCATGTGAATAAGGTGCTTGATGTTTTGAGAAAAGAGAATTTGTTTCTTAAGATGTCAAAATGTGAGTTTGGAAAGACAAGATTTGGTTTATTTGGGACACATTGTAGGAGGAGGCAAGTTGAGAATTGATCCTTCTAAAGTGGAAGCCATTGTGAATTGGACCACTCCAAAAACAGTAACCGAGGTAAGAAGTTTCTTAGGTGCAACTCAGTATTGGGGAAAGTTTATTGCTAACTTTTCTCCCATCGCAGCTCCTATGCATGCAGTGACAAGTGTGAAGAAAGGCTTCCAATGGGGAGGAAAAAAACATCAAGCTTTCAAAGCTTTAAAAGACAAGATCAGTTCAGCTCCAGTCCTTGCATTACCGAATTTAAGACAATCATTTGAGATACAAACTGATGCTATTGATTATGCCACGGGTGCAATTATTTTGCAGCATGGTAAGCCTATTGCTTTTCGTTCTGAAACATTCAATTGTGTTGTAACTAATTATCCTACATATGAAAAAGAGATGTATGCATTGGTACAAAGCGTCAAGAATTGGAAAAAATACTTGATGGGTAAAGAGACAATTATACATACCGATCACCAACCATTACAGTACTTGCAGTTGCAAAAAAAATTGCAGCAATTACGACATTTCAGGTGGATGGGATTTCTTCAACAGTTTCACTTGGTTATAAGGTACAAGAAAGGTGTTTTCAATAAAGTTGCTGATATGCTTTCAAGACCTATTATAAGTGCTTCTACTTTTCTTAAAAATGATTCTATTGTACATGAGAGTTACATAGAACAATATGCACATGATGTTGATTTTCAAGATGTGTAAGGCTAGTTTGAGTGAAGGGAATCAAGTTGAAGAAAATGATTATCACATGCATAAAATTTTGCTGTTTCATTTGGGCAAACCGTGCATACCACAAGGAGAGAGGCTAAGTGTCATGAGAGAGGCTCATTCATCTCTTATTGCTGGACACTTTGGGGTAAGCAAAATAGTGGCGCATCTACAGAGGTATTTCTATTGGCCTCGCATGATAGATAGTGTGTCGTGTTTTATAAGAGGTTGTTCTATGTGTGCAACAAGCAAGCCTAGCAATAGGAAGCTTGGGTTGTACACACCACTACCAGTACCATCAAGGCCATGGGAGAGTGTCTCCATGGAATTTGTTGGAGGTATACCTATGTCAATAAAACAACATGATTATTTTTATGTAGTTGTGGATAGATTCAGTAAAATGTGTATACTTATGCCATGTAAGAAAACCATAATTGCTGAATAAACTGCTGAAATTTATTTTCAACATGTATGGGTTCATTATGGATTTCCTACTTCTATTGTTGGTGACAGGGATTCCATGTTCATTGGGAATTTTTGGTCCAATCTTTGGAGTATGATGGACATTAAGTTGAAAAAGAGTACTACTTTTCATCCGCAAATTGATGGCCAAACCGAGGTGGTGAATAGAACTATTGTGCATCTATTGAGAGGATATTGTAGCGAACATCCCAAGTTGTGGGATGAGAAACTGCATTATATTCAGCACACTTACAACTGGGCAAAGCACTCTTCTACAAATACATCACCTTTTGAAGTATGCTTTGGGTATTTGCCAAAATCTCCATTAGACTTCATCTTCGAGAACGATGTTACAATTTATGGGCATAGTGATATTAACAAGGCTCGAAAGTTCATTGAGAAAATTCAGATTATACATAAACAAGTTCAAGAACAACTTGAGAAGAGTCAAAGAAAATACAAGGAGAGGCATGAAAAACATAGATTTGATCACAAGTTTCAAGAAGGAGATGAGGTATGGTTGCACATAAGCAAAGAATGGATGCAAGGGGAAGGTAAAAAGCTCAAACCCATTCGCTATGGTCCATTCAAGATCATAAAGCAAGTTGGCAACAATGCATTTCAACTTGACTTGCCTTCATGTATGCAAATGTATTCAGTTGCCTTCAACTTACGTTTGTATGAGACACCTTTGATCGATGATCAAGTAAGTGATGTTCAACTTCCTTCTATTGAATATTTCTTGCCAGAATTTCTGGATGAGCTCAAGGAAGATACAATCCTTGACAGGAGGACAAGATCATCCAAGAGGGGTAGTGTTGACTACCTTCGAGTTGGGCTCAAAGGCAGTAAGCCAAGCAAGGAAAAGTGGATGGAAGTTGGAAAGGTGATGGAGTTGTACCCTCATCTATTGAACAGGTAATCAAGTCTTTTGGGGTCCAAAAGCTTCCCAATGGGGAGGTGTGATCAAGAGTTCATAAATTTTTCTCAAAATTGAAAATTATAGGATTGGGTTGAAACCAGGATGGTTGCATAGATATAGTCTTCTTGATTCTGGCACCGTGAACGGTTAAAAAAATCGATGTCATATGAGGGAGATATTGCATTCTGATAGATTTCTCAAACAACTAAATTTTGCAACAGGTTTGACTAGGATGCCCAGTCAGCATGAGGTACAGTCAACAAAATAGGAAAATTCCTAAGAATACTCCATTTTCTCAAGCTAGTCAGAAGCTGACAAGTGGCGAGATGTGATTAGTTGGATGGTTGTACATTTGGTTTTTTTGTGGCCAATGGGAGGGTGACACATGGCTAACCCTAAGGCCACCACGTGTCCCCTGGACGATGGTGTAAAATTTTATGAGGTCCGGGGGGTTCGACCCCGCGACCTCTGGCCTGCGTGCAAAGCCTTCCACCATCCGCGCTGCGTGTTGATTCTTAACTACTAAGGGTCGAATGACATATTTAATGTTTTGAAACTTGGTAAGCGGGGGTTGTGGACCATCGACGACCCCAACAGTGTGGTCATATGATACTGTCACAACAGATGTTAAGACGATGGTTCATAAATTCAAACATTTCGCAAACCGTTTCATTTAAGACCTTGTCACATGGCGGGATTTACTCCAAGTTTAAGTCGACGGTTATGGAACTCTGAACCAAACTCTGGTTTTAACTCATCTTCAACCAGAGTTTTCGCGTGGGTTCCGCTCCAAGTTAATGTGACCGCGGGGTTTCGGGGGTTGGCATGTGGCCACCCCCTCCCCTTAACCTTGACATTAAATTTTATTGTTAAGGACCAGCGGTAAAACTTAGCATGCCCTTAATTTTTGGGTATTTGGCCAAATTTAACTGCAGTTAAGTGCAGTTCTCCAAATTTAGTGGAGTATTTCTAGGAATTATTGGGAACATGACTAGGAGGGTCAATTTTCGACCAATTTGGGTGACACAGGAGGCTACCTAGACTAATTTGAGCATTCTGGAGTCATTGGAGCAGATAAAACAACCATTAGAGGCCTGTAAACATATGTCTTTGTAAAATTTTGAGCATAATGAAATATGTACATGCCATTGGGAGTTGGACCTGCAGATGTAGCCCAGGAGGGGTGAACTGCTTCATAATGCCTGCTGTGTAAATGTTATGTGTGGTTTTATTTCTCTGTTATACACTCCTGTTTAGTGTTATTTGCTCTTATTTCATGCATCTAATTCACTAAAATCACTTAAATTCCATGGATAAAATCCTCAATACGTAAGCAAACTATGGAGACAAGTAAGCATATGTTTATTAACTGAAAAAACATTTAGCATAACAAACTAATACAGTCCTTTCAGATCAATGCCTCTTATATTATTAGCAACAAACAACATATAAAACCAATCATCATTCAAAGTAGCATGTCCAACCAATAACCTCTAGCAGCATGCAACAATATGCTAAAATAAGGCAACCATAATAAACATAGAAGGCACCAACCTAACTCTCCATAGCAACAAACCAAATCACATAGAATCAATGAGCATCATCACACAATGTGTAACAATATGCACATAAGCATAAAACCATATCTCCAGATAGCAACAACATCAATAGCTAATCACAAACTCTCTACTCATATCATGAGACCAAGAATCCCAATAGTCATAGCATGGCATGAGGCACATCATGAACACCTCCAAGTGGACCATGATGCCAAAATTGGATGGTTGAAGTAAACAAAAGTAAATAATTCCCCCCCTAAACACATTCCATCTCTAACATCATCTTAAGGTTGTAGTGAACTACTTCCACTACAAAAATGCTTCCATGCCACAAATAAAAGAACCATATATTGGACATAGACTCCACATGACCATGATTGAATGACATATAAATGATAAATAGATGGTTGTAGAAGCAACCTAAGACCTCATACATGACTCACATATGACCTCATGACTCATGACTAGATGACCCAATGATACATACAATACACAAACATGGCTTAATGAGCATTTTATATGGATATATCAATAAATACATGGTTTCTATGATCATCTCTTATGGAACAATGGATCAAAGAAATGACATATCATAGCTAATACAAAATCATTAGCCCATACATGTGGCTGAAAAATGACAACATAAGCTACTCCAAAACATTTCTATCACCATAATGACACAAACCTCTAAAGAATGGACCCTCTACCAACATAAAATGATGAATTGATGATAAGGATATGGCTTTAATAAATTGTATATAATAGCCCACACATGGATGGTCCATGTATCTTGTCATCTCTATGAATCACGTGCTAATGAACTCCTTCTATGCATAGTTGTACCATCATGCATAGCTCTCCCGGAGCTCAATATACCTCCAAAAGACAGGCTGAACCTCTGGACCTGAATGTGCATGAGGCTCACCATGAACTCATCGCATGTTGCTGCAACAACTTGTACTTATCAAACTATCACACTTCTACCATACACTCCCATTGAGGTTATGCACCTCTTATGAAATCTATAGCCCTCTATAAATATGCAAGAAATAATCATGGACTGCAGGATGATATGTTCTTCACTACTTTAAGATTTTTTGCTCCTTCTTTCTCCACACAGTCTTTGGATGCTTCTTTTCTTCCTTCATTGGTCTTTTGCTAGGTCCTCTTTGTTTTTGCTTTTGTTTTCAGTTTTGGCTTAAGTAACGGGGTAACAAACAATCTCTCGCCATATGGCAAAAATTATGACATGTGTATCACTCCACATGGGCAAGATATGAAGCAAGAGGATAAAATATCTTGTTGCTCATATCATATCTATATCTTGCTTGCAATGTGCTTCTCCCCCATTAGTTAGATCTACAATCATATTCCTTATGGCCAAAAAAGTTACATGAATAACAATAACCATAAAAAACATGATTATACCTGATGTCCAATCTCCTTGGTTGTTGATACTGTTGCAAGCTCCATTGATTAGATCTATACATTTGTCTCCTACAATTAGCTGCAACATGCCAAAATTTGTGACAACTGTAACATTATAACTTATGCACGAAAGGAAAAAAATGACTTTGTTTCCTTTGAAATCTCACAGATCTACCTCAATCTTCTCTAGGAGCAAAATATTTTATAAAAGTAGGATATCCTTGAGGTTTTCTTCTTTTTTGTTATTGGTTTTGTTATTTGATTCACTGTTGGTTCTGCTTCTTGTTTCCTTGGTTCTCACTCTTGTTGTTGGTATTGTTTGCTACATGCTTCTCGGGTTTTTTTTTTTGCTTGCATGCAAAATAGAATCACCCTTTTAAAATCCAAGACCATATTTATCCAATGGTTATCTTTGGATCTCAAGCAAACCATCCAAGATCACAGTTCTCTTCTCCATCTTTCGTTTTATTCTCAAAGACACCACTTCAGCTTCTAATCTCTCACACTCATTTTATTTTTCTTGGTATTACTTCCTCATACCTTCCTCATACCTTCCTCAAATTTTTCTGATTCTACCAACTTAATCTTTAAGCTGACAATATCTTCCTTAAGCTTGGCCACCTTATCATCACAAATCTACAACAATTTTTCTTGATCCTTGCATGCAGCTGTTAGTCTAGAAATCTTAGCTCTAAGACCCTTAATAACATTTTAATATTCACTATGGACTTCAACATGATCAAAATCCGAATCATCAAAATTGTAACTAAACAAAAAACATTAATATTTATACCTTTGGGTTTTGGATTTTCTGATTTCTTCTCATCATCAGCTGAATCATTTGCACTAGGAGGATAAGACTCTTTTGGCTGAGTTTATTGATTTTGAAGGCCCTTCTTCTTATTCTTATTTTTCTCATTCTCTGTATTTCTACTAGTACCATCTACAAATATGGATTCTAGCTTGTTCCACATTTCCTTGGCATATTTCAAACCTACTAGCTTCTTCAAATCATCATCATGAAGATTCGTGTAGATTATACATCTAGCTTGTGCATCCTGCTGCAAAATATCAAGTGCTATTGGATCCTTGCCACATCCTTCACACATGAGCCTCCAAATGTTAGATGCACAAGAAAAAAATTGAGATTTAGCATTTTTACTCCATAACTTGGAATTTACATTAGTGAGGACAACCATTCCTTGAGAAGTCATTTCAGAAAGAAAAAAATCTCTAAAAAACCCCAGATCTACTCTCCAACGATCAAGTTGCAACCAAGAGCCTTGCTCTGATACCAATTGTTGGAAACCTTTGAGCACTACTGAGGGGGTGGGGGGGTTGAATCAGTAGTGTGACTTATTATTAATTTTTACAACTTTAAACTTCTTTATTGAATCATGCATATATTAACCAACAACTCATTAGATCATCACATAAAAATATAACCATGTAAGGAGCTAAATCAAACCATCGTGAGAGCAACAATAAACAATAAATCAACAAAATCACATAATCACACAGGAGATACAATATATTTCGTGTAAAAACCTTCACCAGGAAAAAAACCATCCTTGTTGTTGTTGCATTGCTCTAAATATTATATCAAGAAAAATATGTCTTTTACATAGATTTGTTGACTCCCATCGGCTAGGAGACTCGACGACCTTATATAAAATATTCCAACACCAATCGTCCAGGAGACTCGATTCTTCTGATCAACTTGGAAAACTATGTTCTCACATGGATCTACGAAATACCATCTGTTGAAAGTCACCATGATCAACAATTCTCACCCAACTTTGATTGGATGGAGAAACTGTTCCTTTAGCTGAAAATTCACAATCACTGCTCCACACCCATGAATTCACTACTCCTCTTCTCTATGTGGACCTCGTTTCATCTATTTTCATACTGGATCCCAAGACTTTATGCTCAAACCGATTCAAATTTTCAATACGATCATAATAAGACACCATCAATAAATCAAATAAAATCACCACAATCATATGCTATCCACTCAAGAAAAATAATGGCCACACTGTTATAGGCAATTTTTCCATATCTAGGCAATATTCCTACAAACTGGATCAATGAAAATCCACGAACACCTTGTCATCATCTCTACGCAAAACCCTAAGCATCACTCTCCCAAATCCTCGAGTTTCTAACCTTGAATGCTTCATTTTAGTGTTTTTAAGGCCCAATGCACCCTGGCACTTTAGGGACCTACGTTCAACAACATGTTGCTCAAATTTTCACCTTATTTGATCATAGCAGGTAGTCCCTTGTTGGGGGTGCACTGATTCTAGAAATTTGGAAAAATAAAAAGAATCTCGAAGCTTCCTCCTCCAAAAGCTTCCAAGATTTGACACAACCATTTACCTTAGATAAGAACTTTGAATCCTATCTCATCCTACCTTGGAGATTTCAACTCTTATTCCTTGAGCTCATCCTCCCATCAAGAGTGGATCTCAAGCCTAGATTGGTAAATGGATAAAAATTCCTAAACTACTATCCTGTCCTATATATTTTTTTCCACCCACAAGATAGGGGTTGGCTTTTGGAGATTAAGCATATCCTTATGTTGTTGCTTTGATCATAAGAGAGTTATCATTCCCGTGCATTAGGGTTAATTTGAGGTGTATATTGTGGCAAGGAAGGAAAATTCGACCTGGGGAGATCTCTACAAGATCAACTTCCATGTTTGGTTGTAAACTCTCTCCTTTCATATTAATAAAAAGAGTATTTGTTTTCCTATATATGTTATGTTATGTTTACATTCATATATTTCAATGTTATGTTGGTTCATTGAATAAAGTGATTGGATAATGCTACATAGATGTCGTAGATATTTGGCTTGTGCGGGTTCTAATTATAGCGATCGAAGCTACAGTTGGAGCTTACAAGCCAAGAGCAGAGAAGAGCTTGTAACAGATCACAAGTAAGCATCTTTCCATTCTCCAATTTCTCTAAGAATAACTTTATAGTCTTTTCATTCTGTTGTTCTAGATCAAGCCACTAGGTCTAGGGAAGATAATTTTGTCCGCAGTCATAGATTTCGTATAACAAATCGGCAACTCCATTGGGGAATGATTCATTCCCTTAGTGGTTTCCTTGACTTTATCCTGTGTTACACCTCTTGAACATACCTCCAATACCTCACTCAGTTTGAATTGACCTTGGGAATACGTTTCATTCAGATGCATTTGATTTTTTGTGTCTGAAACTCCCTTTTCCTTTATCAGTGCACCCCCTGGTCTACTAACAGAGCATTGCAGAGGACCCTAGCCTTCCTTGCACCTGATTTTCAGAGCACTGGTAACCTATTTCCACCTACGTTGACCCCTGTTTCAGGCAGAATTTTTCTTTTCATGCTTTTCTCTCTGATTAACTTGGTTCCGGTTGGTCCTCCTTGTGTTTCTGAGTGTGTTTAACTCTCTCAAAAGCATTCATCTTGTTTGATTTTTTTTTGAGTGACTTTGATAAGTTTTTTTTTAGGTTTTTTTTTGTTCTTGTCATTAGGTTATTGGAAAAATGATTGCTTGATCATTGGATTTCTTGAAGGAATTGGTGTTTCAGTCATCATTCTGAAAAGTGTTTTTTATCAGTGATTAGGAGAATATCTTAGTTTTCATTTGGAAATTAAGTGGAATTGAAAATAAAAATATTATGCATTATGAATTTCATCTAGGGTTTTGTGAGTGAAATTGTAATTAGAAACAGTTGCATTAGGGGAATTGCTTAACAATATTGTTTGTTGCATCTTGTATGTTGCACATTATTTGTTCTCTTTCCTCCCATATATATATTTTCATTGAAAATAAAAGTTTCATTTTATCATGCTAATTTGCATTTTAGGATATTCTAAGGTGAAATTTGTGGTGAGCCTTGAAAACCAAAACTTAACTCAAGATAAAATTTGAAATTTAATGAATCAATCTAAGGAGCATTTGTAACATTAACGTAAACATCGAAATGTCTAGGATAGAGACATGTTTCGGCATCTAGAAGGATAGGAGTTGTCATTTTTTTCCAAAGTTTCATTCTGAGGTTGATATCCCGTTCCACAGATGTAAGTGTATGAGACCGTTATCCACGTACCTTAGGGCATATTGTATTGCGCTCCATTCATGAAAAGTATATGGGGATGCTCTCATCGTACGATTACACATTAGACAACATTAATGCAGACTACACTTCCACGTAATTTCAAGTATATTTTGGAATTCCACCATAGGTTGTTATCCTCGCCATTGGTAACTGAGTCGGTAGCCTTGTACACTTTGATACACGAAACACAACATTCAGGGATATTCCCTTCCCTTGCGTAAATCCTTGGTTCTCTAAGGTTGTATGTTGCAGTTCACAATTTCTTGGTAAAAATTTATGCATAGTTTGCCCTCTTTGATTTATTTTTTGTGTTAATTGTTAAAATATATTAATCCAACGTGGAAGAACAAAACCATTTACCCTGTTGTTCGCATAGAATGCAAAATAAGCCACCTCTTCCACATGAGGAAAATCCTGGACATTGTCAAAAGCATAAGAAAACACAGACTACCAAATATAGTACTTTAGGAGCTATTACTTTTGGTCTTCCATCTGAGATAGATCCACCATAATAATATTTTCATGTGAGTACGAAGCCGGAGATTACTTCTCCATTGGATGGTGAATCTGACACCGTCGAAACCGAAGCACCTAAATTCTCTTTACCTCACGTTATTGTACCTGACTATAATGAATCAAAGAAAACTCAACCTGAGGTTATACAACCTAAGGTACCTCACCCATCTACACTTATTACTTTATAACCTTCTCTTTCTCCTCCTCTATCTCAGACACAACTCCAAATTGTATATCTTGGACCCAATGGTGAACCCCTTCCACAAGAATATCCTCAACCCTCCTCTCCCTTTTGAGCAGGGGATCATTTTTATTATGCCCATCCTTTTCCTTCTCCTCATACTCCATTTCAACCTCCTTTGTATAATTATTTTCCTTTCAACTCACCTTTGAGTTTCCCTTGGATATCTTCCTTTGTATAGATAATCATGAATGAGTCTGCTATGGTTTCTCAGTCTGTATCTACTACCATGATTGAGAAAACCCAAATTGAAACCTCATATATGTTTGTAACGACACTAGAAACACATTTTTATGTTGGCGCATCCATCTCGCCTGGTTATCAATATTTTTTTGGTACCTTCTTTGGTGCAACATACATTCCATGGACCTCTGCCATGACATCAACATTTGGAATTCCATCTGGCTCTTCTCTAATGAGCACTAAATAGGCTTCTCTTCATCCATATATACTTGCAGTTCAATAGAAGACTGGTCCTTATGTTAGTGGACATGGTTATCTACAACAACTCAATCCATCTCCTATTGAGAACCATCCTCTTGTGGGGAAGTTGCCTTCATATTATCCTCCTCTTTTAGCAGGGGGGAATTGTTGTAGGTTCATTCCCTTCTCCTCAAGATAGTGCTCAACCTAAATTGGGTCCTAGGTATTCAGGAGTGGTTGCTAATGTTTTGAAACCTACTATGCATATCCAACCTCGTTCAGTTGTGGCTTCAACCTATTCCACCTACATCTCATATTTTTGTCCAACAACCCATATCTCAACCGGTTCAAACTCAAATGCATGTGAGCCAAACCTTATAGGTTGTACCTGTTGTGGTGGATTAGTTGCATGGGTGTACGAAATCACACCAACTTAGAGAGTGTGGTCTACTCTCTAAACTATTGGTAACAGGCAGAAAGTGGGGGAGCTCAAAAGCATAAAACTTAATGGAAATAGTATGCTGAAGTATGCTCTGGTTAAACTAAAACTAAAAACACAAATATACAGAAGCTATATAGAGGGTTCAAAACGATAATATTGTAAACGATGGCTCGATGGCCTCTTCTTATTAAACATTTGAAATAGAGAAGAAATTTTACCCACTTGCCAAAGGGCCCTAAGGCAATGGCTCTAGGTCTCGATGCAAGGATGTTTCCTTCCAAGCTCTACCTCTGATGCAATATCCCTCTCTCTCTCTGATATGGTGGAATAAGATGTTGGGTGGCCAACTATTGAGTCCTCTTTAGCTCCAGCCCCGAGTCAAACACAATGCTGGTGTTGCTTGGGCAACTTTGGCTAGCATAACACTGTGATTACCCTTTCTTCATCTCTTGGTGGGTTTATATAGGTGAGCTTCAAATCCTCCTTCCCTCCCTTGGTACATGATGGATAGTGACCCAAGGGAGAGGTGTGATTCCATTTTGTGCTCAAATATTCTTTTGTGTGCTCACATAATGTCTAAGGAGGCGCTGGAGGCTATCCTTAGGCAGAATTCACATAAGGAGTAGCTATCCTTTGCTTGGTGTGGTCTCGGAAAGCGACTTTTTTCCATTTTCAGGAATGTGCGCTTATTGGGCAAAAACGCACGTAGAAGGCACTCTTCTCGAAGGATAAAGCACACGTTTAAACATTTATGACTAGTTCAAATCTGATTTTCTCAAAACCTTAGAGATTTTAAATACTTCTTGATTCCATAATGTATTCCTGTCCTGTAAATCCTTGGGCTCGACATTAATTGATGTCGTCTTCTGCTGTATGATTTTACAGTGTTAACAGTTTCCCCCTAATGTGTGAGGTCTAGGAAGAACTGTATAGCCAAAATACATTATATTTTCTTTTTTGTATCATACACAGATAGAGAGAGAGGGAGAGGTCTGCGTGTATTTTGGAATTGACAACACCTTGCACTGTTTCCGAGATAACCATGGCCTAAAGGGCCCCCTGCAAGCAGAAAAAATATACAACATATTTACAAAATTTCAACGAGGCGGGCATGTCCCATGCTTGTGATGCTATGGTTAGTTAAACAATATTGACAGATAAATATGATGTCTATGCTACTACTGTGGTAGTGATGCTGGTGGTTGTTGACGATGACTGCTGACACCCTCAGGGGCGTTTTTTCTTTGACGATAGGTGGAATGTGGTACCCATATGTGTAATATTGGTATGGCATATCATTGCGCAATGTACGCATATGTACTGGCTGGGACCTTCCCATGTAAGCATTGTTGTCAGAGACGCTTATGGAGGCACGGGTCTTCGATGGATCTGATCAAAGTGCAATGGTTGTAAGGTACGATACCATCGTGACATGAAAGCTTTTGTTGTGGTCGAATGTCAGGAGGATCGATGACATCTGTGGACAATGATTTCTCCCACAATGCCACCCAAGGATACCCCTTTGCATGGGGAGGGGTCATCCAAGGTACTGCTTCGTTTTTGGAAAAGAGGTGTCAGGGTCAAAAAAAAGAAAGCCTTAACCGAACAATGGGTTGCCGACCTGAGGGGCCGGGGACCGAGATATGATGGGTTTAACATAGGCATGTTGGTGAGAGGTGACTGAAAAGAGATGATGGGGATTCAGTGGCTCGAGGTCGAAGTATACTCGAGCAGCTTGGCGGCAATCATAGTTATTTCTAAAAGAAAAATCCCTGGAGTCGGTAGGACTTCCAGGGCTGGTATGAACCGGCTATGAATGTTGGGATGGTGCGTGCATGGGGTGAGTGAAATACTTCAACCAAGGGGAATGAGGGACTACTGCCATGGGAGAAAAGGTGAAATATGAGGGTGAAGGGCATCGTTTGCGGTCTTTGTACACTTACTAAAAGAATAAAATGATGGGGTTTGGTTTGTACAAAACATAGAGACGGGTACCACAAAACACAAAAGAGGGTCGCTCACTGAAGGTGTGAGGATGGTGTTTTGCTGGGGGGTAGGGGTCCCATTGGTTGGTATCATGTGCAGGGTTGATGAAGCAAAAGATGTCACAGATGGGATTATGCTGATGGAGGTATGGCGGGCCAAATGTAGTGCGCGGAGGTGCGATTTCAATCTGCTTGTACAACCTGATCGTCCGGGAAATGGGGGTTGAGTTTGAATGGTGAAATTGACCTTATGCATGATATATGGATGGGCATGAGGTGCTTCCCAGACTAAAATGGTATGGCCATGGTGTCACTTGTGGGGTGATGTATGGTCTACTTTGAATGACGATCGCCATGGAGGGGAGGCTCTACCGACCAACGCGGACGTTTATCATATGCAGGGCGAGGTGACAATAAATGTGGTTGGGTATGAGGACCCAATGGTTTATCTCTGATGGAGAAATGATGTCAGGATGTGCAAAGTTCTTTGGGACTCTATCATGTTGAGGGTAGAATGATACCTGCTCCGGAACTTTCAATGAATGGTGCTGTGAACGGTTTGCGATTTCTTTCTGCAAAAACAACCACCTCAAGTGAAAGCATCTTCTTTTCATCCAATATTGTTGAAAAACATGAATTTTGGAAAGGAATATGGGAGGGTGCATACCTTTCGGCACTGAAAAAATTATTTTTCCGGAAAGCGAATGTGGGGCATCGCTTTCGTTTTTCATGGCATACTAATGATGGTGCAACTTACGGTTTGCGGAATGAACCTTCTGATCTCCTGTTATTGATCTCCAAAGTTCTGGGAAAGGGCGACAAATATGGGATTATGGCCCTAATCCTATTCATTTGTACTCGCTGAGTGTTGGGAGATCAGAGGTGATTGCAGATCCTTTCTTGCTGTTGTGGTCAGCTTGTGTACTGAGGATTAGCATTATTATGCCGAGGTAACTTCCATGACGTCCTGCATTTCAATTTTTTCAGTTTGATGATGTGGGGGGCCGTAAAAATTGCGTTTGTACGGCCTCAAAGGGACCTTTTGCCCTAGATTTTGCGGGCGATATAGGTAAAGAGGCACCCCTCTTGCACTTATTTATGAGGGACAGATGCACGAGGGCGCGCTGTTCCCTCCTTTTTGCATGCAAGGACGCACTTGTGAACGAAACAGGCGCGCAAAGGGCAGGGTTTTTGTCCCTTTTGATGTTTTTCTCTGTACTGATGTGTGCCTATTGCTTGGAAGGTTGGTGTGGAGAGAGCGAGATTGGCCTGAGATCCGGACCGCTCTGGCTACTGATGCTGGGGCGCACCGTCAGTTGGCCACATGGGGCCTTCTGAAATTTGCTGAGAACGAGTTCCTTCGGTCACAGGACCAATTGTTACGTTATATTATACAGCATTGGCGCAGAGGCACAATATGTTCATACTGAGGGGGACGAACTTGATTGTCCATCCAGAGACGGATATATACTTCGTGACCGGGTTACTGCCTTAGGGTGAGGCACTGAGGTATCCACTCCCTGCTGGGAGAGTGAACATAGATAGGTTCCAGAGGAGGCATTGCGGTGGTGCGCCTCTTGCTGAGGGGTGCATCAATATTGCATCAGTGACAGATGTGGCCGAGCAGTGTGCTCTAGCCATCATTGTGTGATTGGCGGGGTCGTTTGCTCCACATCGGGCATCGGGCCCACAGGTGGGAGTTTTACGTTGCTTGAGGAACAAGCATTTTTTTCGATTTTGCCCACTTCTGTTTTGATGGTATGGTGTTGCAACTAAACAGGGTCCAACGTGGATCCAAATCATTTGCGTACGCTAGCATCTTATGTAGCATTATGTACGAGAGGGTGGTGTTGCTGAGGCCCATTGTGGCAGTGCCTATTGGGGGGACGAGGGAGCCACGCATGAGGAGGTGGGCTCCGGTGATGCCACGCGGCAGTGGCAGCAGGGTGGGTCGTTATTGGAATGACATGACAGAAGCCTGGTTCAAGGCCAACCCGCAGATGTTTTTGCCATACCCGTATGTGGGGATGGACTTTCAGGGTGATCTAGATATCGGTCTCCCTTTCGGTTATGTTTGGGGTCTTGCAGGTATGTGCTAGATTCCTCTGCATTTGTTCGATTTTTTATGTACTTGTGTGTTTTGTTATTGACACTGACATTCTTTTGGTTACTCGTGCAGATGTTGGCGAGGTGGGACACCCAGTGGCCCGACTGGTGGGTCACGATCCTCCGCCACGAACTCAGGGTGGTCAGGGGGGAGGTGGCTCAGGTGGACCGGGTGGTGGTGCTGGTGGACCTGGCGGGGATGGTGCTAGCCCTTCTGGTGAGGGCAGCAGCTCAGCTGTAGCTGAGGTAGTGGCCGAGCGAGCTCGTGGAGATGCAGCCAAGGCGCACATTGCATCACTTACAGCTCAGGTGGCCATTCTAGAGGACTTCCGGGGTCTAGTGGACCGCTTAACCTAGGGGATGCCTACTCAAGGTTTCATGGATGACCTCGAGGAGGTTTGGCTAGCGATGGTGATGGCCCGCGAGAGGGATTATCGACCCGATCTACGACGGGTAGCTATCGTAGTGGTGACAGCAACTCCGGTGGTGGCACCAGGAGCAGTGGTGGGCCTAGGTGCTCCTCTTGAGGGGGCACCCCCCTAGAGTAGTTTTGTACACAGGGAAAGCACCCATTATGAGGATGCTTCCCTTATTTTTGACGAAATTTATATCTTTGGGCTGGCCAATGGGCCAGTGATGCTATTTTTGTACTCAGATACACATATTTTTTGATATATATATATATATATATATATATATATATATATATATATATATATATATATATATATATATATATATATATATAAGAGATCTTTTTTTCGCGGCTCAATGGCTCAACATGGTGTGCTATCTATTTCGGTTTATGTATTTTGTGTTATGCTGATGGATATCTATGTTTTTGGTTTTTTATGTGTGATAGTTTATTCGCGACACGTTCCAGTCTAGGATATCGTTAGCTATGCGATCATCTGCTTGGTTTTGATTCCTTGATACATGTGAAAATGTAATGTATCAAATTGTTTGCTTAATATTTTGGCACACAAATATTTTCTAAACAGGTTTGCGTCTCTAGTTTCAAATGTTTGGTTTAACTGCGATACTACTAACTGGGAATCGAGGTAGACATGCATATGGCGGATGCCCTGATGGAGGGCCTCGCACATAAGTCCGATAACGACGTCATATTCTGCCTGATTATTGGTTGCTAATCTGATGCACACGCCGTTTGAACACAGTGGTGATCGGTCAGGGTGGTAGATGACCCAGGCGGCTGTAGCTAAGTTTTGAGACCATCGCGATGCTCCATCAGCAAATTTGAAATATGGTTGAAGTTGGTGGTCCATGGTGGCACTTTGAGCGCGTTTAGGTCTTTGTGTCAAAAATATTTTGGTGTTAGGATTTTTGTGTACCCTAACTCTAGGGGATAAGGGCTACTAGGGCCCTTATGGGTAGAAATTCTTGAGGTAAAGGCCGTTGACGGGGTTAGTGAGGTAGGTCCCGTCTGGTTCCATCAATATGTATGCGTCCTGTCGGAGGAAAATTTTGATGATATAGGGTCCTTTCCACAAGGTTTCGAACTTTCTTGGCCCTAAGGCCTCTTTTGCGAGATCATAGCAAAGGACTAACTCTCCCTCGGTAAATGAGCGAGTGGTGATGTGGCAGTCGAATGATGATTTTACCCTTTTCTTATGGGCCTCATTGTGTTGTAGCGATTGTCGCCGACTTTCGTTAACGAGCTCTAGTTGTACTAGGCATTCTAGAGGCTGGGTGTCATCAAGGAGTTCGATGGCAGCATGCAAGTTTGGTATTTTGTGGAAATCAATGCAAAAGCACAAGGTACCTTGGTATTTTGCGACGAGAGTAAAGTGGAAATCTCGGGACGAGGAGGCCGTTGGAATCCTATATTGGGTGTGCGATGATACAAGTCGTATGTGGTGAATTGTGTCACTGGCATGTGGCGGGGGAAGGATCTCGGTAATGGAGTCCTGTGTGAGCCTAAGGTCAGATTTCCCGCTAGGATAGTCAATTTCCGATAGGTGGAACTTGTTTTTATCACAGAGGTGCTTAAACGCTTTCAGCAGCAGGCATACCTTTGGCGCGTGATCATGATCAGTGCAAATGGTGCACGCTATCATAGTGCTGACAGAGTAGATAGTGTGAGATTCTATGCTACTCGATGTCCCTAATGTGGACGCTTGGAAAGGGTCGGTCGTGGACGAGGTTGTCTTCTGCTTCCATTTTTGTGTTGTAGGGTGAGACTTGCCTTCCTCATTGGTGGATGGTTGACTTAATGCCGCTCTAGCTACTCTTAGCTTGGGGAGATGTGCACATTTGAATGTATGATGAAAGTGTGAGAAAATTCGACAATAAGTGCGTGTGATCCTCTCTTGATTAGAGAGAAGTTTTTGAGGGAGAGGCGAGACTATGCGGAGACTGTTTGCAAGGGGCTTGAGTTCTCTGCATTGGTTGACTCAGTGATCGTTCAGATCACATAGGCTGCATGTTATCCTAGGCTTGGCCTGGGGTACACATCGTTGGTGTGTGGTCTTATCAAGCTTGACACACCATTGCGGTGGTGGGGATGTTGAGTCGGCGATGTATCTTTTATGCCATTCTTAGAGATCGCCCGTTCTCTTTTCTACGACATTAATCATGTCGATAGTGAGATGGATCCATGAGACATAAGTACAATGTCGGTCGTAATGATTACCCTGACCTATCAGGCAAAATATTCGTGATATGGGGGTCCCATCGTGCTTGGTCTGGGGCCAGGCGGGGAACCAACGTCGTAATGCTGCTAAGTCAGGGAAATGGATGACTATATGGTCTGTCTTTTTGCATAATGTGCATGCGGGTGTGTTTCGTGAAGTGTCGTTAGAGGTAACTAAGGGTTCCCTACTAGGCCGTTCTTCGGCTGATAAGAACATTATGGACCCGCTCATCTCCTCTGCTTGGGTCATGGAGCTACCGGTGGACTTGAAATCCATATCATCTTCTTGGGAAAGATGAACTATGGCTGAGTGGAGGCTAGCAAGGGCTAGCTGGAAGCGAGGTATGTAGTGACAATCCTCCAACAGGTAATTTTCGGCGCATAACGGGCATGTGAATTGTGCTGCTCGTAGCCCCACATAGTAAACCCTTTCGATTGGATACCATCTGTGAATGAGTTCCAATGTGGCACACTTTTCAAGGTAGTGGCCACGTTCATCGCATAGCGTGCAACGTATAATGGGAATTACTGGGGGCCACTCTACGAATCTGTGCTCCTCTTGTAAGTATAGGATGGTACGCGACTTGTCATTGACAGAATGGATGGAGGGATCCTCTTGATAGGATCACTCGATCGCGTGTAAGGCATCCCTATATCGTGGTATTTATGGACAATGGTGGGTATAGTGCCCATAGGTGTCAAAGATAGCACATGCATGATTGGTATGCAGTGGTTTGCCTGTACTTTTGGTGGCAAGTTCCTTTTTATGGGAATGTGGTGTCGAGGTACCTGCTTCGCAGCCGAGGAGTGGTTTCAACTCGTCCAGTTCCGGACATATGTGGGTAGGGTGTCCTATGACATCACATGGCGTAGGCTGATGAATCCCTTTGCATGGTGGGGGTCACCGCTTTTTTTCCTCTCTTGGGGATTTTCTTGGCCGTGGTCACCGGTTTCGCAATGGGATTGGCTGGGGCTCCTCAGGACTGGGGGGCTTTAACCCAAATGCAGTAACATTGGTAGCTCTTGTTCCTGAAGGGGGAACGAGGTACCAAACTGGGAATGCCAATGATATGTTGGGTAACACCAGTGTTGCCAAAAACAGCTGAGAAACAAAGCCAGGAGGTGGGTAGAGGAAAGGGGTTTGGGAGGCGGCGTAGACTAGAGAGGCTGCCATGACCAATGCCTCAGTGTCGTTACTGCTTGATTCCATGTACTGACTAACCTCGGTGCTTGATGTGGACATCATGCATACTGGGGCCCCTGTGGCATTGGGCGATACCTCAGGGATAATGGGAGGATCTCCTAGGAATGACCCTAAGACGGATGACAGTTTGAATTGGCTAGGGCCATATTCTTGATACCGTGAAAGACCATCTGCGACTGTATCTACGTAGGGTAGAATTACATCCGTGTTGGTCAAGGGACGCTTTTCACTATGCGTCAGTTGGTCTATCGTAATGATTTTATCCTCTTGGGGGAACATCATGATGCGGAAGACTAAGGATGCTATGGCAGACATGGCGTACATGTAACTCCGCCCAAGGAGTATATTGTAATCCAAGTGAGCGTCCAAGACTTCGATGTCTATGTGGATCGTATTGCTGGCTAAGAAGACCGGTACATTTTGGAAGAGACCGACGGGGGGCGAGGGATGACCGTCGTATGCTCTGAGTGTGATGACGAAAGGTTTGAGTTCAGGGGCTCCTAACTTCTGCCATACATTTTTTGACATGATGCATGTGGATGCACCCCATCAATGACACATCGGTGAATAATGATATTCTATACCGATACTCGTATCTGGAAGGCGACCATGGAGGGAAGCCTAGGGGTGGCTTTGTCTAAGTCAAAAGCCATCATGTGCATGCCGGTAGGGTCGACAGTGCCTAATGCAGAAAGTAGGGATTTTTGTTGCTTTGGACATGACTGCAGTACTTCTAATGCAGACATAGCAATAGGTGATTGAGCTAAATCATCTATGATGCTATAATTGTGGGCCGCTTTGGAGTAGTTACTTGCTCGCCTATTAGGCCCTTTTACCATTTTTGGCAATGGTTCCAAAGGAATCTTTGGAATGGTTAAAGGTGCAGTCGGCGTGCTTGTACTGGCCCCTGACGTATTGGTGTCTAGTGGGGTGTCATAGTTGCGATTCCGAGTTTGGAAAAACATTTCTTCCCCAGCCATGTAAATTTCATGGTTGGTTTTCTCAAAATCGTCTGGGTTTTGCTGCTGAGTGTTGACCGTTCCTTGATGGGGGAGGGGTTCTTGCATCACCTCAGTTTGTTGGGAAGATCCTCCTTTTCCTCGGTTACTCTGCAGTTTTTTAAGCTCAGGAAATTCGGGAAAGTGGTGAGTATAGTGCCCGTACTCACCACATATTGAACAAGAATGGTTTGTTCATAGGGGTGGCCTTTTGCCTTGCCTTTGGGCAGTGCTTAGCTCTTGGTTCTGATTTTGGTTGGAGTTACCTCCAGCCTGGGATCGCGGTGGGCACTATTGGTTACTACCCCGCTGTCCAGGGTTCCCTTTGGGCTTGTTTTTTGTCTTTTTCTTAACCACATTAGGAGGGTAGTTCTCCTGATCATACTGGTGTGGTTGATTTTAGGATGGCTGCACAAAGTTCACCTGTGCATTTTTTTGCGTAGGTGGGTTGTGTGCTTGGGACTGATCATAATGCTGTCCCATGTTTGCACCTAGCTGTTGGTGGGGAGCTCTTCCGTCAGTCTTTCTTCCTGCGTACTGGGTCCCCTCAGCCAGAGGATAAGGTCCTCCTTGGTGATACACTTGCGCCCTATTAGTCAAATTTTGCTACTGCATATGATGACTTTGGAATCCGGGTTGAGACATGTTATGGGTAAACCCATGTGTGTAACTGGGATTCTAATTGCTACTGCCTAGCTACCCTTGGGTCATTGACCCAATAAGTCCGTCTACAGAGTTAGACGCTCATAGAAATTCTTGGTAAGATTTTGCAGGCGCAAGGCATTAGGCAGGATGTTGTAGATGTATCCTGACTGCGTATAGATCAGTTCAAGCTTCTGGGATTTACTGATTGCGTCCTCTTCGGATGTGGGGTTGCGTTGTGCCACATCCTTTGAAATCTCCGCCGTCAGAGTTTTCAATAATAAATCTAAAAGGAATCGGTCATCGAGTTTAGATTTGCATAAACTGTGACGCCGCCTCCGTTCATGGAGATGCTATGAAATATGTATGGAGGGGGATTGTCTGAAATGAGTCAGTAATTCCATTCCCAAATCGTGGTGAATGGGCAACTGAAAGTATGTGAGGAACGCGGTAGCGAGGGTGCTAAAGGTTCCATGTGAAGCAGGAGGTTTCTCCACGTACCATTTCGCGACCACTCCTGTAAGAGTGCGTTGAAATAGCCTCAATCGAATAGTATCATCGATGATGTTATTCGATGAGTACCACAGGTGAAAGGTCATTATATGATTTCTTGGGTCTTCCACTTGCTTGCCTTCAAACTTTGGTATGTCCGAAGGGAGCTTCGTGGGCATGGGAGGCCAATTGGGGTCGTGTGCGATGGGGTAATTGGTGAGCTTGGTCAAATCTGGTAGATTCAACGTTGCTAAGAAGGGTGACTGGGAGGTTGACGCCATGGAAATGTGTGAAGACACGAAGTTCTGGTTAGAACGGGGGTTAGTATGTGACGTACCCTATTGTGAATTCAGCTGGCTTCCCGTATGGGATGCGCTCCTCTGCCCCCCAGGGGACGAGGGGGGAGTGTTGTGCGGTGTGGTGTTGGGAGACTGATTAGGGTTCCCAAATAAGGTTTCTCCAAGAAAGGAGGAACCAAAAACTGTGGCAATGTTCCATCTTTGACACCTAAACGACGAAAGACCTGGAACCCCTCTCGATAATGGGGGGAGGTCCAAAAGAAGCCTGGACCGACGAGGTTCCGTTGGAACCATTTAGGTGTTGACCAGGTTAGGTTTTGGAAAAATTTTGAGGGGATCGAGTCTGTGATCATGAAAAATTTATGGCCACATACATAAAACAAAGCGAAAATGAAATGAATTTTCCATTTAACTTAATCTATGTGATCAATCAAGAAAAAAATGTTTTGTTTGTTTGCGCGTGATACTCAAAATCCTAGAAGACCTATTACGTCCTCACACACTCAAAAGTAACTGGGCCTTGAGAGGATTTCTTGCGAGTACTGGCACAACATCCTGTAAGAGCTGGCGACGCCCCAGTCAGCCGAAGAGAATAAACCAAGGTAAGGGTAGAGGGTCTAGCGCTTTCCTGCACCGTCACCTATAGGGTAAAGGATGCCCTAGTTTTGGCCACTAAGAACCACCGTCCCACGTGAGCGTTCGAGTCTTGGGCTTCTTGGTAGTTAGCTAACAGTATTGAGTATCAGCCGGGTCATGTAGCCCCAACTGATACCGCACACACTGCGCCTAAGCCTAACCCCCTCTGAATCGGGTCTCTGCCGTGCTCAGGTTTTCTTTTCCATGGACTGATAAGTGGATTTTAAAGCTCCCTAAATACACAACTTCTATGTTTCAATGTGAAGTGTGATCAAGGCGGCTTATTGGATGCCTACCCCCTTGATCCTAACTTAATCTATAAATTCTCTTGTGGCCCCTGTGGGGAGAATTTAGTGAGGTGGGGAGAATTTAGTGAGTTGGTTTAAGTTATTTTTAGGTGGATTTATTTTCTTAGTGGGTGAATATGTGTGAGCGTATGGTGAACAATCTCATAATTTGAACATATGGATATCGATGATCCTTTACAAAATTACCCTAGTTAAACTGTGATGTTGTTCCTTGCTCAAATGGAAAGCATTTGTGGATAATGGCTCGCTTCCAAATCTTCCTAGTTAATCTATGTGAGTAACTAAAGGGTGATGGAGAATCACAAATGTAGAGCATTCATATGATTGTCTAGGGTCACTAAATGGTGCAAAGACAACATAGATTACTTGCTCTAATTGGCGATTCAATCCTAGTCTCGCAATTTCCTAAATGCAAAAATTGAATTTAAACAAAACAATTTATACACTAGCTTATGCATGTGTGGTCTTGAGCCACTTACTTGGACTAGTTAAACTAAGTGTGCATACTAGAATTTTCAAAAACATAAATTGTTCGGAAAGCAATGATTAATTCGCACCCTACTTAAACTATGTGAACACTTTTTGCAAAAACCAACTTAAATGAAAAAACTAACTAAATGCCTACATAAAGAAAAAAAAAGTGAGTTCTCAGAAGCTGTGCGGTATCAACACAGGTGTTGGCAGATACATTAGGGGCTGCCCAACACACTTACAAGCAGAAAAAATGCATAAAATAGGGAGAAAAAATATCTCCGCAATTTGCGCGCAAAAGCCCTTGACAGGTGCGCCTTCCTGTGCGTAGGTCAGTCCTGAATGCGTGAAATGCGCCTCTGTGTGGAAACAATGCGCGCAAAAATCCTGCAAGTAAAAGATTAGGAGCTGCCTTCTTCAGTCTTTCACTTCAGTGAGTCTAGGGACTGCAAGATGGGTCAGAGGACTGTCAGCTCCACTCTAGCATAGACAAAGGGTCTCTTGCAAAAGATGGCACAACCACATAAACTTGGAACACGTCAGTGGAGTCGCCAATCTTGTTATGGTGTTATTAGTGGAGTCGCCAATCCTTTTGTGGTGGATTAGTCGCACGGGTGTACGAAATCGTACCAGCTTAGAGAGTGTGGTCTACTCTCTAAACTATTGGTAACAGGAAGAAAGTGGGGGAGCTCAAAAGCATAAAACTTAATGGAAATAGTATGCTGAAGTATGCTCTGGTTAAAATAAAACTAAAAACACAAATATACAGAAGCTATATATAGAGTTCAAAATGATAATAATGCAAGCGATGGCTCGATGGCCTCTTCTTATTAAACGTTTGAAATTGAGAAGAAATTTTACCCACTTGCCAAAGGGCCCCTAGGCAATGGATCTAGGTCTCGATGCAAGGATGTTACCTTCCAAGCTCTGCCTTTGATGCAGTCTCCCTCTCTCTCTCTGCTATGGTGGACTAATATGTTGGGTGGCCAACTATCGAGTCCTCTTTAGCTCCAGCTTCAGTTCACACACAATGCTAGTGTTGCTTGGGCAACTTTGGCCAGCATAACATTGTGATCACCCTTTCTTCATATCTTGGTGGGTTTATATAGGTGAGCTTCAAATCCTCCTTCCCTCCCTTGGTACATGATGGATGGTGACCCAAGGGAGAGGTGTGATTCAATTGTGTGCTCAAATATTCTTTTGTGTGCTCACATAATGTCTAAGGAGGCGCTGGTGGCTGTCCTTAGGCGGCTTTCACATAAGGAGTAATTGTCCTTTGCTTGGTGTGGTCTCGGAAAGCGATTTTTTTCCATTTCCAGGAATGCGTGCTTATCAAGAAAAAAGGCGCATATAAGGCGCTCTTCTTGAAGGATAAAGCACACATTTCAGCATTTAAGACTAGTTCAAATATGATTTTCTCAAAACCTTAGAGATTTTAAATACTTCTTGATTCCATAATGTATTCCTGTCCTGTAAATCCTTGGGCTCGACATTAATTGATGTCGTCTTCTGCTGTACGATTTTCCAGTGTTAACAGTACCTTTAACTCATCCTATTCTATCGATATCTGGTGCACCTCAAGCATATGTATACCCAGCCTCTTCAAGGTAACTCACAATCACAACAGTTTGGGCAGGCCATTACTCAAACTCAAATGGGACAAAATGTGTATGGTATGGCACAGACACAACCACAACCACAACCAAACCCACCTTATGTTGGGATGATGCAAAATCCCATAGGGCAACAATATCCACCGTATCAAGGTATCCCTGAAATTCCTAACGGTCATCAAGTCCAAACTCAACTGTTTCAACCTTTGCACGGTTATCCTAGAGTTGTACAACAGGGTTATGTGTATTCTAGATATCAAAATCCTCCCTATCCTGGGACACAGATACCTGCTGCGTAGGCTATCCCATCTTACCCAGGATATCCTCCACTATACCTCAACAGGTAGTTGCCATTTGTAGAAACTCTCGAATTGTCGGATTTGATAAGGCTAAACAACGTTCCCATTTTCCATTCTCCTTGGTGGCTGATTATTCCTACAAAGTTTCCTTATGATATTCCTAAATTCAATGGAAATACTAGATAAGACCCATCCATGCACATAATGACTTATCATTTGTGGCATTCTTTGAACTCCCTCAATGATAATTTTGTTTATTTTCATATTTTCTAGCATACACTCACTGGTACGACAGCTAAATAGTATATTGAGTTGCTTCAAGCTTCGTTTGATAACTTTAGCACCTTGGATACTACATTCTTAACACATTTCTAGTTTTCCCATCAAATATGAAATTGGAATAAAACTCTTAAAAATTTCAAAATGAATAATGCCACTCACATCTCTGATCATATTCATGAGTGGCAATGTCGTCATCATTTGGATAAAAATTTTGTTCCTGACCAATAGTTAGCTAAATGGTTCAGTAAGTCTCTATTTCCATCCATCATAGAGGATGTAACCAAAGGCATAGTCGTAACCGAAGAGTAGGTGATTTCTCGTGCCCAATACTTGGATCTCAGTTATACCCAATCAGGCATGCTTTATGATAAGAAACCAAATGCTCTGCAATGCTACCGATGGCGTGATTAGTTCTACCAGCCAGTAGTCGACAAGTAAACCATATGGTTCAACTCTTGTTGCGATTGCTCAAAGCCCTCATTCCACTCCTGTGACTTTTACTTTCAAGATCAATGTTGTTCAATCATCCAAAGGAAAATCTCTGCAACCAGGAAATAAGAAGAAAGGAAAAGGTAAGAAGAAGAAATACAATTCTCCACAGGATAAACAAAACAACCAGTCTCCCGAAGAAAAGCGAAAAACTCGTTACCCACGTCTTATCTGTAATGAGGAGCATTTCACTCATGATTGTCCACATCGGGTTGAGGTGAATCAATTCCTTAAATTATCTGCTACGTCTATTTTGTTGACAGACTTGTTTATGAATCAAGAGACCTATATGGTTGCCCGAGACCCACTTCCTCTAACTCAGTTTTGACGCTTTAATCTACTAAGCCCAAAAATGAAGTTATGCTAGCTACCCGAAGTAAGTAATATGGTAATGAAAATCCTTTGAATGGTCAGGCTACTGATCAACCTACCAGTTCGACCACATATCCATCGGATCCTACTCCAAATACTATACCTACTGAATTAATGATTGAGTCTCCCAAGGGTGTTATCCATAAATCAACATTCAACTCTCATGCAAGAGTTTCCCAAAATTATAACATAGTTCAAGAGCTGGCTTAGGCCCCATCCATTATGTCCACTCTTGAGGTGTTACAAAATTTACCTACCCAAGAGAAGGCTTTTCTTTTGGAAATTAGATCATTGTGCCTTCTGCAGCTGCTCCAAAATTTGTTCACTATTTTGCTTCATAAAAAGCTACTCATTATATAGTTGCAACTATCTAGAATTGGGAGCTATTTGTATTTTGTATTCTTATGGGTGCATTTTTGGTTAAAGTTGACACCCTTTCAAAGTCGAATGCAAGTGTTTTATGTGCTTTGAGAAAATGGACAGACTCAATGCCTTGTTAGTGTTATTTTAACACACTAATGTTGTCTACTATTCATAACACAATCAAACCAACAAGGGAACTCTGTCTCAAATCTGAACATGTTTGTAAGATGCACATCGCGTTTCTACAACTCTATTCTTAGCTACAACAATATGAGCTACAATAACACAATCATCATTTTGAATTGTTTTTGTTTAGAACAATTATCTATTTGAGTTTGAAACAAACTTCCATCAGCTACCATAAAGTGATAAATTTAGTGAGGTTAAGGTTGATCCCCATCAAGTGCCCATTTCAAGAGAAATTTTGCATAAAGATGCAAAAGTTTAGGCTACACTTCCCAAGCCCATCATCAAACCTTGGGAAGAAGTTGTTAACATTAGGAACAAAACTGGTCTTGGATATGACAATGACGCATCCTTTCATATTCTAGACTATTCTAGGCCAATCTAGTCTCATAGTGACATGTTTCTTCATGATGGTTCTTCTTTACCTACCGCTCCTCTTCCACAACATCCACAAATTGTCAAATTCCAACATTGTGATAGAGTTGGCCATGTGAAAGATTAGTGCTTTGATCTTAACCCCTACAAGAATTATGGAAAGCACACTCATCATTCAGACAAATGCTCTAGACATAAGACTCTTGCAACAACAAAGATTAACCTTGGATGGATCGCTTCTTGGAAATGGGATTCAACAACAAAGAATATATTTTGGTCATACTTTAAAGTTCATTCTTGAGTATTAACATGTCTTGCAGTTGATATTTTTTCATCTTCTCACCTTGTATCTAACATGGGAGATGGTCAGTTATAGATTTGAAGCCAAATAAAGCGAGTCTGAACCACAACTCGATCCTTATTCCTGAGCCTAGAGCCATAGTTAGTGATACCCAAATTTAAATTTGTAGCCAAAGATAGAATAATACTCAATGATCATGCTTTTTAGTTGGTGGATTTCCTTAAACCACTATGTGCAAAAAAATTCGGTTTCTACTACATCAATTTGTAGTCATCTTCAATGAGACATCAGGGATAACTTCCACTAGCAAAATACTTCAGCTTATATCTAGATTTGGAATTAGTTCAAGAATTGCATTAAGCGTTAGTTATATAATTGGTGGTCAGTTTTAAACCATCATGAGACTTTGAGCTCCCACCTTTTGGTTTGTGTTCTTCCTTAAAAAACACCATTTCAGAGAGCACATCCAACAATTGGTTTCCATGAATTTTTGTAGTTTTGTATTTCAACTCTATTCTTCGACTCATATACACCCCTTCAGATTAAGGAGGGGTATTTTGGACACCTAATCTGTAAGGGTTGGCATGTATGAATTACAACGGTCACGAAAGTCCAGGAGACCTCTTGGAATATGAAACTAAGGGTCAAACATATGTATTAAGATGTACATCTTTGTGAATAATATGGATTCGATGATTTATCTAAATTATGTTGATTGTTTTGTGCTGTTTAACACTTTCATCGTGTTACTTTGAACCAAATGCTTCCTTCAACCCACCTATCAAAACTACGCTTGAATGCTATAATAATTTTATAATTTGGTACTTCCTTCAACCCACATTTCAAAATTACACCTTACTAACATAACTCCTTCAGAATAGATGCTCCCTTCAATCTACTTTCAAGATACACACTCATAAAATCAAGCACTTATTATCAACACTACACAATCATCATGTTGCACATAATGTTGTCATTGATGACAACCAATGTCATTGATCTCAAATGAGATGTTTAAGGAAGCAACAATATCTCAAAGGAAGTGATATGACAACCTAATCTCTTGGATGCCCTCATCAAGGGAAGTCAAAGAGGTTTTAAGTTTATATGGTTTTTGTCAAAGTTTTGTTGGCTTATTGATTTTATGGATGTTATGGTTCAACATTCCTCTCTAAAACCTTTCCAATGATATATATCACTTGGGAAAACTCCTCCTGGACGAAAAGTTATGATCATTTGAAGTTGGTATTTATAATGAGGCCTAAAAACACCAAATTTGATAAGCAATGAGCATCTTTAGGGAAGATATATGGTTCTATGTTGAAATATACGACATATATTACTCAAACATGCACACTACCTAATTGATTAAGTTTCAAGCATCTTCATCAACATCTGGTCGTCGAAATTCCAATGAAAAATTTATGATATGTCAAACTGACTGAAGTTTAAAATAGGGCCACCCTTCCACAATGTCCCAATTAGGATACAACATGTGGCCCTTTTGTGATGACATGGAAAAACAAGATGATTTGGGAGATTAAGGATGATGTGCTACCCTATTATTGTGTGCCATGTGGCATGTTGGTAAAAATTTTTTTCAGTATACCAATAGGCATATTTTTGTGTGACATGTGGCCCACTCGGGACAAGCCACATGGGCAATGTGAAGTCATGATGATGTTAGCACTCAAGTGCCTAGTGAACCTTAGGTAACGAACATATTACATGGTTGCGTCGATAAACTCATCCCTAAAATATGGCCCTTGTCATGTACATATATGGAGGCATGATCATGACTAAGGGTATGGATTGTGAACAATGATCATATGTGAAGGTTTATCTTAATGACGAGTCTGAGGTACTTGTGTACATTTTTCGCAACGTCAAAACCATGTAGCTTGATGATTTGGCATTGTTGATTGGCTTGCACAATAACTTGGAACTATTGATTGGCTCAGACTGCCTCATTGTTTTTGGCACAATGACTTGGCACTATTGATTGTCTCACACAATGACTTGGCACTCTTGATTGGCTAAGATATGGATCTGTGACTTGGTAATGTTGATTGGCTCACATTGTCTTGTTGTTTTTGGCATAATGACTTGACACTATTGATTGGATCACATGATGACTTGCTACTGTTAATTGGATTGCACGATGACTTGGCACTGTTGATTGTATCAGAATAGCTCATTGTTTTTAGCACAATGACTGGGCACTGTTGATTGACCTGCACGATGACTTGGCAATGTATATTGGCTCGCATGATAACTCAACACTATTGATTGGGTTTGACTGGAGCATTGTTTTTGGCATGATGGCTTGGCACTGTTGATTGGAATGCACAATGACTTGGAAATGTTGATTGAATCACACAATGAATTGGCACTGTTGATTGGATTAGAATTGACTTGGCACTGTTGATTAGCTCACATGATGACTTGGAATTATTGATTGAATCAAACTAGCTTGTTGTTTGTGGCACGATGACTTGAAACTATTGATTGGATCACATGATGACTTAGCACTTTTGATTGAATCGAATGATAAAATAAAACTAACTTTTTGTTTTTGGCATGATGACTTGACACTATTTATTGGCTCGTATGATGACTTGGCACTATTGATTGACTCGAATGATAAAATAAACTATTTTCTAGCCCATATTTGGCATAGTTGTACAAGATCAATCTGGTGATTGGCTTGCAAATCATGATGGGGCAAGGCCTATCTATATTGACTCAAATAAACTGAAAATCTCTGCCCTTGCATGAGATATTGTATAGCACAATTGGTTGGCACATTGTTTGTTTTCAATAAAGTCATGGGTTAAAATCGGCAGATGATTTTATTGTTTTTATTTTTTCAATGGAAATACATTTTGTTGAATAATTAAGTCACTAGCGGTAGCCTTTCTGTAAAATTCCAAAATAACTTTGTCCATTTTGTAGAGCATGCCTGAATTGTGTCATTCTGTTGAACAATTAATTTAATTTTTAATTTTTTATGGTTTTTGGGTCATTATGAAGCTAAAATTTGATCATGGAAGAAGCCTGATGATCAAAATTAAATTGTGAATAGTTCTAAAGGCATGAAAAGCCTTGATGACATATTTTTGATGTCCATAATCGGTTTTATGTGTTCTGGGGGCTTAAGAATTGGTTGTAGAAAGTGTTGTGTATATGGATAGAACAAGTTCCAAGAAGATTTTTATGTGACCAAATTGATGAACATGGTGTTACAAGGTATGAACAAGATATCATAACTTAATGAAATCATTGTGATAGCAACAATAATAGTTTCAAAGATTTATATTTTTTGAAGAGAATGTGGATCCAATTTGAAATATCATGAAAAGTGGTCCACACGTAGTTGAAGAAGGAGGTGGGTGCCTCCACTAAGGTTGGTGCATCAATCAGGTTAAAGCCTACAACAAGTAGACGCTTGCACGTTTTTAGAGGTTGGTGACTCAATAAGGTTGTAGCCTATAACAAGTGGTTGCTTACACATTTTTGAGGTTGGTTCCTCTATCAATTTGTAGCCTATAGCATGTAGTTGTTTGCACATTGTGGGGGTGGGTGACTCTATCTGGTTTGTACCTGCAAATCTATGTAATGAATTGAAGAAGAATAAAAATAATTTTTGGTTTTCTCCCACAAAGGTTTTCACGTAAAAGCTTGTGTCCTCTTGTGTTGATGTGATGATGGCTTCTTGATGCATGGTTTCATTTATTTTTATGCTGCAAATTGTTATGGTACATTGCTACATGGTTGTTAATTGATGGAGTGTTTTGAAATAATAAGATTTCCATTACAATGATGCACCCCACCCCTCAGTTTGATCTTTGGTCGACAACATCAAAATATTATAGCCACGCGTATAAATCAACATTATGTCCTTAGACTTAATGTAATACCAAGATATCAAAAAAAATACCCAAAATAATTAAGAAAGGAAATAATCTCAAACACACCTTCCTTCTAGTCTTCGAGATGCAAATTATTTTTGTCGATTGTTTGTAATTTCTTTGTTAAATGACAGTGAGGACCATCACGATATTTAGATACTATAGCGTTGGATGCAATTTGTACTTGTTTTTTTCCAAATATGGATCAGTCCTTAGCGATATACTTACACTTGTTTCCAATTTCAATGTCAAATAAAATTACCAAATGTTGGAGGGTAAAACCTCAAATTTTTTCATTTTATATCAGAATATATAGAAACACCCAAAAATGAATAACATTAAAGATCGACAAAAAAATGAAATATCGAGGGGTATGAAAGATGAAAAATATTTATGTTAATAAACAATGATTTAGGGTCGAGGATATCAAGATATTGAAACAACTTGAACATAACAATTTTTATGAAATGTCGATTTGCGATATACCGAGGGCCTTTACCTCAAGGAGATACACATTGAGTGTCCTACAGCCGCAAGGGAAATGATTGAGGGATTCCAGGTATCGTCATAACACTACCTCAACTCCAAAAATAGATATATCGATATGTCGAGCGATTAACACCTTAAGTGAAATACTTTAGCACTCTAATGAATAGGGGCTATGACTTAGTGCTAATTAGGTACAAGGATATTGGTGGATACAACCCTTTTAACAAAGTGTTGATAAGGAAATATGTTGGGGGAATTTGGACCTCAGGTGCCACGCCTTAGCTCCACATGACTAGAGGCTCTAAATAGGAGCTACCATATATCAAATATTAGAGAATTTACAGAAATTTCCTTATATAAAGATTCCAATACACCAAGGGTCTGATAGATAGAGTGGTAGATAATAAGAATTTATTTGTTTGTTAATTGATAGAGGTGGCCTGAAACAATGTGATTTGCAAGCTATTTTTTTTTTGTAAATTCACAAACTTATATTATGTGGATATATATATATATATATGTAGATATATAAGTCATGCCAAAGGTTGACCCCTTAACCATATCTAGGCTACCTGAGAAGAAACCAAACTAAGAAGAATGGTCAAGGATAAAATTAGAGTGTTCCAAAATCCATAGTTGGAGCTAATAGTAGCTAGGCTCAGTGTTACAATAGATACAAATTGGTTGTGAAAACTATAAAAACCAGATAAGAAAAAAAACATCAAACATGAAAACTATAAACCATCGGTATTGTAGAGTGTATTGATGGTGGATTTACGCCACAGAGAGACCATACCATTAAATAACTAGAGCAAGTTGTTGAAGGTGGCTGAGAGTTGGAAAATATTTGTTACGAAGCAGTGTTGTCTCCATTCATTGCATTCTTCCATCCATAATCTAACAGAACATGTGGAGCTCCTCCATGCAAAGGAGGAGCTCATACTTGCTTGCATTGTGGTCAAATAATACTTTTCCCAACATATTCTTGAAATGCCAATATAAATCCACTTTGTGTAAGTATTGATTGTGACGATCCCTTATCGTACCCAAATCCAAGACCTAGTCCTCCACTTTCGTTAGGTTTTTGGAGTCAGGTATTTCATTTCTTTCATTAAACAATTCTTGCTCAATATCTAATAGTTTGTGATGATTCACTCGGGGGCGTGCTTGTGGTAGTAGTATGTTGAGGCTTAGGTTTGGGCTCGAGCATGAGAATTCTAGGTGGACCTTGGCCCCCAACCCATCTTTTTGAATGAGCTCTATCCCTAGGTATTGGGGTTGCTAAGAAATTTGCAAGATACATTAATGGTCTGATATTTGACATTCAGGATGAGATTAGTCTCTTATCCTTGAGGACAGTAGACGATTCTTATTAAGTTTCTTTAAAAGCAGAAGAAAATATCACAAGGAAGCTAATCCAAAGAAACGACAGAAGAAGATTTGCAAGAGGAAAAGGACAAACATGAAATAGAGGGAGATTTCAATATCCAAGAGATGACAGTGGAAGTTCTAGTGGAATTTCACCAAGGTGATTTCAGAGGAAGAATATATATTTCCAAAGGCAAAGGTAGATGTAGATACTACCGCCTAGATGTTACAAATGTGGAAAGTTGGGATACATGTCTTGGGAATTCCTATAAGAAAATCCAATAGGTCATAGAGGTGCACACATTGCAGAAGCCATAGAAGAAGGTGCAAATTAAATATCAAATGAAGAAGTTCATGGGGGAGGAGAATAGTTGTTGATGAAATAGTTTTAATTAAATTCGAAAAAGAAGCTAAGGATCCAAATCAAAGAAAAATATTGTTCAAGACAACATGCAAGTCAAAAGGGAAGTGTTGTAAGCTTGTAATTGATAATGGTTACAAAAAATCTTGTTTCTACAAAGATGATCAAGAAACTATATTTAAATAGGATAACACACCCTACTCCTTATAAAGTGAAATGGTTGCAAAATGGTTATCAATTCCTAGTGAATGAACAACGTAAAGTAGAGTTTTAGATTGGGAGATATAAATATGAACTATTATGTGATGCGATTCCTATGGATGTCTGCAATATTTTGTTGGGAAGTCTATGGAAGTTTAATTGGAAAGATATCCATGATGGCAAAAGAAACGCATATACACTAGAAAAATATGGTAAAAACATACATTGTTACCTTTTCCAAATTAAGGAGTCAAAGGGGAATTTGGTCCCTGTGTATTGTTGATTACTAGCACAGAGTTGTTACAAGAGGTTAAGAAGGAAGAATTACATTTTGCCTTTATTTGTAAACCCAAGTTAATTCTTACTAATACTAGTCTATATGATTTTCCTGAAGAAGATAAGGTTATACTGGATGATTTTGCTGATATAGTTGTCAATGAACTAACAAGAAAATCACCCCATTTTTGAAGCATAAGTCATCATCTAGTTTTAATTTTGAGAGACAAACAAGGCATCCTATAGGACGACTCCTCAATAAAATGAAGAGATAAAAAAATAAGTACAAGAGTTGTTAAACAAGGGTCTTATTAGAGAAAGTTTAAGTCTATGTGTTGTTCCAATAGTTCTTAGTCCAAAGACGGATGGTGGATGGAGGATGTGCATTGATTCAAGAGGCATCAATAAAATAACAATTAGGGACAAATTTCCTTTGCCATGCATTGATGAGTTGATTGATTTCTTTTGTGGTGCTAGATATTTTTCTAAAATTTATTTAAAGATTGGGTACTACCAAATTTGACTAAGAGAAGGGGACAAGTGGAAAACAACCTTCAAGACAAACGATGGGTTGTATAAGTGGCTAGTGATGCCTTTTGGTCATATTTACACACTTTTCACTTTCATGAGGCTAATGAATGATGTCTTGAAGGAGTTTACGTATAAGTTATATGGCATTTAAGCATGCAATATATCCAGACTCTCCCGATCTCACAATATTTATCTTCTTGCAAAATACAGAATCCTTCCACTATAATTCTTGCGGAAATTTAATCAACAATTGCAAAACACATGAAGCAATAAAAACACACATAACACAGTTGTTTAACGGGAAAGCCTGAAGCTAAAAACCCCAACTATCATATTATGTATCATGGAGATCATGTAACAATCTCATACAAAGCTTAGTACATCAAGCTCTCAGTACAATCAATCGTCACACACTAACATAGAAGAAATCTGCAAATCCATGCACCAATCTCTGCCCTCCTGCTAGCCTGCCTCCACTGCGCAATCCAAGCTGATTACAAAGACCAATTCGATGCAATCCCACTCTCCTTGACTGCGTGATTATCATTGGCAACTCCAATGTATATGTAGATGCAATCCATGCATCACTATGGTCACAACAGATAGTCTATCTCACCCTTTCACCTATCTCTGCACTGGGTCTCCACTAGATCTGACATGCACTGTAGTTAGTTGTTGTATTGTTCAGTCGATTAATGAGTTATTATTTTTGAATTAATTAACTAATTAATTCACTCCACTCTCACTAGTGTATCATTCAGTTAGATTAGATACAACTAGCTCAACTGAGTCTAACTGAGTTAAACTGAATACAACTCCATGAACTACTCTTCCAACTCTATCATAACTCTGCCACTTCAGTTCTAACTGAGTCCTCCATGTATGAACCACCAGTAAACCCTAGGAATTGCGTAATTCCTTCAGCCCACTGATTTGACAAATCTGTATACTGAAATTAAGTGCTCCAAGAGAATAAGTTATTGTTTAGAGTCTGATTATTATTAAGAGCTACTAATAATTGACATGCATCTATTTTTAGATCAGCGATCTATAAATAGTCTTTGCCCAATCTTCTAAAAATAGAATCTGATCTATTTTTCACATTTGACCAACCATATACAAAGAGCATCCTGAAACTTATAGAATATGCTCACCATGTATAAAAATAGACATACACCTAAAAATAGCCTGTGTGGGCCCCACCTAGTTTAGGTGATTATTTTCCAACTAGGATCAAGGATGATATTTCAGGATGCCTCCTTTATTGTTTCTTGTTGCAAACTTCAACATACAGGAAATTTTGTTATTGTTTATTTGGATGACATTCTAGTGTATAGTCAACCAAAGGAAAATCATTTGAGACATCTTAGATTAGTTTTAAAAACCTTGCAACATGAAAAGTCGTTGACTAATTTGAAGAAGTGTACTTTTGTGAAATGGGTATTAGTATACTTAGGCTTTGTCATTTCTGAATATGGTCTAAAAATGGATCTAGAAAATGTTAAAGCAATTATTGAGTGGCCTATTCCAAAGAAGAATTTGGAAGTAAGAAGTTTCCATGGTCTTACAACTTTTATAGAAATTTCATTAAAATTTTAATAGTCATTGCACTTGTGGAAACCATAAAATAAAGTAATTAGTAATTTAAGTGGACTATAGTAGCATATAATAATTTTAAGTTTTTGAAGCAAAAGATCACAGATTAATCTATTTTGGCCCTACCAGACTTTAATAATTTTTTTCAAGTTGAAACATATGTGAGTGGAGTTGCTATTGGAGCAGTTTTAAGTCAAGAAGGATGACCAAATTATTTAAGTGAGAAGTTAAATGAAGAAAAACAAAGGTAGTCTTCCTATGATAAATAATTGTATGCTATAGTGTAGGATTTGAAGAAATATAGACATTGCCTTGTGCCTAAGGAATTTGTTTTGTACACTAATAAACATGCTCTATAGTTTATGAAGAACCAACCAAAGTTAAATCTAAGACATGTAAAATGGATTGAATTTTTGTGTAATTTTAATTTTGTAATCAAACATACCAGTGGTACATCAAATAAAGTAGTTAATGCTTTGAGTAGAAATAATTTAACTCTACAAAAATTTCAAGTGAATGTTTTAGGATTTGATGAACTAAAGGATATGTATAAGAATGTTGCAAATTTCAAGGAAGCATATGCAAATTGTAAGAATCCAGCCAGTGTAAAATAAACTCAGTTGTCAAGATATATGATTCAAGAAGATTTTTTGTTCAAATAAAGTAAGCTTTGCATATCCAAATTCTTAATGAGAACCAGTTTGATAAAGGAGAAACATAGGGGAGGACTGTTAGGACACTTTGGGACTGATAAAACCTTTTCTTTGTCATATTCATTTTATTATTGGCTAGGTATGCAAGCTAAAGTAAAAGTATTTGTTGAGAAGTGCAAAGTGTGCTAGTATGTCAAGGGAAGAAATCATAATACAAGATTGTACCAACCACTATTTGTTGGAAACCTTTGAGAACTACTGAGAGGTGGGGGGGGGGGGGTGAATCTCAGTAGTGTGACTTATTATCAATTTTTACCACTTTCAACTTATCTACTGAATCATGCATATGTTAACCAACAACTCATTAGATCATCACATAAACATATAACCATGTAAGCATCTAAATCAAACAATCATGAGAGCAACAATAAACAACACATAAACACAATCACATCATCACACATGAGACACAAGATATCTAGTGGAAAACCCTTCACTGGGAAAAAAACCACCCTTGTTACTATTGTGCTGCTTTGAATCTTCTATTAAGAAAAATATGTATTCTACATAGATTTGTTGACTCCCATCAACTAGGAGACTCGACCTCATATACAATAAGCCAACACCAATTAGCGAAGAGACTCGATTCTACTAATCATCTCGAAATACTGTGTTCTCACACGAATCTATGGACTACCATCTACTGAAAGCCACCACGATCAATGATCCTCGCCCAACTATAATTGGATGGAGAAATTGTTCCTTTCACTAAAAATTTGCAATCACTACTCCACACCCATGAATTCACTTCTCCTTTCCTCTATGTGGACCCTGTTTCATCTATTTTCACACTGATCCCAAGAATTTCTGCTCAAATCAGTTTATCTGTGCAATACAATCTTCAACAGCAAGACACCATCAATAAATCAAATAAAATCACCACAATCATATGCTCTACAGTCAAGAAAAATAGTGGCCACACTATAGCATCAAATCACCAACAAAAACACTGTCCAGTAACATGAAAAAATCTCCAAATAATCTCTGCTACAACAACTACAAATCCGATCTATTCTGCAACATGCTTCCGATCTGCTCACTATGCAACCATTTGCACTCATACACTGAAGGTTCTACACTCTAAACTAATTCTAAATCATTCCTTATCTATGCATCCTTCACTCAATCACTCTCACGCTAAACCAACCAATACTCAGCTCCAAAATTATGCATATAAGATGTGTTGGGTGAAATTCATCTTTGGGCTAGGATCAAGAGTGCACAAAGTTGATGAAATCAATCCACGATCACCATTACTTGTGCACTAAAGGTGTTAACATCATGGAGGACATTTTCATATAATTCATGACCTTTACAACTTAATCTGGAAGTCTATGGGAATTTCCCTGCTAAACTACATCAGATTTGCGCGAGGAGTGAGGAAATTTTTTCATGAAAGTTCAACCGCACAAACAAAACTAACTAATTTGGGTTGCACCCACATGCACAATATTTTCTGCCATCAATTGGAGCCTTTTAACCACATGCACAAGCCTGCATGGGTGCAGTTGTGGAAAAACTTAAGTAAAAACATAAAACTTCAACCCAAAACCTCTGCCAGTTGTTTGGTAACCTTCTCCAACTCCTGAACATGCCTCCAAACCTTTATCACAACCTATTACACCTCGACAAATGAAAAAAACAAGTCTCACAATTGCCATTGCCAAATGGACCTGGAAACCAACAAAAAAGGGTTGGCATGACTACCAACAAATCCTCTACTCTCCCCAAACACCTTCATAAACTACAACACATATGTAGACTATTGTAGCACCTAAGAAACATCATCATCAAGCTAACACACCGCTGCAACAAGTCATCCTCATGAACATAAGCATGAATACCTAGATGGAGACCTAGTATGCCAAATCATCTGGTGTATTAACTCAACAATCATGGACACCTGAGAAACCATCTCCAATACCTGTAGCAATAACCTATACCTGTAGCAACATCAACAATGCCTCCAATCAATGCACACCAAAGCATCACAACATCGACATCAAAGCATCAAAATCTCCTTGGTTTTTGATACTGTTGCAAGCTCCATTGATTAGATCTATACTTTTGTGTCCTACAATTAGCTACAACATGCCAAACTTTGTGACAATTGTAACATTATACCTTATGCACGAAAGGAAAAAAATGACTTTGTTTCCTTTGAAATCTCACAGATCTACCTCAATCTTCTCTAGGAGCAAAATATTTTATAAAAGTAGGATATCCTTGAGGTTTTCTTCTTTGTTTCTATTGGTTTTGTTATTTGATTCGTTGTTGGTTCTGCTTCTTGTTTCCTTGGTTCTCACTCTTGTTGTTGGTATTGTTTGCTACATGCTTCTTGGTTTTTTTTTTTTTTTTTTTTGCTTGCATGCAAACTAGAATCACCCTTTTGAAATCCAAGACCATATTTATCCAATGGTTATATTTGGATCTCAAGGAAACTATCTCAGATCATAGTTCTCTTCTCCATCTTTCGTTTCATTCTCAAGGACACCACTTCAGCTTCTAATCTCTCGCACTCATTTTATTTTTCTTGGTATTGCTTCCTCATACCTTCCTCAACTTTTTCTGATTCTATCAACTTAATCTTTAAGATGAAAATATCTTCCTTAAGCTTGGCCTCCTTATCATCACAAATCTGAATTTTTTTTTCTTAATCGTTACATGCAACTGTTATTCTAGAAATATTAGCTTTAAGACCCTTAATAACATTTTAATCTTCACTATGCACTTCAACATGATCAAAATTCGAATCATCAAAATTGTAACTCAACAAAAACATTAATATTTATACCTTTGGGTTCTTGACTTTATGATTTCTTCTCATCATCAGCTGAATCATTTGCACTAGGAGGATAAGACTCTTTTGGCTAAGTTTATTGATTTTGAAGGCCCTTCTTCTTATTCTTATTTTTGTTTCTATTTTTCTCCTTCTCTGTATTTCTACTAGTACCATCTACAAATATGGATTCTAGCTTATTCCACGTTTCCTTGGCATATTTCAAACCTACTAGCTTCTTCAAATCATCATCATGAAGATTCGTGTAGATTATACATCTAGCTTGCGCATCCTGTTGCAAAATTTCAAGTGCTATTGGATCCTTTCCACATCCTGCACACATGAGCCTCCAAATGTTAGATCCACAAGACAAAAATTGAGATTTAACATTTTTAATCCATACCTTGGAATTTACAGTAGTGAGGACAACCATTCCTTGATAAGTCATTTCAGAAAGAAAAAAATCTCCAAAAAACCCTTGATATACTCTCCAACGATCAAGTTTCAACCAAGAGCCTTGCTCTGATACCAATTGTTGGAAACCTTTGAGCACTACTGGGGGGGGGGTGAATCAGTAGTGTGAATTATTATTACTTTTTACTACTTTAAACTTCTTTATTGAATCATGCAGATATTAACTAGCAACTCATTAGATCATCACACAAACATATAACCATGTAAGGAGCTAAATAAAACCATCATAAGAGCAACAATAAACAATAAATCAACACAATCACATAATCACACATGAGATACAAGATATTTGGTGTAAAACCCTTGACCAGGAAAAAAACCATCCTTCTTGTTGTTGCATTGCTTTGAATCTTATATTAAGAAAAATATGTCTTTTACATAGATTTGTTGACTCCCAAAGACATAGATTTGTTGACTCCCATCAACTAGGAAACTCGACCTCATATACAATAGTCTGACACCAATTGGCCAGGAGACTCGATTCTTCTGATCAACTTGGAAAACTATGTTCTCACATAGATCTATGGAATACCATCTATTGAAAGCCACCATGATCAACAATTCTCACCCAAATTCGATTGGATGGAGAAACTGTTCCTTTAGCTGAAACTTCACAATCACTGCTCCACACCCATGAATTCACTACTCCTATTCTTTATGTGGATCTCATTTCATCTATGTTCATACTAGATCCCAAGACTTTATGCTCAAACCGATTCAAAATTTCAATACGATCACAATAATACACCATCAATAAATCAAATAAAATCACCACAATCATATGCTATCCACTCAAGAAAAATAATGGCCACACTTTTATCAGCCATTTTTCCACATCTAGTCAATATGCCTACAAATTGGATCAATCAACATCCATGAACACCTTGTCATCATCCCTACACAAAACCCTAAGCATCACTCTCCCAAATCCCTAAGTTTCTGACCTTGACTGCTTCATTTCAGTGTTTTTAAGGCCTGGCACACCCTGGCACTTTAGGGACCTGCGTTCAGCAACATGTTGCTCAAATTTTCACCTTATCTGATCATAACAGGCTGTCCCTTGTTGGGGGTGCACTGATTTTAGAAATTCAGGAAAAATAAAAAGAATCCCGAAGCTTCCTCCTCCAAAATCTTCCAAGAGTTGATACAACCATTTACCTTAGATACGAACTTCGAATCCTATCTCATCCTACCTTGGAGATTACAACTCTTATCCCTTAAGCTCATCCTCCCATAAAGAGTGGATCTCAAGCCTAGATTGGTAAATGGATAATAATTCCTAAACTACTATCCTCTCCTATATTTTTTTTCCACCCACAAGCTAGGGGTTGGCTTTTGGAGACTAAGCATACCCTTATGTTGTTGATTTGATCATAAGAGAGTTATCGTTCCCATGCATTAGGGTTAATTTGAGGTCTAAATTGTGGCAAGGAAGGAAAAGTCAACCTGGGGAGATCTCTACAACATCGGCTTCCACGTTTGGTTGTAAACTCTCTCCTTTCATATTAATAAAAAGAGAATATCATTTTCCTATATGTGTTATGTTATGTTTACATTCATATATTTCAACGTTATGTTGGTTCATTGAATAACGTGATTGGATAATGCGACATAGATGTCATATATATTTGGCTTGTGTTGATTGTTTGTGCGGGTTCTAATTATAGCAATCAAAGCTACAGTTGGATATTACAAGCCAAGAGGACAGAAGAGCTTGTAACGGATCACAATTAAGCATCTTTCCATTCTCCAATTTCTCTAAGGATAACTTTATAGTCTTTGCTTTCTGTTGTTCTAAATCAAGCCACTAGGTCTAGGGAAGATAATTTTGTCCACAATCATAGATTTCGTATAACAAATTGGTGACTCCATTGGGGAATGATTCATTCCCTTAGTGGTTTCCTTGACTTTATCCTGTATTACACTCCTTGAACATACCTCAAATACCTCACTTAGTTTGAATTGACCTTGGGAATACCTTTCATTCAGATGCATTTTATTTTTTGTGTCAGAAACTCCCTTTTCCTTGATCAGTGCACTCCCTGGTCTACTAACAGAGCATTGCAGACACCATAGCCTTCACTGCACCTGATTTGCAAAGAACTGTTAGCCTATTTGCACCTACGCTGACCCTGTTTTAGGAAATTTTTTCCTTTTCATGCTTTTCTCTCTGATTAACTTGGTTCCAGTTGGACCTCCTTATGTTCCTGAGTGTGTTTAACTCTCTCAAAAGCCTTCATCTTGTTTGATTTTGTTTTGAGCGACTTTGATAAGATTTTTTTTAGGTTTTTATTTGTTCTTGTCATTAGGTTATTGGAATAATGATTGCTTGATCATTGGATTGCTTGAAGGAATTTGTGTTTCAGTCATCATTCTGAAAAGTGTTTTTTATCAGTGATTAGGAGAATATCTTAGTTTTCATTTGGAAATTAAGTGGAATTGAAAATATTTTTTTTATGAATTATGCATTGTATCTAGGGTTTTGTGAGTGAAATTGTAATTAGAAACATTTGCATTAGGGGAATTTCTTAACAATATTTTTTGTTGCATCTTGTATGTTGCACATTATTTGTTCTATTTCCTCCCATATGTAGATTTTCGTTGAAAATAAAAGTTTCATTTTATCATGATAATTTACATTGTAGGATATTCCGAGGTGAAATTTTTGGTGAGCCTTGAAAACCAAAACTTAACTCAAGATAAACCTTAAAATTTAATGAATCAATCTAAGGATAATTTGTAACATTAACGCAAACATCGAAATATATAGGCTAGAGACATGTTTCAGCGTCTATAAGCATAGGAGTTGTCATTTTTTTCCAAAGTTTCATTCTGAGGTTGATATCCCATTCCACAGATGTAAGTGTATGAGACCATTATCCACGTACCTTAGGGTATATTGGATTGCGCTCCATGCATGAAAAGTATATTGGCATGCTCTCATCGTACGATTACACATTAGACAACATTAATGAAGAATACACTTCCACGTACTGTCGAGTATATTTTGGAATTCCACCATAGGTTTATCTCCTCGACATTGTTAACTGAGTTGGTTGCCTTGTACACTGTGATACACGAAACACAACATTCGGGGATATTTCCTTCCCGTACATAAATCCTTGGTTCTCTAAGGTTGTATATTGCAGTTTACAATTTCTTGGTAAACATTTATGGATAGTTTACCCTCTTTGATTTATTTTTTGTGTTAATTGTTAAAATTTATTAATCCAACATGGAAAAACAAAAAATTTTACCCCGTTGTTCGCGTAGAATGAAAAATAAGCCTCCTCTTCCACTTGAGGAAACTTCTGGACATTGTCAGAAGCATAAGAAAACACAAACTACCAAATATAGTACTTCAGGAGCTATTAATTTTGGTCCTCCATCTAAGATAGATTAGCGATAATCATCTTTTCATGTGAGTACGGAACCCGAGATTAATTCTCCATTGGTTGGTGAATCTGACATAGTCAAAACTGAAGCACCTGAAATCTCTTTGGGTTGTTGAACCTGACTATTATGAATCAAAGAAAACTCAACCTGAGGTTATACAACCAAAGCTACCTCGTCCATCTACACCTATTACTTTAGAACCTTCTCTTTCTCTTCCTCTATCTCAGACACAAACCCAAATTGTATATCTTGGAATCGATGGTGAACCCCTTCCACCTGGTCTTATGAGTATTGAAGAGATTCCACAAGAAGAGCCTCAACCCTCCTCTCCCATTTGAGAAGGGGATAATTTTTATTAGGCCCATCCTTTTCCTTCTCCTTATACTCCATCTCAACTTCCTTTGTCTAATTCTTTTCCTTTCAACTCACCTTTGAGTTTCCATTGGATATCTTCTTTGGTATAGATAATGATGACTGAATCTGATATAGTTTCTCAGTCTGTATCTACTACCATGATTGAGAAAACCCAAGTTTCAACCTCATATATGTTTGTAACGACACTAGAAAAACATTTTTATGCTGGCTCGTTCGTCCTGCTTGGTTACCAATCTTTGTTTGGTACCTTCTTTGGTGCAACATCCAATCCATCAAACTCTGCCATGACATCTACAGTTGGAATTCCATCTGGATCTCCTCTAATGAGCACTACATAGTATGATATTCATCCATCTATACCTACAATTCAATAGAAGTTTGGTCCTTATGTTAGTGGACATGGTTATCTACAACAACTCAATCCATCTCCTATTGAGAACCATCCTCTTCGGGGGATGTTTCCTTCGTATTATCCTCCTCTTTTAGCAGGGGGGGCTTATTGTAGGTTGATTCCCATATCCTCAAACTAGTGCTCAACCTAAAATGGGTCCTCTGTATTCGGGAGTGGTTGCTAATGTTTGGCAACCTACTATGCATATCCAACGTGGTTCATTTGTGGCTTCAACCTGCTCCACCTACATCTCAGATTTTTGTCCAAAAACCCATATCTCAACTTGTTCAAACTCAAATGCATGTGAGCCAAACCTTATATTTTTTACCTTTAACTCATCCTATTCTGTCTATATCTGGTGCATCTCAATCCATGTATACCCAACCTCTTCAGGGTAATTCACAGTCACAACAGTTTGGGTAGGCCATTCCTCAAACTCAAATGGGACAAAATGTGTATGGTATGACACAGGCGCAACCACGAACAAACCCACCTTATGTTGGGATGATGCAAAATCCCACAGGGGAAAAATATCCACCGTATTAAGGTATCCCTGAAATTTCTTATGATCATCAAGTCCAAACTCAATTGTTTCAACCTTTGCACGGTTATCCCGGAGCTGTACAACAAGGTTATGTGTATACTAGATATCAAATTCCTCCCTATATTGGGACACATATACCTGCTGCGTAGGCTATCCCATCTTATCTAGGATATCCTCTACTATACCTCAATAGGTAGTTGCCATTTGTAGAAACTCTCGAATTTTTGGATTTTACAAGGCTCACCAACGTTCCCATTGTCCATAATCCTTGGTGGCTGATATTCCTAAATTCAATGGAAATACTAGAGGAGACCCATCCATGCACATAATGACTTATCATTTGTGGTGTTCTTTGAACTCCCTCAATGATAATTTTGTTCGTTTGCATATTTTCCAGCGTACACTCACAAGTACGACAACTAAATAGTATATTGAGTTGCCTAAATATTTGTTTGATAACTTTAGCACCTTGGATACTACATTCTTATCACATTTCCAGTTTTCCCATCAGATATGAAATTGTAACAAAACTCTTAACCAATTTCAAACAAAATAATGCCACTCACATCTCTGAACATATTCACGAGTGCCGACGTCGTCGTTGTTTGGTTAAAACTTTTGTTCCTGACCAATAGTTAGCTAAATGGTTCATTAAGTCTATGTTTCCATCCATCATAGAGGATGTAGCCAAAGGGATAGTTGTAACCAAAGAGTAGGTGATTGCTTGTGCCCAATACTTGGATCTCATTTATACCCAATAAGGCATGCTTTATGATTAGAAACCAAATGCTCTGGAACACTAGCGATGGCGTGATTGGTTCTACCAGCCAGCAGTCGACGAGGAAACCATATGGTTCAACTCTTATTGTCATTGCTCAAAGCCCTCCTTCCACTACTGCGACTTCTACTTCCAAGATCAATGTTGTTCAATCATCTAAAGGAAAATCCCGCAATCAGGAAGTAAGAAGAAAGGAAAAGGTAAGAAGAAGAAAGGTAAAGGTAAGAAGAATAAAGACAATGCTCCACAGGATAAACAAAACAACCAGTCTTCCGAAGAAAAGCGAAAACCTCGTTACCCATGTTTGATCTATAATGACGAGAATTTCACTCGTGATTGTCCACATTGGGCTGAGGTGAATCACTTCCTTAAATTATCCGCTATTCCCGTTGTGTTGAAAAACCCGTTTATGAATCAAGAGACCTATATGGTTGCCCGAGACCCCACTTCCTCTAACTCAGTTTGATGCTTTAATATACTAAGCCCAAAAATGAAGTTATACTGGCTACCCGAAGTAAGGAATACGGTAATGAAAATACTTCGAATGGTCAGGCTACTGATCAACCTACCAGTTCGACCGCATATCCATCGGATCCTACTCCAAATATTGTACCTACTGAATTAATGATTGAGTCTCCCAAGGGCGTTATCCATAAATCAACATTCAGCTCTCATGTAATAGTTTCCCAAAATTATAACATAGTTGAAGATCTGGCTTAGGCCCCATCCATTATGTCCACCCTTGAGGTGATACAAAATTTACCTACCTAAGAGAAGGATTTGCTATTGGAAATTGGATCATTGTGCCTTCTGCAACTACTCCAAAATTTGTTCACTATTTTGCTTCATAAAAAACTACTCATTATATAGTTGCAACTATCTAGAATTGGGAGCTATTTGTATTTTTTATTCTTATGGGTGCATTTTCGGTTAAAGTTGACACCCTTGCAAAGTTGAATGCAAGTATTTTATGTGCTTTGAGAAAATGGACAGACTCAATTCTTTGTTAGAGTTATTAAACACACTAATGTTGTCTACTATTCATAACACAATCAAACCAACAAGGGAACTCTGTCTGAAATCTGAACATGTTTGTAAGATGCACACGACAAGATCGAGTTTCTACAACTCTAATATTAGCTACAACAACACAATCATCATCTTGACCTTTTTTTTTTTTTAGAAAAATTCTTTATTTGAGTTTGAAACAAACTCCCATCATCTACCAGAAAGTCATCAGAAAAGTGAGTTTAAGGTTGATCCCCATCAAGCACCCATTTCAAGAGAAATTTTTCATAAAAATGTAGAAGTTCAGGCTGCAATTCCCAAGTCCATCAACAAACCTTGGGAAGAAGTTGTTAACATTAGGAACAAAACTGGTCTTGGATATGACAAGGACACTTCATTTCATATTCCAAACTATTCTAGGCCAATCTAGTCTCATAGTGATAGGTTTATTCATGATGGTTCTTCTTTACCTACTGCTCCTCTTCCACAACAGCCAAATTTTTTCAAATTCCAACATTGTGACTGAGTTTTCCATGTGAAAGATCAGTGTTTTGATCTTAACCCCTATAAGCATTATAGCAAGCACACTCATAAGTCAGAAAAATTCTCTAGACATAAGACTCCTACAAGAAGGAAGATTAACCTTGGATGGATCGCTTCTTGGAAATGGGATTCAACAACCAAGAATATATCTTGGTCATACTTTAAATTTCATTCTTGAATAGTAACATGTCTTGAAGTTGATATTTTTTCATCTTCTCACCTTGTATCTAATAGGGGGGATGGTCAGTTACCAGATTCGAAGCCAAATAAAGCCAGTCTGAACCACAGCTCGATCCTTATTCTCGAACCTAGAGCCAGAGTTAGCGATACCTAGATTTAAAGTTATAGCCAAATATAGAGTAATGCTCAATGATCATGAGTTTTGGTTGGTGGATTTCCTTAAACCACCACGTGAAAAAAAATTCGGTTTCTACTACATCAATTTGCAGTCATCTTCAAAGAGACATCAGGGATAACTTCCACTAGAAAAATACTTCAGCTTATATCCAGATTCGGAATTAGTTCAAGAATTGCATCAAGCTTTACTTATAGAATTGGTGGTCAGTTTTAAACCATCACTGGTTGAGACTTTGAGTTCTCCCACCTTTTGTTTTTTGTTCTTCCTTAAAAAACACCATTTGAGAGAGCACATCCAACAATTGGTTTCCATGCATTTTTGCAGTTTTGTATTTCAACTCTCTTCTTGGACTCATATACACCCATTTAGATTACAAAGGTGTATTTTGGACACCTAATCTGTAAGGGTTGGCATGTATAATTACAACAACCACGAAAGTCCAAGAGACCTCTTGGAATATGAAACTAAGGGCTAGACATATGTATTAAGATGTAAATATTTGTGAAAAATATAGATTCGATGATTTATCTAAATTATGTCGATTGTTTTGTGCTGTTTAACACTTTCATCGTGCTGCTTTGAACCAAATTCTTCCTTCAACCCACCTATCAAAACTACGCTTGACTGTTATAATAATTTTAAAATTTGGTAATTCCTTCAACCCACATTTAAAAATTACACCTTACTAACATAACTCCTTCAAAATAGATGCTCCCTTCAATCCACTTTCAAGATACACACTCATAAAATAAAGCACTTATTATCAACATTACACAATCCTCATGTTGCACATAATGTTTTCATTGATGACAACCAATGTCATTGATCTCAAATGGGATGTTTAAGGAAGCAACAATATCTCAAAGGAAGTGATATAACAACTTGATATCTTGCATGCCCTCATCAATGGATGTCAAAGAGGTTTTAAGTTTATATAGTTTTTGTCAAAGTTTTGTTGTCTTATTGATTTTATGGATGTTATGGTTGAGCATTCCTCTCTAAGACCTTTCCAACAATATATCTCCCTTGGGAAAACTCCTCCTGGATGGAAATTTATGATCATTTGAAGTTGGTATCTATAATGAGGCCTAAAAACACCAAATTTGTTAAGCAATGAGCATCTTTAAGGAATATCTATGGTTCTATGGTGAAATCTATGACATATAACACTGATACATGCACACTGCCTAATTGATTAAGTTTCAAGCATCTTCATCAACATTTGGTCGTTGAAATTCTAGTGAACAATTTATGATATGTCAAACTGACTGAAGTTTAAAATAGGACCACCCCTCCACAATGGTCCAATTAGGATAAAAAAAGTGGCCCTTTTGTGATGACATGGAAATACAAGATGATTTGGGAGATTAAGGATGATGTGCTACCCTATTATTGTGTGCCATGTGGCATGTTGGTACAATTTTTTTTCAGTAGACCAATAGGCGTATTTTTGTGTGACATGTTTCCCACTCGGGATGAGCCACGTGGCCGATGTGAAGCCATGATGATGTTAGCACTCAAGTGCCTAATGAACCTTAGATCACAAACATCTTACATGGTTGCGTCGATAAACTCATCCCTAAAATATGGCCCTTCTCGTGTACATATATGGAGGCATGATATTCATGACTAAGGGTATGGATTGTGAATAATGATCATATGTGAAGGTTTTCTTCATGACGAGTCTGAGGTGCTTGTGTACATTGGTCGCAACGTCGAAACCATGTAGCTTGATTATTTAGCATTGTTGATTGGCTTGCATAATAACTTGGAACTATTGATTGGTTCAGACTGCCTCATTGCTTTTTGCACAATGACTTGGAACTATTCATTGTCTCACACAATGACTTGGCACTGTTGATTGGCTCAGATATGGATCTGTGACTTGGCAATGTTTTTTGGCTCACAATGTCTTGTTGTTTTTGGCATAATGACTTGACACTATTGATTGGATCACATGATGACTTGACACTGTTAATTGGATTGCATGATGACTTGGCACTGTTGATTGGATCAGACTGGCTCATTGTTTTTAGCACAATGATTGGGCACTGTTGATTGAATTGCACGATGACTTGGCATTGTCGATTGGCTCGCATGATAACTCATCACTACTGATTGGGTTTGACTTGATCATTGTTCTTGGCACGATGACTTGGCACTATTGATTAGAATGCACAATGACTTGGAAATGTTGATTCAATCACATGAGGAATTGGCACTGTTGATTGGATTAGACTTGACTTGGCAATGTTGATTGGATTAGAATTGACTTGGCACTGTTGATTAGCTCACATGATGACTTGGAATTATTGATTGAATCAAACTAGCTTGTTGTTTGTGGCACGATGACTTGAAACTATTGATTGGATCACTTGATGACTTGGCACTTTTAATTTTATCAATTTGACTTGTTGTTTTTGGCATGATGACTTGGCACTGTTGATTGACTCAAATGATGAATTAAAACTATTTGCTGGCCCATATTTGGCATAGTTGTAACAAGCTCAATCTGGTGATTGGCTTGCAAATCATGATGGGGCGAGGCCTATCTAAATTGACTCAAATAAACTGAAAAGCTCGACCCTTGCATGAGATATTGTATAACACAATTGGTTGACACATTTTTTTTTTTCATTAATGTTATGGGTTCAAATCGACAGATGATTTTATTGTTTTTATTTTTTCAATGGAAATACATTTTGTTGAATAATTAAGTCACTAGCAATAGCCTTTCTGTAGAATTCCCACAGAACTTTGTCCATTTTGTAGAACATGCCTGAATTGTGTCATTCTCTCAAACAATTTATTTACAATTTATTATGGTTTTTGGGTCATTATGAAGCCAAAATTTGATTATGGAAGAAGCCTGATGATAAAAATTCAATTGTGAATAGTTCTAAAGGCATGAAAAGCCTTGATGATATATTTGCGATGTCCATAATCGATTTTATGTGGTTTGGGGGCTTAAGAGTTGGTTGTACCAAGTGTTGTGTATATGGATAAAACAAATTCCAAGAAGAGTTTTATGTGACCAAATTTATGAACATGGTGTTACAAGGTATGAACAAGATATCATAGCTTAATGACATCATTGTGATAGCAACAAGAATAGTTTCAAAGATTTAAATTTTTTTTAGAGAATATGGATCCAATTTGAAATATTGTGAAAAGTGGTCCACACGAAGTTGAAGAAGGAGGTGGGTGCCTCCACTCAGGTTGGTGCATCAACCAGGTTAAAGCCTACAACAAGTAGATTCTTGTGTTGGAATCACGATTTTCGTTACACCAAAACCCGCAAGCGTTAGTCTCTACTACAATCACCAGAGTTAGGATCCACGAGCGGCGATTAGTCCATGTCACGAAACACACGGGGAGCGTTGAACCCAATGTCCAACAATCTCCCCCCCAAAGCGAGCCGGGTGAGATTCGAACTCGAGACCAGTTGCTTTGATACCGCTTGTTGAAATCACAATTGCTGTTAGACCAAAACCAGCAGGCATTAGTCTCCGCTCGAATCGCTAGAGTTAGGATCCACGAGAGGTGGTTAGTCCATGTCACGAAACACACGGGGAGTGTTGAACCCATTGTCCAATAGCTTGCATGTTTTTCGAGGTTGGTGCCTCAATCAGGTTGTAGCCTATAACAAGTGGCTACTTACACATTTTTGAGGTTGGTGAGTAAGTAGTTGTTTGCACATCTTGGGGGTGGGTGCCTCTATCTGGTTTGTACCTGAAAATCTATGTAATAAATTGAAGAAGAATACAAATAATTTGTGGTTTTCTCCCACAAGGGTTTTCACGTAAAAGGTTGTGTCCTCTTATGTTAATGTGATGATGGCTTCTTGATGCATGATTTCATTTATTGTTATGATGCAAATTGTTATGTACATTGCTACATGGTTGTTAATTGATGGAGTGTTTTGAAATAATAATATTTCCATTACAATGATTCACCCCACCCCTCAGTGTGATATTTGGTCTAACACATCGAAATATTATAGCCCCACATATAAATCAACATTATGTCCATACACTTAATGTAATACCAGGATATCAAGAAAAATAACCAAAATAATTAACAAAGGAAATAATCGTAAACACACCTTCCTTCTAGTCTTCGAGATGCGAATTATTTTTATCAATTGTTTGCAATTTCTTTATCAGATGACGGTAAGGACCATCAAGATATTTAGATACTATAACGTTGGATGAAAGTTTTACTTGTTTTTTTACCAATATGGATCAATCCTTAGTGATGTACTTACACTTGTTTCCAATTTCACTGTCAAATAACATTACCAAATGTTGGAGGGTAAAACCTCAATTTTTTTCGTTTTACACCAGAATATATAGAAACACCCAAAAACTAATAACACTAAAAATCCTAAAAAAAATGAAACTTCGAGGGGTACGAAAGATGACAAATATTTATGTTAATAAAAATGATTTTTTTTTTTCAATTGATGGGCCTAGGGTCAAGGATATCAAGATATTGAAACAACTTGAACATAATTTTTTTTCCAAAACGTCGATATGCAATATACCGAGGGCCTTTACCTCTAGGAGCTATACATTGAGTGCCCTACAACCAAGGGAAATGATTGAGGGATTCCAGGTATCGTCATAACACTACCTCACCTCCAAAAGGAGATATGTCGATATGTCGATATGTCGAGGGATTAACACCTTAAGTGAAATAATTTAGCACTCTCATGACTAGGGGCTATCACTTAGTGCTAACTAGGTATAAGGATATTGGTGGATACAAAATTATTCCCTTTTAACAAAGTGTTCATAAGGAAATATGTTGGGGGCCTTTGGACCTCAAGTGCCACACCTTAGCTCCACATGACCAGAGGCTCTGAATAGGAACCACCATATATCAAATATCAGAGAATTTGCCGAAATTTCCTTATATAAAGATTACAATACACCAAGGGTCTGATAGATAGAGTGGTAGATGATAAGAATTTATTTTTCTGTTAATTGATAGAGGTGGCATGAAACAATGTGATTTGCAAGCTATTTTTTTGTTTTTGTAAATACACAAACTTATATTAAGTGGATATATATATGTATAAGTCATGCCAAAGTTTGACCCCTTAACCATATCTAGTCTACCTGAGAAGAAACCAAACTAAGAAGAATGGTCAAGGATAAAATTAGAGTGTTCCAAAATCCATAGTTGGAGCTGATACTAGCCAGGCTAAGTGTTACAATAGATACAAATTGGTTGTGAAAACTATAAAAACCAGATAAGAAAAAAAAATGCAAACATGAAAACTATAAACCATGCTAGGTATTTTTGAGTGTACTGATGGTGGATTTACACTACAGAGAGACCATACAATTAAATAACTAGAGAAAGTTGTTGAAGGTGGATGAGAGTTGGCAAATATTTTTCAAGAAGCAATGTTGTCTCCATTCATTGCATTCTTCCATCCATAATCTAATAGAACATGTGGAGCTCCTCCATGCAAAGGAGGAGCTCATACTTGCTTGCATTGTGGTCAAATAATACTTTTCCCAAAATATTCTTGAAATGAAAATATAAATCCACTATGTGTAAGTATTGATTGTGACAATCCCTTATCGTACCAAAATCCAAGACCTAGTCCTCCACTTTTGTTAGGTTGTTGGAGTCAGGTATTTCATTTCTTTCATTAAACAATTTTTGCTCAATATCTGATAGTTTGTGATGATTCACTCGGGGGTGTGCTCATGGTAGTAGTATGTTGAGGCTTAGGTTTGGGCTCGAGCATGAGAATGCTAGGTGGACCGTGGCCCCCAACCCATCTTCTTGAATGAGCTCTATCCCTAGGTATTGGGGTTGCTTTGAGGAGAGCATATAATAATCCAAAGGAACAAGGGATGGGGAAACTAACAGGGGATAGAGTGGGAGGCTGGGAGAATGAGTGAGGAGACCACAAGAAGGAAATTAAGCGAGAGGGAGTGGAACTAGAACAAAGGGCATTAGGAAGGTGACTAACATTCACATAAATAACTAGTGTGGTGTAATAGAAACCAAACTGAAAATTGGAGATGGCTGTATTTTTATTATATTTATTTATTTTTTGCTCTGAATAGGAGCTACCATATATCAATTATCAAAGAATATGCAGAAATTTCCTTATATAAACATTCCAATACACAAAGGGTCTGATAGATAGAGTGCTAGATGATAAGAATTTCTTTGTTTGTTATTTGACAGAGGTGGCCTGAAACAATGTGATTTGCAAGCTATTTTTTTTTTTTTTTGTAAATTCACAAACTTATATTATGTGGATATATATATATATATATATATATATATATATATATAAGTCATGCTAAAGGTTGACCCCTTAACCATATCTAGTCTACCTGAGAAGAAACAAAACTAAGAAGAATGGTCAAGGATAAAATTAGAGTGTTCCAAAATCCATAGTTGGAGCTGATAGTAGCCACGCCCAGTGTTACAATAGATACAAATTGGTTGTGAAACTATAAAAACCAGATAAGAAATAAAACTGCAAACATGAAAACTATAAACCATGGGTATTGTTGAGTGTACTGATGGTGGATTTACACCAAAAAGAGACCATACAATTAGATAACTAGAGCAAGTTGTTGAAGGTGGCTTAGAGTTGGAAAATATTTGTCACGAAGCAATGTTGTTTCCATTCACTGCAATCTTCCATCCATAATCTAATAGAACAGGTAGAGCTCCTCCATGCAAAGGAGGAGCTCATACTTGCTTGCATTATGGTCAAATAATACTTTTCCCAACATATTCTTGAAATGCCAATATAAATCCGTTGTGTAAGTATTCATTGTGACGATCCCTTATCGTACCCAAATCCAAGACCTAGTCCTCCACTTTCGTTAGGTTGTTGGAGTCAGGTATTTCATTTCTTTCATTAAACAATTCTTTCTCAATATCTGATAGTTTGTGATGATTCACTCGGGGGTGTGCTCGTGGTAGTAGTATGTTGAGGCTTAGGTTTGGGCTTGATCATGAGAATGTTGGGTGGACCGTGGCCCCCAACTCATCTTCTTGAATGATCTCTATCCCTAGGTATTGGGGTTGCTTTGAGGAGAGCATATAATAATCCAAAGGAACAAGGGATGGGGAAACTAACAGAGGATAGAGTGGGAGGCTGGGAGAATGAATGAGGAGACCACAAGAAGGAGCTTAAGTGAGAGGGAGAGGAACTAGAACAAAGGGAATTAGGAAGGTGACTAACATTCACATAAATAACTAGCGTGGTGTAATAGAAACTAAACTTAAAATTGGAGATGAAATTTTTATTTTATTTTATTTATTTATTATTTATTATTATTTTTAATTTTATTATTATTATTATTATTATTTATTTAATTTTTTTTTTTTTTTTTTTAGTGAGATAATATACCCTAGTGGTTCTTGACTCTAAGAACTAGAGTTTCTTGCAGTGTAAACATAGAGTCTCTTCACCTATAATAAATAGGAGAGTAGGATAATAATTTCTAAAGACAGTATGGATGTTATGAATGCGAAGGGACCAAGCAATGAGGGCCTAGTCCTTTAACTTACAAAATGATGTTTAAAACATAGCCTAAAGCTTTTTCCCTCTTTCTCACCAAGACTGGAAGAATTAACACCATATATACTAGCTAAAATATGAAAACAATCCAAGCCTATCCTATACATTCATTCAATCATTTCAGAAACGTCACTCAATTGATTGATAGCCTCCATATCCATTGTCATTGAATGAATGCTTAGGTGTGAGTAACTTCCCTAGCATGTCCTCACTTGGGGTGACTTCAGTGCCATATATAGGATTTTCTCGATCTAACGTGAGGATAAACACATCATTTTGGAAATCCACCAGATGTCTCCCAATTCAATCCTCGCCTCACATGCCATCCTTAAGGGAATTGTAAGTGTGCTTGGGGTTATATTCATTATACCATAGATCCTAATGGATCACCCCCATCAGGGCATTTTCAAGCTATTTCATGTTATAATGAATTTTGGTGTTTTTTTTGTTTTTTATAGATTCAATATATTACTTATTTTTCCTTTCTGTCGGTGTGGTTTCGTCTCGATAGATTTTACACCTTTGCCTCACTTCTCTGCACCTCAAATTTCCTTAACATTGCTTCTTCGAGCCTCATACTTCTTCCTCACCTTTTCTCTTCACATTTCTTCTTCTATGCTTCTCGGCTGCTCACATTTCTTCTTGCTAGACTTAGATATCATTTTTTCTCATGCTTTCTTATTGTCCAATGCACTCATAAATCCTTTCCCTTATAAGAATTTGGAAATTTCTAAAGGGGAAAACTTGTAACGATTGTCTACTATTCCACTATTTTTCTAGGTTGACATATTGGTCTCCTTTTGATTTATGCATTTATCCACCTTGGCTGGGTATCCCCCTAACATTGATGTAAATTATTTTTGGGTCTCCCCTTAACTTGGACATGCATCCATCTTGGGTCTCCCCCTAGTTTTGACATCAATGGCAAAGGGTTATTCCTTTCAAGTGTAATAATTCCTATGCCTACACCTCTTCCTCTGTTTGTAACGTTTCCTCTTATGACATCAATAGAAAAATGGCTACTTGTAGAAATTATAGAATGGATTCAATCCGATGGCATATAATATACTAAAACAAGATACTGAATCCTTCTACAATATTTGTGGAAAATAAACACGATCGCACAATCACACCAAGTAAGAGAAAGAAGCAAATCAATCGCACACCACATATATTTTTCCTGGGGAAAGCTTGCTGCTCAAAACCCCTCTATCTCTATTGTATAATGAACCAAGGAATCATGAAACATTACAGTGCACTCTTCTCACAAGAGATTGATGCACTATCCTGACTGTCTCACACTGATCCAGACAAAATTGGTCTAGTACTTAGCTAATTCTCAGCCTCTCCTGAGCCTACCTTGCTTACGTAATCCCTAGGAAATTAAGCCCTATTAATTAGGAGAATTAGCCTTCCTTGACTGCACAAAACATCATGGGCATCCTATGGTGTATATAATTGTGCCCGAGAAATTTTCTATAAATACAACTGATAGATAACTTCCCTTTAACCTCTGTCTCAACTGGGTCTTCATCAGAATTGACACACATGCAACTATTAATGGTAAATCATCAGTCACTTGGCAGATCATGCATGTGAATTAAATATGATTTAATTCACTTGACCTCTCACTAGTGCAATAGTTAGTTACAACTAGTTAGGCTGACTTTAACTCACTTAATTGAGTTAACTGATTTCTCATGCATTAAACTAATACACTAACTGCAACTTGGAATCTAAAACAAATAGAATCACTCTACATGCCTCACCAATCACCCTCAACTCGAATTTCATGAGCTAACTAAGTCTATCACACTTAGTTAACTATTACAAGTGATTATGAGATAAGATTACAATTTATTGTCCAATTTATTTAAGGGATAAATAAATTTGACACATATTTATCTCAATTTAATTAAGGAATAATTAAATCAAAAGCCTCGCATGGTAGCCTTTTCTGGATGTTGTTTATGGATGCCACTTTCACTGTTTCTTGTTGCAAATTTCAAAACTCCCTCTCAACAAGAAAGGAATCAATCTGTCCCGATCTGGTTCCTTTGGAAAGTTCTTGCATGCAATACTTCTCTAGTGTTGTTCGCACATGCAACTACCCTGAAACTGAATATCCTCCAAACAACTGAATCAATATAATGCATCTGTCATCAGATTTTTCTGACTACTGCTAGCTACTGCACATGTCTACTGGACTTTCTGCGCAACTAACATCTGTATCCATGCACTCTACACTACTGCCAACTCTGATCTGCGCTCCAATATCCGACACCTGTCATTATGATTTCTATATTATTGACATTTGACTACATCAATATTACCAATCCTTCCTGCTACTATTGTACTGTGGGCTCCTTGTAGCCAGGTTCGATCCATGAGACACACCATCTCAATGAACCCTGCCCAAATTTCTTCTTGGAATTAATTCTACACATCGCCCCACCTCACACTTAGAGGTATAGCTGCATGTACTCCCTTTGCCCATCTAGCTCGAAATTTCCCCCTCCTGGAGGTCTCTACTTGAGTGGACTCTTCCACTCGGTCTCCTCTCTGCTTCTCCAATTGTGGCTGCTCCACAACCTTCTGAGACTGCTTCTGAGGTTTCATGTTGAGAGATAATTTCTCCCTCTCAACCACCAAGTCATTAACCACTGCTTTGCTCCTCAAAGCCTTGCATGCATTCTCAACCTCAAGATAATATAGGTCCTTGAATCTTGTACCGATCTGCTTCACCTGTCCCGCGGCTATGTGTTTAAGGAACACATTTCCTTTTCTAAACATCAACTCATAACCACAATATTCCAATATCGCTATAGAGACAAGATTCCTCCTTAGGCCTGGAACATACAAAACATCTGCTAGTCTGAGATGGGAGCCATTCTCCCTCTGGAAGGTAACTATACCTATGCTGGTAGCGCTATACCTCTCTTCATCTCCAAACTCTATGTTCTGCTGGAGGTCCTTCTCCTCCAAGTCACTGAAGAGATCTTTATCCCCCGTCATATGGAACAAGGCACCGCTCTCTAAATACCACATGCATCCCATTACAGTGATGGCCATGCATGCAATGAGAGTAAAATCAAGCTTGAATTGTGAAGCCAATGCTTCACCTGCTGCAATTGTAGGCTCCTTCTTGCTTGCCTGCTTCTATGGACAATTTATAGCATAGTGCCCATGTTCGTGACAGTGAAAACATTTGATATTGGACAATTATTTCTTGTCCTCTTCGCTTGGGATTTCTTTCCCTTGGTCTTCCTTGCCTTACCAACCAAGGAAAAATATTCATCGTCATTAGTCTTGGATGAGGATCCATTCCTGGTATTCCACCTGAATTCTTCTTGTACCAAATCTGACCAAAGTTGCTCCCAATCTGGTAACATCTCCCTCCCATTCACCGAGTCCTGGTGACTATGCTAGCTCTTGGGAAGGCCTAGAAGTGCTAGGCTCACCAAGTCATCATCTGCTACGGTCACACCAACACTTCCAAGCTCATCTCGACATTGAGTGAACTTCGCCAAGTATGTTGGTACCATCTCGCCCTCTTCCTTCTTGATTTTCTTGAGCTTTTCCTTTAGCGCCAACTTCCTTTGGTCGCTGCTATTCTGAAACAGATCTTTCAAGGCCTTTCACATAGCAGAAGGAGTCACCTTTCCATGTAGACTTGAGAAAATGTGATCTCGAACTACCTCTAATAAGATCCTCCTCGCCCTTGCTACCTTCTTTTTCCAAGCATCAAGAAGAGTGACGTCTGTTGATGCGGGCTTCGGAATATCATTATCAATGAATTCTTTCAACCTGTTGTCCTTTAGAACTGCCTCCATTCTATCTTTCCATGCGATATAATTATAACTGCCCTCAAGTGCATATTCCAATCTTAATCCATTGAAAGCCATCTTGATCTGCTTGTCGCTCCAAAGAAAGTATCTGCAAGTTTGAATATTTTTCAACACAAACTCAATTTATTCTCCACTATTGTGATTCCTGGTGCTTTGATACCAAGTAGAAATTATACAATGGATTCAATCTATTCATGTAATATACTAAAACAAGACAATGAATCCTTCTACAATATTTGCGGAAAATAAACACGATCGCACAATCACACCAAGTAAGAGAAAGAAGCAAATCAATCGCACAACATAGATATTTTTCTTGGGGAAAGCTTGCTGCTCAAAACCCCTCTATATCTATTGTATAATGAACCAAGGAATCATGAAACAATACAATGCACTCTTCTCACAAGAGTCTGCTGCACTATCCTGATTGTCTCACACTAATCCAGACAAAATTGGGCTAGTACTTAGCCAATTCTCAACTTCTGCTCAGCCTGCCTTGCTTACGCAATCCCTAGGCAATTAATCCCTATTAATTAGGAAAATTAACCTTCGTTGACTGCACAATACATCACAGGCATCCTATGGTGTATATAATTGCGCCCGAGAAATTTGCTATAAATACAACTGATAGATAACTTCCCTTTAACCTCTGTCTCAACTAGGTCTTCATCAGAACTAACATGCATGCAACTATTAATAGTAAATCATAAGTCACTTGATAGATCACTGCATGTGAATTAAATCTGATTTAATTCACTTGACCTCTCACTAGTGCAACAATCAGTTACAACTAGTTAGGATGACTTTAACTCACTTAATTGAGTTAAATGATTTCTCATGCATTAAAATAATACACTAACTGCAACTTGGAATCTAAAACAAATATAATCACTCTACATGCCTCACCAACCACCCTCAACTCGAATTTAATGAGCTAACTGAGTCTATCACACTCAATTAACTATTACAAGTGCTAGATTGGAGGTTTCTGTGGTGTAGTTTTTCAGATGTAGGACTCAAAATATCCACAGTAGTCATTTTTCTGTCAAGTGATTATGAGATAAGATTACAATTTATTGTCCAATTTATTTAAGGGATAAATAAATTTGACACATATTTCTTTCAATTTAATTAATGAATAATTAAATCAAAAGCCTCGCATGGTAGCCATTTCTGGGTGCCATTTTCTAGATGTTGTTTCTGGATGCCAATTTCACTGTTTTTTGTTGCAAATTTCAACACTACTCTCTCTGTTTATAACTCCCCTTTGTCTTCAACTTAACTCAGATTGTCTACAACTTATCCTTTGTCTACAAATGTTCTCCATATCTACAATATCTCCCACTCTGATGAAAAAAATGGTTGCTCCCCCTAAAAACATGCTTCTTCTCATATGAAATTATCCCCTTTTTCATATATTATAAGGACGAGATTACTTCCCTTGAGCTTATGCTTTAATATTTTGTATTTAAAATTCCTTTTACTGCTTATCTACCAAAAATTTCCTTTGTGTTGATCAGTGGTTGTCATTGATGTCAACTCAAGCAGCACCAGGGGCTAACCCAATATTGCATGGGAATTTTGACCTACCAAATTAATATATTCTGGGTCAATAATGCTTTTGTGGTTTCTACTTGTCGAGATGTTTCCATTGATATATGGCACGCCATGTAGTTCTTCATGGTTTGAGAGATATTCATGTTTGAAGTTTGTACCCCCAGTTAGTGGGAAAAAATCCCATGGGGTTGGCGCATGGATCATTGAAAAGTCATAATTAATATTTTTTATGCTCCTAAAATCCCTCTCATGTTCACTTTTTGAAGTCTCTCTCAACCTAAGCATTTATATAAATTGTGATCCTCATTTCCTCCTTATGCAAGGGATTTCCCCATCTGAAACAGGTTATCGTGGAATTTTCGCTCTAACTTTTTTTTCTACAAAAGTTCAGAAGCTGAAATTTTTATGAGGCAAATTTGAAATCCTGAGGAAGCTGCTGTAAAAATTTCAGATCAAGGTGCACAATATTTTTGGAGATATGATCTGTGGAAGTCAGGGTTTTTGCAGGCTCCTAAAATTCATCTCAAAGAAGTGACCTTGGTAAATTCGTCATAACTCTCTCTCTGAGTATCAGATTGGAATTTCGTAAAAAGTGGTGGATAGTGCACAGTCTATAATTTTCGCTCTATCAATTTCAGAGCCAAATGAATAAACAGTGACACGTGGCATGGCGTACAAGTGCGTTCTGCTGAAACAATCCATAATTAGGGCATTGTGAGAGATTGGGTATAAATCTCTCTTGAAGAATCCAAATTGGGTCAGACCTATGGCATTGGAAAGACGACTTAGAGGACTACTACAGGATCGAAAATTAGATATTGAGGATCTGAAATATCAGAGATACACTGGATTCAACATCAAGCTCCTAGAAGGCAAGAAAAAGCTAGATCATGTGTTGTCAAGGGTTGCAAAGGACCAGACTTTCTATGACAACAAAGCAAAGAAAGGTGCAACAGAGGGTAGCATGAAAAGAGAAGCAACCAAGGTGCATAACAGCAGCAAGAAGTTCATCATATGAAGTCTTCAAGTGGGCAGCACTGCATACAATCATTGTAAAGGTATCATTGTACTTAGTCATTGTAAATACGTTATTGTACAAATTGTACTAGTGTCTATCTGCCAAGGGTTGAAGAGGCAGTGTTGGGAGGTCTAGGATCATCATTAGGTGGTTGTGTCAAAGTTGGGGTTATGGTCTAGTATATCTTCTTCTTCTGCATCATTCTATATCATTGTAAAGTGGACCATTTTCTTGGTACGGAAGTCCATTCTTCTTTTCTATAGGGTGGTGCTAGGGTGAGTTGTAGCTCATTGGGTGTTGGGGCATCCGTTCAGTTGACTACTGAAAAATCTCAGGCGTTGGAGCGTCCATCCAGTGGGAGCTAGATAAGAATAATTTTCTAGATACTAGGAAGTTGGAGCTTTATTTTCAATTGGAGTTGAATATTAAAGAATTATTAGAAAAGCATTAGGTGGTTTTTATCCCGGAGTGGGTTTCCATCTTAAAAACTGTGTGCATTTATGTTCCTCTTGTTTGCTGCTATCATTGTACAAACACTGATAATAATTGAAGATTAACTAATGCTCTAATTGAAAGGAATACTGATTCACCCCCCCCCCCCCCTCTCAGTATTTCCAACACTTTGTTGATGCAATTGAATGAACAAGTCCCTATTTTTTAATTTAATTGGTTTCAATTGTTTCCAATCATTCAAAATCATTTTGAATTTCTTTTTGGTCTTCATTGATTTTTTTGAGAAATTCTCAATATTTGATTTTCTTGCCAATTATAGTTCATCATTCACTTCACTGATCTGAATGGAAAGTGGCATCCACCCATAGTATTTACCAATGGTATTGAATAATGTAAGTCAAGGAGGCATCATAAATACTACAAATAATGGGCCTCAACTTTACTAAGGACATGGAGGATTTCACAATGTACATGTAAAATGTTTTCCCATTCCATTAATAAAGAATCAGTTGTTATATTATTCTTTGTATTTTATTTTCTTCATATTAATGGTATCATAGTGTTTCATTCCTATCACTTGTATCACCTTATGAGTTTGTATCTTGGTTGTTTTCTATTTCATGAAAGCAAGCGTGGTGGGGTTGCATTCATTCTTTTCAAACCCTATCACTGTATTTTTAGCAATTTCTATCACTACATTTATTAATTTATTTAATGCTTATTATCACTGCTCTTTAGCCTTGATTCCACTTGATAGACTCCCATGACCAGGCCCCCCGATATAGTTTCTTAAACCCCCAATTCCTTTGTCTCCCATCTCGTCACATTTATTGCAACTCTTCCATCCAAATTTGGTCCTTTTCCCACCAATTTCCTAAGCTCACCCATGGATACTCTCAAGCTCATATGAATCCCCGCCAAATTCATGGCTAAAAATAGTCATTACCACACAATAGTTTCTACATTTAGGCTCTTGTCATGGTGGATTCAACATTCAAATCAAGGAAAACACAAACCCAAGCCAACTCCCACGACAATAACAACAACAACAATAATAGCTTGACCCCTTCTCCTAGAGAAACAAGTTGTCATAAAATGCATAATATATTAAGCCATTATCCTCGTTATTACCCAGAGATATCCTCCTTAGTGCTTCACCGGATTGATGTCCATAACACCTACAAGGTAAAGTCCCCCACCTCTCACAATGCCAGCCCTACATGGGAGTTCAAGTTAAGGTGATGCGTGAACAACGACCCGGATATGATCACTGGGGATGGTTAAAGGGGATGAAGGAGCTTTGTCTGTTGTTATCATATAGACAAGACCATTGAGGGCCCCTCTGAGATAGAAATAGTGTAGAGGAGAGGTCGCTCTGCTACACCCAAGAAGACAGTTCCACCCCAAGAGTATGGACATTGGAGGGAGTTTTCTTTTTCCTTTTTTGGATACCAGTACAATGACTCTGAGAGTGACATGGATTTAGTGTACAACCCTAAAGAATGTTATGGACTTAATAACCTTGAAAATTTCAATGGTTGAAGGTATGTTACTGAGAAGGTAGAAAGAGGTGATATGTCTAAGCCTTAACGAGATTTGAGGAGGTGCTCAAGTCAAAGGGCTCTATCACAACCATATGATAGTCACCAAAGCTATACTTTAGCGTTGACTGATGATGAAGGCCCAGATACATGTTTTAGTAATAATGTAGAAGAGAATTGATCCAAACCTTTGGGGCCAAGATACATGAGCCATGAATGGAGAGAGAGTGAAGAGAGAAAAATTAAAGATCCACCAAAATATTGAACCGAAATTACATACTGAATTATTCAAAACATAAGATAACTCTCTATTAAGTGGAAAAATAATTTCAACCTACATTATGGAGGACCCATCTGTGCTTTTACATATTGGGGCTCATTATTTATAGCCTTTTGAGTTACAGATACCATGGGTGGATGCGACTTTCTATTTGGATCTTTCCTCCCTCATTAGGAAGCAATGGTCCCCATTGCGCAAAGTTCCCTTCGTGGAGGCCTTTGTTGAATATGAGCATAATTGTGGGTTTGTGGATGACTTGAAACCAAAAGTTGTTGAAGACAAAGGGTTTTACGTGGTTTACCCATAACTGTGGGTTTGTGGATGACCCATAACCATGATGAACGAAGATCTGGGGATAGAGATACCCTATAATGCTTGTGAGCCAACTGTGACAGTGTGCTGCGTAGAAAATGGACTTCAGTGGCAAGAGTTTTGTGTGGTTGACCCATAACTGTGATGAACAAAGATTTGAGGGTAGAGATACCTTGTGATTCTTGTGGCCAATTGTGATGCTAACAATGTGTGCCTAGAAAATGGACTTCGGTGGCAAGGGTTTTGTGTGGTTGACCCATAACCAGGATGAAATAGTCTGCTTGCTGGTTTACTTGGTAGAAGTTTGGTGGCTTATCTTTGTAAATTCTCACCATCCAATAACATGTTTTAAAGACTTCCTCCAAGTACTCAAGTTTTCTGTTTCTGATTCCCATTGTATTTATTTGATAAAATAATGATTTAGATGAATGTGCAATGCTAGTAACTTATGAGCCTAATATCCCACAAGCATCATTGTTTCTGTTTCCATTATAAACATCAAAATTTTGATCCTTAATTGATAACCTTATCTTTTCTATAGCAACATCAATTGGAAATTGATTCATGGCTCACCCATCCTTTACCTTCAAGTAGAATAATAACATATCCTCCTTGAATACCACTTTTGATGGCTGTAAAATGAAGAGTCCCGTGTGGAAGATGTAGGGATTAATGAATACATCACAAAATTTCCCACATTGGAAAAGTTCATTAGTTAGCTGCAGAAACAAATTGTCTATGTAATTGTCATCTTTGTCATTTTCCTTTATTATTTTCACATTAAGCCTAGGATTGTTTTGAGCAAGGTACCTACAATTACTCATCGTAACCTTGCAGGAAGACATCCATAATGAACAAATGGCTTCACAACACTCAAAATCTGATAGAAGGGCAACATTTCCAAATGGAATATCCCTTATCTCAAGATTTTGAAGCTTTGGACATCCCTGCAGTACATATTCCATGCCCAAATCACTACTTCCAACAAAGGCCACAAACAAAGTTAATAGATTCTTTGTATAAAGACCAATGTACTCAAAATCCTTATCAGTGAGGAGACTTGATACTGCCAATCATTGTAAAACATTGCAAATATTTACAATTGCTCCAAAATCCTCATTCATAGTCTTATCTGTCAAATGATCTGATTGGCATGGATTCATGATACAAAGGCACAAACGTGTTAACCCGACACAATTTTGAGCCACTACAATAATTGTTACATTTGTCATTTGCCCACAAAAAATACAAAACATAACTATCAACAAGACATCCTTAAGATATTGCAAGGATGTCCTTTTTTGTGATACCACCTTGATCCTAGCCAAATGGATCCATTGAGAAGTCCCAATGATGTTGTCCAATGGTTAGGTGGGAATGTTTGGTCTCACATGCCTTGTGGTCCAATCCTCAACAGAACTATGTATATCTATAAGCTGCTCCAATTATAATTGAAAAAGAAATGGATCCATTGGAAAAAATCGTAATTCTTTCAAGTTCTTAGAATTGAATGATACCATTTCAATAACCGTTAAAGAATTTCAAAAACAAAGTATGAACCACAATATTTGGTAGTAGTCTTGGCATTTGGATAGTGTCACTGAACAATTATACAATCACGATACCAACCTTGTTTACAACAAATACACAACACATCGTTGCTGTATGAGGATGAGAACAACTGTCAAAACCATTGACCTCACATTTGGCCCAAATATAAACCTCCCAACAAAGAAAAAAATATCCTTCCTTTCCAAGCTTGATATACTCTCTTCTCGCTCTCGGAGATGGAGATGATGACGATAATGGCCATGTCCAGGTAGATTCCATGCTCGACCATGCTCTTGAACCCTATAATAGCGTTTGCCACAACCCTTGAATCCTTGATTGACTTCTTGAAAAACAAATCCATGATGTAGTTGCAGTTATCTGTAATGTAGAGCCTTTTCCTGCTTCTGGTTTTCTCGTACAATTTCGTGCTAGCCTCTGGGGTAGCGAGGAGAAGAATCGTTATCTTGTCAAACTTATCCTAAAAGAAAGCGCAAACCCAGGCAAGATTCCATATCTTGCCCACACGGTGCGCACCTGTGTACCTTCTGGGGTTGCTTCTGATGGTCCTTGATGGCCTTCTTGACCATATTTTTGTCGAGCATCATGGTCGAGGTGTCGGCCAGGCCAAAGAGCAGACCGTTTGTGGTGAGGTGCCACCAGGAGGGATTCATGGGCTTGGACATCACAAACATGGGAGCTCACAAGATGAAACCAACACAACCGTTGGGGTACATCAGAAGAGTCACAACTACGCCCATGGATTCCGTGACTAGAAATGTGGGGACGCCCTTGTAGTACTCACTGTCTCTAATGGCCTTGAAGAAGTGGAGCGATGCTGCGGTGATCTTCTCCATGTTGCCCATGTAGCAACGAAGCGCAATGGATCGGTTGTGGCTGTGGGGATCCGCGCGGAAAACAACATAGCCATATTAAACGTAGGTGATGGAGATCTTCTGAAACATCCAACCGACGTTTCTTCCATAGCCATGGGTCATACAAACAATTTCCTTCCTAAGGACTTCGATCGGTATCCACGACTGGGTGAACAGAGTGTCGTGTGGCACTCTAAAATAATCTCAATGGTTTAAGTAGATGTGAGTATTGGAATTAAAGGAATTCCACTTATTCGAAAGTGAGGGTAGTGCATAAAGTGCAACGCCCACTGTAATCGACATGGCCAAAAATCCCTGAGACTAGAGTTACAGATCTTGAATAATGATGGTCGCATCCTCTCCGATTCCTTCAAAGTCTCTTAATTTCCCGAGATAACTAGCTACGTGGAGGTTCCCCTTCGTGGCCAGCTTCTTAGATGGACTATTTCCGTTTAGGCCATGGAAGTAGCACTTCGCCAACACCTTTGAGAAATCAGAATTTCCCCATTTTGGATTCGAGCTCTTAGACCAGCGGACAAATTTTGATAAACCCTAAAAATTCAAACAAATGATCTTAAAAACCCTTTTTACACTTGTTATGTGAATCCTGGTTGCCATGGATTCATAACTTGGCTTTGATAACATTGATTTAGATCTTGGGAGCCCAGATTCGGTAACCATGAATGCAAAGAGAGCAAATCCTAGAAAACTTACATATCCACCAAAATATTGAACCGAAAATACATAATGAACACTTCACAACATAATATAACTTTTATTAAGTGGAAAGATAATTTCCGATAACCTATATGTCCTTTATAAAGTGGGGCTCATTATAAGACAATAAGAGCAGTGTATGCTTAGATGAAGTCCTTCTAGAGTGATCATCCAATAGGAGACATGGACATTGTTAGTATGTATGAAGCTATGCAATCAGAAGTAATTCAATAACAGATTTAAAATGATTAATCAAACGGCATATCTCTTGCTAATAATTTTTAATATTTAATGAGACACAATGGATAGTATCTCATCCTTGACAAGTGAACACCTCTGAGTCACCAATTACCTTGAGAATCTCTACCTTCAGATTGATGGAAATTTTCAACCCAAGTCTGAGCACTTCATATTTGGTAGTATTATTAGTACACTCGAACTTTAGAAGACATCAAAGGATATGCTTCTTGTTGCATGGGTTTCTAAGTACGCAAATAACTCCATAGCCATCCTGCTTCTTTGAACCATCAAAATATAAAGTCCACATATTATTGGATTCTGAGCTACTTCCTATAGTACTATTACTATTAGTATGTACATATATTTTACATGATTCATTTGCAACATCTGGAGAACAAGGAAGGAGCTCCAACTGTGTATCTGGTGGAACAGGTGATGGCTATGCCTGATAACACCCACGGTTAGTTTCAAGGAAACAATTACCAAAAATTAGATTGGCAAAAGCAATAGGTTCATTGTGGCCCTCAAGGGGTGTCACAATGTGTTTCATATATGGATCACTCTATATTCAAATCTGGTTATTCTTTCCCTTGTATGGAAGCCATAAATGTGACCAGTGTGTCACAAAATACCCTTGTAATTTTCTAAACTAGTCTCTGATGAGAAGTATTACATATGATTCAGGGATGTCCACAATTACAATATTTATAAATTGATGAACTCGATCATCTCCTGATATTCTAATAAGCACATTCTCGAGTTTACCAATATCTTAGACAAGATATTTGTCCAAATGAATAGTTTTTGCATCGCTTTTGTCCCATTTAGCGTTTATTTTCTTTAAAACAGATAAAGGCATTAAAGTTTACAGATGTACCAGAATCAAATAAACAATTATGGACATTATAATTAAAAGTTTCAAAAGTAAATAAAAATAGAGGGCAAAGAGTGTTAGCTTCTAATGTTACATCATTAACTACAAATTCAAGGAAACCATAAGACTTACTAGACACCTTTTGAGAGGAAGAACCTTAATCACCTAACGAAGGTTGTGAGAAGGCTTAGACAATTAGTTCATGTTGGTCTGCAATATTTATGAGCTCATAGATAGAAATATTGGCTTGAGTTTTCTTCAAATATTCCACTATGTTATAATCAATTGTTTCACCTCTAGCAGGAAAGTTGTAGTGTCTAGAGGAGTGGATTTATTTGACACTTCTAGAGTGACAAACTTACTCTTGTTGCTGAAGGAAGTGTTATTGGAATTAGTTGCATTTCCAAACTTGCTTTGTGCATCCTGAGTAGGATTGACAGATGGTGAGATCCTTCTTAACAACTACTCCATTAATTTTTGTATCAGAGATGGGCCCTTTTTGTACACTGTGATACGCAAAACACAAAATTCGGGGAGATTTCCTTCCCGTACATAAATACTTGGTTCTCCAGGGTTGTATATTTCAGCTCACAATTGCTTGGTAAACATTTATGCATAGTTTACCCTCTTTGATTTATTTTTTGTGTTAATTGTAACGTGGAAGAACAAAACCCTTTACCCCGTCATTTGCGTAGAATGAAAAATAAGCCTCCTCTTCCTCTTGAGGGAACTCCTGGACGTTGTCAGAAGCATAAAAAAACGAAGACTACCGAATCTAGTACTTCATGAGCTATTACTTCTGGTCCTCCATCTGATATAGATCCACCATAATCATCTTTTCATGTGAGTACGGAGCCCAAGATTACTTCTCCATTGGCTGGTGAATCTGACACAGCCAAAACCGAAGCACTTGAAACTCTTTACCTGAGGTTATTGAACCTGACTATAATGAATCAAAGAAAACTCAACCTAAGGTTATACAACCTGAGGTACCTCAACCATCTACACCTATTACTTCAAGACCTTCTCTTTCTCTTCCTTTGTCTTAGACACAACTCAAAATTGTATATCTTGGACCCAACAATGAACCCCTTCCACCTGGTCTTGTGGGTATCGAAGAGATTCCACAAGAAGAGCCTCAACCCTCCTCTCCCATTCGAGCATGGGATCATTTTTATCAGACCCATCCATTTCCTTCTCCTCATACTCCATCTCAGCCTCCTTTGTATGATTCTTTTCCTTTCAACTCACCTTTGAGTTTCCCTCAACAATATTCTTTGGTATATATAATCATGACTGAGTCTGATATGGTTTCTCAGTATGTATATACTACCATGATTTAGAAAACCCAAGTTGCAACCTCATCTATTTTTGTAATGACACTAGAAACACATTTTTATGTTTGCCTTTCCGTCCTGCCTGGTTACTAATCTTTGCCTGGTAATTCCTTTGGTGCAACATCCAATCCATGGACCTCTCCCATGACATCTACATCTAGAATTCCATTTGGAAATTCTTTAATGAGCACTACACAATCTTCTCTTCATCCATCTATACATACAATTAAATAGAAGACTGGTCCTTATGTTAGTGGACATGGTTATCTACAACAACTCAATCCATCTCCTATTGAGAACCCTCATCTTGGGGGGAAGTTGCCTTCATATTATCCTCCTCTTTTAGCAGGGGGGGAACTTGTTGTAGGTTCATTCCCATCTCCTCAAGTTATTGCTCAGCCTAAAATGGGTCCTCCATATTCGGGAGTGGTTGCTAATGTTTGGCAACCTACTATGCATATCCAACCTGGTTCAGTTGTGGCTTCAACCTGTTCCACCTACATCTCAAATTTGTGTTCAACAACCCATATCTCAACCTGTTCAAACTAAAATGCATGTGAGCCAAACTTTACAGGTTGTACCTTTAACTCATCCTATTCTGTCAATATCTGGTGCATCTCAAGCCATGTATATCGAACCTCTTCAAGGTAACTCACAATCAAAACAGTTTGGGCGGGCCATTCCTCAAACTCAAATGGGACATAATGTGTATGGTATGGCACAGGCACAACCACAACCAAGCCCACCTTATGTTGGGATTATGAAAAATCCCACAGGGCAACAATATCCACCGTATCAAGGTATCCCTAAAATGCCTTACAGTTAGCAAGTCCAAACTCAACTATTTCAACCTTTGCACGGTTATCCTGGAGCTAGACAATAGGGTTATGTGTATATTGGATATCAAAATCCTCCCTATCTCGGGACAAAGATACCTGTTGTGTAGGCTATCCCATATTATCCAGGATATCCTCCGCTGTACCTCAACATGCAATTGCCATTTGTAGAAACTCTCGAATTGTCGGATTTGACCAAGCTCACCAATGATCCCATTGTCCATTCTCCTTGGTGGCTGTATATTCCTACAAAGTTGCCTATTGATATTCCTAAATTCAATGGAAATACTGTAGAAGACCCATCCACGCACATAATGACTTATCTTTTGTGGTTTTCTTTGAACTCCATCAATGATGATTTTGTCATACACTCACTCGTACGAAAAATAAATAGTATATTGAGTTACCTCGAGCTTCATTAGATAACTTTAGCACCTTGGATATTACATTCTTAACACATTTCCAGTTACCCATAAGATATGAAACTGGAACAAAACTCTTAACCAATTTCAAACAAAATAATTCCACTCACATCTCTGATCATATTCATGAATGCCGACGTCGTCGTCGTTTGGCTAAAACTTGTGTTCCCGACCAATAGTTAGTTGAATGGTTCATTAATTCTCTATTTCCATCCATCATAGAGGACGTAGCCAAAGGCAGAGTCATAACCAAAGAGTAGGTGATTGATCGTTCCCAATGCTTGGATCTCATTTATACCCAATCTGTCATGCTTTATTGTAAAAAACCAAATGCTCTGCAACACTACTAATGGCGTGATTGGTTCTGCCAGCCAACAGTCTACGAGTAAAACATATGGTTCAACTCTTGTTATCACTTTTCAAGGCCCTCCTTCCACTCTTGCGGCTTCTACTTCTAAGACCAATGTTGTTCAATCATCCAAAGGAAAATATTCGCAACCAGGAAATAAGAAGAAAGGCAAAGGTAAGAAGAAGAAAGACAATGCTACATGGGATAAACAAAACAATCAGTCTCCTGAAGAAAAGCAAAAACCTCCTTACCCATGTCTGATCTATAATGAAGAACATTTCACTTGTGATTTTCCACATTGGGCTGAGGTGAATAAATTCCTTAAATAATCTGCTACACCCGCTGTGTTGACATACCCATTTTTGAATCAGGAGACCAATATGGTTGCCCATGACCCCACTTCCTCTAACTCAATTTTTATGCTTTACTCTACTAAGCCCAAAATGAAGTTATGCTGGCTACCTGAAGTAAGGAATACGGTAATTTGAATCCTTCAAATGGTAAGGCTACTGATCAACCTACCAGTTCAACACATATCCATCAGATCCTACACCAAATATTGTAACTACTGAATTAATGATTGAGCCTCCTAAGGGCATTATCCATAAATACATTTAATCCTCGTGCAAGAGTTTCCCAAAATTATAACATAGTTGAAGATTTGACTCAGGCCCCATCTGTTATGTCCACTCTTGAGGTGTTACAAAATTTACCTACCCAAAAGAAGACTTTTCTTTTGGAAATTGGATCATTGTGCCTTCTGTAGTTGCTCCAAAATTTTTTCCCTATTTTGCTTCATAAAATGCTTCTCATTGTGCAGTTGCAACTATCTAGAATTGGGAGCTATTTTTCTTTTGTATGCTTATGGGTGCATTTGCAATTAAAGTTGACACCCTTTCAAGATTTAATGCTAGTGTTTTATGTTCTTTGAGAAAATGGACAAACTCAATGATTTGTTAGAGTTATTAAGAACACTAATGTTGTCTACTATCATAACACAATCAAAACAACAAGGGAACTCTCTTTGAAATCTAAACATGTTTGCAATATGCACACGAGAAGGTCGAGTTTCTACAACTTAATTCTTAGCTAAAACAATATGAGCTACAACAACACAATCATCATTTTGAACTAGTTTTTTTTAGAACAATTATATATTTGAGTTTGAAACATAATCCCATAAGCTACCATAAAGTCATAAAATAAGTTAGGTTAAGGTTGATCCCCATCAAGCACCCATTTCGGGAGCAATTTTGCATAAATATTCAGAATTTCAGGTTGCACTTCCCAAGCCCATCATCAAACATTGGGAATAAGTTGTTAACAATAGGAACAAAATTGATCTTGTATATGACAAGGATGCATCCTTTCATATTCCATATTATTTTAGGCCAATCTAGTCTCATAGTGACGGGTTTCTTCATGATGGTTCTTCTTTACCTACTGCTCCTCTTCCACAACAACCACAAATTTTCAAATGCCAACATTGTGACAAAGTTGGCCATGTGAAAGATCAGTGATTTGATATTCGCCCATATAAGCATTATGGAAAGCACACTCATCATTTAGACGAATTCTCTAGACATAAGACTCCTTCAAGAATGAAGATTAACCTTTGATGGATCACTTCTTGGAAATGGTATTAAAAAACTAAGAAGATATTTTGGTCATACTTTAAAGTTCATTCTTGAGTATTAAAATGTATTGCAGTTGATATTTTTTTATCTTCTCACCTTGTATCTAACAGGGGGGATGGTCAGTTACCAGATTCAAAGCCAAATAAAGCAAGTTTGAACCACAATTTGAGCCTTCTTACTGAGCCTAGAGCCAGAGTTAGTGATACCCAGATTCAAAGTTGTAGCCAAAGATAGAGTAATGATTAATGAGCATGCTTTTTGGTTGGTGGATTTCCTTAAACCACCACATACATAAAACTTTGGTTTCAGCTACATCAATTTGCAGTCATCTTCAAAGAGACATCAGGGATAACTTCCACTAGAAAAATACTTCAGCTTATATCTAGATTTGGAATTAGTTCAAGAACTGCATCAAGCTTTACTTATAGAATTGGTGAACAATTTTAAACCATCACTGGTTGAGACAATGAGTTCTCCCACCTTTTGGTTTGTGTTCTTCCTTAAAAATCACTGTTTCAAAGAGCACATCCAACCATTGGTTTCCATGCATTTTTGCAATTTTGTATATCAAATCTCTTCTTGGAATCATATACACCCCTTCAAATTAAGGGGGGGGGGGGTTTGGACACCTAATCTGTAAGGATTGGCATGTAAGAATTACACCAGTCTCAAAAGTCCAAGAGACCTCTTGGAATATGAAAATATGGGTTAAACATATGTATTAAGATGTACATATTTGTGAATAATATGGCTTCCAAGATTTATCTAAATTATGTCAATTGTTTTGTGTTGTTTAAAACTTTCATCTTGTTAGTTTGAACCAAATGCTTCCTTCAACCCACCTATCAAAACTATGCTTGACTGATATAATAATTTTATAATTTGGTACTTCCTTCAACCCATATTTCAAAATTACGCCTTACTAACATAAATCCTTGAGAATTGATGCTTCCTTCACTCCACTTTCAATATACAGACCCATAAAATTAAGCACTTATTATCAATACCGCACAATCATCATGTTGCACATACTGTTGTCATTGATCTGAAATGGGATGTTTAAGGAAGCAATAATATCTCAAAGGAAGTGATATGACAACCTAATCTCTCGCATGCCCTCATCAATGGAAGTCAAAGACGTTTGAATTTTGTATAGTTTTTATCAAAGTTTTTTTGGCTTGTTTATTTTATGGATGTTATGGTTGAATATTCCTCTCTAAGACCTTTCCAACGATATATATCACTTGGAAAAAATCCTCCTGGATGAAAAATTATGATCATTTGAAGTTGGTAGCTATAATGAAGCCTAAAAACACCAAATTTGTTAAAAAATGAGCATGTTTAGGGAAGATCTATGGTTCTATGGTGAAATCTATGAAATATATTACTCAGACATGCACACTTCCTAATTGATTAAATTTTAAGCATCTTCATCAAGGTCTGGTCGTCGAAATTACAATGAACAATTTATGATATGTCAAACTAATTGAAGTTTAACATGGCTCCACCCCTCCACAATGGCCCAATTAGGATAAAACACGTGGATATTTTGTGATGAAATGGAAAAAAAGATGATTTGGTAGATTAAGGATGATGTGCTACCCTATTATTGTGTGCCATGTGGCATGTTGGTACAATTTTTTACTATTATTATTTTTTTTTTTTTTTGTGTGACACCTGGCCCACTCAGGATGAGCCACGTCGCTGATGTAACCTCATGATGATGTTAGCACTCAAGTGACTAGTGAACCTTAGATCACGAACATATTACATGGTTGCTTCGATAAACTCATCCCAAAAATATGGCCCTCGTCGTATACATATATGGAGGCATGATCATCATGACTAAGGGTATGGATTGTGAACAATGATCATATGTGAAGGTTTGTCTTAACGACAAGTCTGAGGTGTTTGTGTTCATTGTTCGCAACATCGAAACCCTGTAGCTTGATGATTTGGAATTATTGATTGGCTTGCGCGATAAATTGGAACTATTGATTGGCCGAGACTACCTCATTGCTTTTGGCACAATGACTTGGCACTATTGATTGGCTCAGATATGGCTCTGTGACTTAGCAATGTTGATTGCCTCACACTGGCTTGTTGTTTTTGGTATGATGACTTGAAATTGTTGATTGGATCACTTGATGACTTGGCATTATTAATTGGATTGCATGATGACTTGGCAATGGTTGTTGGATCAGATCGACTCATTGTTTTTAGCATAATGACTAGGTACTGTTTATTGACTTGCACGATGACTTGGAATTGTCGATTGGCTCGCATGTTAACTTAGCACTATTGATTGGGTTTGATAGGATGATTTTTTTTGGCATGATGACTTGGAACTATTGATTGGAATGCACAATGAATTGGCATTGTTGATTGAATCACATGATGAATTGGCACCATTGATTGGCTTAGGCTTGGTTTGGCATTGTTGATTAGCTCACATGGTGACTTGGAATTATTGATTGAATCAAACTAGCTTGTTGTTTGTGGCACGATGACTTGAAACTATTGATTGGATCACTTGATGAATTAAAACTTTTGATTTTCTCAAACTGACTTGTTTTTGGCATGATGACTTGGCACTATTTATTAGCTCATATGATGACTTGAAATTGTTGATTGACTTGAATGATGACTTAAAACTATTGGCTGGCCCATATTTGGCATATTTTTAACAACCTTAGTATGGTGATTGGCTTGCAAGTCGTGATGGGTCAAGGCCTATCTAAATTGACTCAAATAAACTGGCAAGCTCCACCCTTGCATGATGTTGGGGCCCTTGTTTTGAAATTAAACAGTTTTGTGTTGCGGAGAATAGGTGGTGGAGCGCAACCACGATAGATAGAGAGTTGTCATGGTTGCGAAGAGGTGAAGGGAAGGTGGCATGAATGTTGCGGAAGCAGGTACAGATGGAAAAGGGAAGTGGCAGAAGACAATCAGCGGGACTCCCAGCAATCAGGGAAAGCATCAAACAGCCGAGCGGAAAAGAAGGAAGAACTGTCAGTCGCACTGGCGATCGAAAAAATAGGCAGCCGATCAGCGGAAAGAGGAAGTTGGCTCAGTAGGGATCAGAGAGCAGGAGCCATAGGAGAGCTCTGTTCATTTTGTTCTGTTCTCTCTCTCTCATCATTCTGTTATGTTCTATATCTTGTACTGTAATTGTAGTTAGTTCTGCCATGCACGCTCTAAGGAGTGTTGTAATATTCTTTTGCTATTAATGCATCACTCTCTAATATAAGGTTGTTGTTCTGAGTTCTGTCATGTGTTATGGTTTAGTGGGATATACGGCTATTTTGAATTTTTGTTTATCATTCTGATCAAGTTCACGAGTATTGTTATCTGTCTGGTATTTACACTTAATCGAAGTACTTAAGTTATGGATGGTTTGTGTATGTACCATACTTGATTGATAACTGACCCAACCCCGACCTTAGTAAGGTTGCGACATGCCTCGGGTGAGACAATCTGTTCGTCGGAGCAGGGTGAAAATGCCGGCGTTGTGCTAGACTACTGCAGTAACCCTTGTTGGCCACCTTTATGAACCTGGGTCTCCCCCTTGAGACCTCGTTTCTTGCCACCAAATGGTTCCGTTGTCGGGACCTGAAATCTCATTCTGGAGTTAGATCATGGTATCACGGATCTTCAAGAAAGAAATGCGGAAATGGTGGGCTGACCATCTGGACCAGTTCATAGCTCAGCAAGTGGAAGTGAGACAGCAGAAAGAGAAGACTGTCAAGAACCAAATTCTCTTTTCTGAGTCCGCCAGTGATATTTACGAGATCTTTTGGGGAAAGTTTCCTGAGGAGCTCTACAATTGGTTGCAGATATTACAGATCAAGGCAGTCCCGAGAGGGTTGCAGACCATTTGTTGCAAGTGGGTGCACTCATACTTGGTAGCACTCCATCGGTTAGATATCGATTTGACCTGAGCTGTAGATTTCTGGGTGAAATCTACCTTAGAAGGATACATAGTTGAGTTCGCAGCTGAATGCTACCAATATTTTTCAAAAGCAGAGGACCTATTCAGATCAGGGCTATGCAGAGGACTGCTGAGAGAGATCCCTCTGTGGATCAAGGCGTTGATGGTGGACGAAGGATTGATGGAGTTCCAAAAAGCTGAGATGGAGACCTAAAACTCCAATACTGGGGAAAGGGACTGAAGGAGAGATGCTACAAATAAACTGAAAAAGGGGAATATGGATATGGATGCTGATACCTCCAGTGGGTTAAGGGAACAACGAACACATCGGAGGGCGCAACTCACCAAGAAGTGGCGAGAAAGGGCTATGAAAGAATTGGAAAGACAACAAGGAAAAGGGAAAGAAAAGGGAGAGGTGCCTCAGACGACGAAGCAGATGGAAGGCTAGATGGGTTCCCAGGATATAGGGGGGACCACCAAGGAAGTGCAGCAGGTGTATAGGATCCCAACCCTAGTAGAAAAAGGAAAGGAGTATGACAGAAATGAAATGCACCCTGAGGAGACATCCGATGTAGAGCTGCATGTTGTGATGGAGCAACTATTCCAAGAAATTCCGCCACCCATAATCCCAGGTAACTATATTCCCCAAAGCTCAAGTAGCTCTAATCCCGACCTTCCCCTGGTACTCTATCAACCACTAGGTGAAATTTTTGTTAAGTTACGGGACTTAAGTAAGCCAAGTAGCGTTCAGCCCACAACAGTAATACACTCTAGCAACCATACTGGTACTACCATTTCACAGCCGGGAGTAAGGGGATTTGTTCTAGTAAGCCCCACACAAGGAGACATGGCAGGATCATTTACTCGGTACCCAGAGTTTTTGGGGAGGGGTAATGACGATGTGGAGTAACACTGGTACCTCTGTGAGGCCATATGGAGGGCTCGACAGACACTAGACACAAGTAAGTTGGTAGAATTTCAAACTACTCTCCGAGAGAGAGCTCTATGCTAGTTTATAAAGTGGTCTGAGACTCATCAGAACCCAACATTAGATGATGTAAAAAGGGATTTTCTGATAGAGTTCAAATTACCCCAAATAGATCAACAGGGTTTATTCGAGATGTGGGAGATCAAACAACGAGCAGGGGAAAATGCATGGGATCTAATGAGGAGATTCAAGGATGTGGTTGGAAAACTTAGCTACCCGATCTATCCCAACCACCAAAGGGATTGGTTTATCAAGGCCCTTCTCCAGCTAATAAGGACCCTGCTGACACAACAAAAGATTGAGACGTTGCAAGATGCATTAGAATAGGCCATGAAGATAGAGGCCATGGTGGGATACCCATAAGAGTTTAGAGGAGGGGCATCAACTTAGGACCCTTCCATACTGGGACTACAACATCAAATAGCTAGACTGACAGAAAAACTAAAGGAAATTCAACCCTTGCGTCCAGCGAGGCCAAATTTATGGTGTACGCACTGTCAAATGGAAGGACATGTGGTAACTGAATGTCCTCGATTACGAGGCCAGAACTTGGGGACACCAGCAACAGGGGCACCAGGATCTCCCAGCAGTAGGGGTTGCGCAAATAAATACCCAAGGATTATATCCACCGCAACACCCATACACGGGGTTCCCTGCGCAACAAAATTCAGCAACGACTTAGTATTGCGAGATCTACAAAAGCGTGGGCCACTCACCCCGCCTATGCCCCATACTGCAAAATTAATCCAATGTCCCGAACAATGTATACTATGAGTTCTGTGCATCTACCACACACAACATAGAGCAGTGCAGAGCTCTGGATGCTTTGGCATAACGATTAGACAAACCTTCATATAGAGTGAACGAAGCTCCTAGAGGACGAGGAGGAGGCATGAGAGGAGGCCGAGTGGGAGGAAGAGGACAAGTATGATGCTACAACTATGACCAAGAGGGCCATGTGGCTAGGGAATGTCCACTTCCTAGAAGACCCTGGTGCTCTAAGTGCAGGGTTAATACGCACGCAACACAAGACTGCCCAGAGCTCATCAAAATATGGGAAGAAAGGGCCAGTCAAAGAGGAACAAATCTAGTAAATTTCGAGCCAAGAATAATCGAGGCTCAAACCATGCAGAGCGTAGCTATAGTGATGTGGGGAGGCAAAAAAACCAGGGAAGATGCACAAAGGATGGACCCGATAAAATTGGTAAGACCAATATCTCCAAAGCCAACATTCAGGCCAGAGAAACGAAAACAATTCTTTCAAGAGGCAGCAGAAGAATTTTCCTAGCTTGGGGGAAGCAAAGGAATCGAAATGCCCTAACCGAAGGAAGGGGATGAAAACCAAGCCAATACAGGAACTACAATTGAAGAATGGTTTCCTCTATTTCAAAAAATTGTTAACAATGCACCCATGCTGGAACAATTAAAACAAAACCTGGAAAGGGTAGTGCAGAAGACGATGGATCCAGGGGAATCATCTAGCATGACACATAAATATATACAAAGAGTGAAGAGAAATAAGAGAAGGACAGGCAAAGAGTTCCGGGTGAATACTCAAGTCGTGGGATTCCAAATCAAGGACACAATGCTTGATCTGGGGTCCGACGTAAATATCTTGCCCAGAAAAACAAGGGAAGCATTGGGGAAACCAAGACTAACATACTCACCAATTCAACTCTGTATGGAAAACCAGTACTGCATTGTGCCATTGGCAGGCTGGAGGAGGTCGAAGTCGATGTTGCGAGAGTAAAGATGTACACGGACTTTGAGGTCATCGACATTATAGGAGACAAATATCCCTATCCAGCATTACTGGGGATCGACTGGGCTTTTCAAAACTATGCAGTAATAGATTTAAAGAAGGAACTGATGATCTTTAAGGATGGAGAGGTCAGAGTCACCCAACCACTCGACCCGTATCAAGGTCCCTGATACACAGAGTATGTTGATAACAAAGAAGATGCTCAGCTTCTCGACCATATTTATCAAATGACTGTAGGAAGAAGGGAATATTACATCAACTCGACGCCGAGAGGATCGGTGAGCTGGAGGAGCATTCAAAGCTTAGACCTGGGCTCAGAGATATCCTGGGAGGACTTGCAGCAAGGGGGATATGAGACAAGCACAAGGAGATGCACCACCATTAGAAGAATCAATTGGATCGGGACTGAGGTAAGAGGTTATCCAACCTTGTCTGATATGAACGCTGTAAATACTTTCATTTTTAAAACAGAAGACAATGTACCAGAGGATCAGAGGGTCTCGCTCATGGACGTGGCCTTGCAATCCACGACTGCAATATGGTGGAAAAACCACCGTAACTCACTGTCGCGATGGGACATAATTTCAGCAACACTGAAAGCCAGGTTCAAGGGAGAAGAAGGACCCCAATTCACTTGAAAGTTCCAAGGGAATTCAGATCCTGCAAAGCATTTGAAGAAGTGTGAAGTGTTAGCCCCCTATGAATTTTTGTCAAGAAAACATGGGGCTAATTTGTTTGGTGAGCCTTCAAGGAATGCATTTCTCCTGAAGACACATCAGCCTTGAAGTATTTTCATGCTCTCTGCCTTTTGATTACTCCCCTCTGCTGTTCTTAAGTCAAATAGCCTGTCTGATTGTAAAAAATTCTGCTCTAGAAGGACTTCATTTGCCCTTTGTACCCCTGCAAAATTCTCCATTTCATCCCTTTTTTTTCTCGTTGACTAATCCTCCTAAACCATCCCAAAATCCCCTTCAAACCATACCCACACCCTCGTTTGGTTTAAAAAACCCCTCATTCCCTTTACCGTTACCCTTTATTGGCCTTAAAATGTACTAAAAATGGGCCAAAAGCCATACTTTCCACCTTATATTAAGGCCCAACCCCTTTTCCGCCAGTCCCGCAAGCCGTTTCTCTAAGTGACCCGAGCGTCGAAACTAGGCGCTGACCTGAAAAATCGCTTAGCACGTTTTGTCATCGGGGGCGTTTCTAACCGTTGTTTTCCCGGCCATCCGACAGTCCGTATTCTCCCAATCGGTGGTCCCCGCAACGCACACTGTTCATAAACCATCGGTTTCCATCGCACCGTGTTTGGAGGTTGGGCGGTAATTGTTGTTTCGGAGTGATTCCACTCATCGCATGAAATGTGGCTCCGTGCACTACTCATATACTGCCCTCCATCGCGCGTTATCGTTCAGCGTTTGCCCCGGTGCAATATCACAGTGCGTCGTCCGATCTGGGGTGGTCCATCCGACGGCGATCGCTCCACAAAGTTGCACAAGAATTAATCCGAGGCAATTGTACCCCTGGCCCACTGTCCATCGCCCTCTTATGTGTGTTCCACTGTCGAACTCCACCAGAGATCGGATGGTCCAGATTAAATGCATGCCCGCCAATTAACCCCGTATCGCCAAGTCACCCTTTCCACGTAGTTTTGTCATATTTCGCCCGTCCCTCTTTATATATTCAAAAGGTCTAAAATCAAAGGTTTTGCATTAAAAATTGGCTGCGCTCTGCCCACGTCCTCCAGACCATGTTCCACTATTAAGCTGCATTTTCCACCATGATCCTGCACTATTCCGCCATTTCACTAGTCTGCACGGCCATTATCACCGTCCCCATTGCATCCACCACCTCCATGCATGGTTTTATTAACAGGTTTCCATGTTTTGCAGGGTTATCAGGTGGTGAAAGCCGCCATGATTACATAGTCTTTATTATAGTGGAAAAAAACGCAGAAAGTACCATTTTTCAGAGGCCGAAATCATGAAGAAAGCCTAGGAAGGAGCCATGACAGGACTTGCATTAAAAAAACAGGGTTTACACTCTGTAAAACCTCCCCAGGGCCATTAAAGCGCGGTTTTCACCGACAGAGACAGAAATGGAGCAGCAGAGATTTTAAGGCACGAAAATGAAGATATTTGAGCCTTAACTCAGTGTTTTAGAGGCAAAGTACCAGATTGAAGACATCATGGATCACACAGAGGGTATAGCGAGTAGGAATCAATGAATATCAGGGTTTCTACATCAATAGAATGTTTTCTCCATGAAAGGACAGAGTGCCCATGCAGTTTTATTCTATACCGTGTCCCTAAAGAAATTTCCACCCTGACAACAGTCCTATGCTATCAGAAGCATTAGTTACACAGTATGGCAGACTTGAATCATTGATTTATTTTTGTTCAGTTCACCCGGAGTACCACAGAGTATTGCAGCGGGTACATCGATGGACATACCTGGAGTAAATTGCAGCCTGACGAAGACTGCTCTTTCATCCAAAGAGTACCAGAGATAAATGCACAGAATTTAAACAGAATGGGCTTCGGCCCTCTTCCTCTTCTGAGTTTTAATGCTGCATTTAGTTTTCCATCTACCTTCTCTGCTCCACTTGAGCTATAAATTTCATGAAGGAACTCATTGTTGTTGTTGATCGGTTATCAGAGAATTACAAGCTGTTTCTTTCGAGACATAGTCTCTGTGTAAAGTTGTAAGATAGGCCGAGGAAGATGTATTCAGACTGAATATTCAAGCTGTTGGCTGTGTTGTACATGACTGGTGTTGCTCTTAATATGACAAGCACATTTCTTTGGATCCTGATTTAAAGCAGCTGGTGATGTTTTCTATCTCTGTGTTTTATTTCATTTCATTACACTTCTTCTGGCTTGCATCAGAAATTTGGCATAGGATTTACCCTTGTTAGGTACCCTATGTTTCTGCTCTCCTTGCCTTCAATGTTTTCTGCTATATGTGTATCTGAGGATTGATTTCAATTGATTTAACCAGTGTAGTGGATGTCATTGCCTTCTAGTTGATGTATGAATTAATGAATTCTGTCTTTAGATGTTCTTGTTAGGCGTTAATTGAATGAATTGGGAACACTGGGAGGTCTAGAAATCTGTCTCTGTCTCACTAGGATCCTTTTCAGTTAATTATACCTTTCTAAGTTCCCTCAAGATGGAGGCCGAAGCATTGAGAGTTCAAAGTCTCTCTTTGATCTCAGGTCTTTAACTTTGTGTTCTAAATCTTTAATGTCCCTTGTCTGAAGAGTTTACCTTTCAGGTTTTGGATCACAGGAGTTCAATGGCATGTCCTGTCCCTGGATCTAATTTCTGAAAATTCACCTCGGAGGTTTCCTTGCCTTTCACTTTCTTTCTACCTTTCATGCCACACTATCATCTTTAAGATCCAAATGCTTTAGATGACTAGCCCAACTGAAAGCCTGCATGTTGATTAGCAAGTAAACCCTTTCCTGACTCCATTGCCCAATGGTCTTGAATGTTCTCTGATTTATCATCTCCTTTGCCTAAAATCCTCTTTGCCCAGTCTTGTCTTACATCGAACCCTTCTTTCCTGATTCCCAACAACCAAACAGACATAAAAAAAACAAACCCTGTGCCCATAACTAGCCTAACATCTCAAACAAAGAGCTTCAAAGACATAAAACCTTTGCTCACATAGAGAGATCCCTCTCTGGACCCAGGAGGGCTAGATCTCGAGGTCTGAAAGTGGTTCTAATGTTGTCTCATCTTTTGGTCTTGCCAATTTGGCCAAAACATGGGAACCCCAACATGAAGATCAATGGAAGATTGCAGGATACCCGCACGAGCTGTGGGTCCACAAATTTATCCACTCGATAGGATTCCATAGGCTTGGTACCTAACGGAGGAGAGGAAAATAGGAACTGGCACTTGGCAAGAAGTTAAGAATAATTTTACACAATGCTTCTTATTTGAAGGGAAGATAGATACAGTTACCCAAGCGGTACAGGCCATTAAAAAAGTACGGTTCTTCCCAAAGAATCAGGAGGAGGACGAGCAACCACTCCCGAACTAAAACATCCGGCAGTCAGCAGCATGCAAGAAAATAGACAGTGAAATGGACGATGATAATCTAGAGGGACTTCGACATCTATACTTTGAAGAAACAAAGGGAGAACAGTATATTCAGGAAAACCCAACAACCAAGGGAATTCATTTGCTCCCCCTCAAAGCTAAGAAAATGAATATTGGGACCGAAGGGAAGCCCAAATTAGCATCGATCAGGGACTACTGGGATGCTGTGATGACCAAGGAAATATTCAGTCTACTACAGGAATATGAGGACTTGTTTCTGTCATCCGTAGCCGACTTGAAAGGAATCAAAGGGGACTTGGGAGAAATGCATATAATACTAAAGCCTGATGCAAGACCAATCAAACACAGGCCCTATCGATTGAATCCAAGGGTAAAGGAAAAGGTTAAAGCAGAAATCGACAAGATGCTGAAGGCAGGGTTGATATTCCCAGTGGAGGAAGTAGAATGGGTAAGTCCCATAGTTATATAGAGAAAAAAGGATAAGACAGAAATCTGAGTCTATGTTGATTATAGAAGTTTGAACAATGCCTGTATACATGACCCATTCCCCACCCCTTTCAGTGACGAAGCCCTAGACAATGTTGCGGGGAACGAAGCATATTATTATACAGATGGATTCTCAGGGTGCCATCAAGTTAGGATAGCTGAGGAAGATAATAAAAAGACAACCTTCACCACCGAATGGGGCTCCTTCACATACCACGTAATTCCATTCAGCTTGAAAAATGCGCCAGCAGTATTTTTGCGCATTGTCATAGCAACATTCCGTGACTATATCCATAAATTCCTAGAGGTATATGGGGACGATTGGACCATCTACAGCCTGTTGAAAGACCATGCCACGCTACTGAGAATTATGTTTGATAGGTGTAGACAACTACAGATCTCATTGAACCTAAAGAAGTGCATCTTTGCGGTGTCGTTTGGAACATTGCTCGGACACGTTGTATGCAAACAAGGAATCTGCATAGATCTAGCAAAGGTAGCAGTGATAATCAACATGGGAGCTCCAGAAACTATGAAACAATTGAGGTCATTGTTAGGCCATACAGGTTATTACAGGCAATTCATCCAGAACTATGTGAAGATAACAACCCCATTGGAGAAGCTGTTACGAAAATCGGAACAATTCAACTGGACAGAAAGTTGTGCAACGGCCCTAGACACCTTGAAGGAAAAATTGGCAAGTGCGCCAATATTGGTTCATCCAGATTGGGACAAGAAATTTCATGTCCACATTTATGCTTCAAGCATCGCACTCGAAGCGGTTCTAGCCTAACCAGGGGACACTACAGTTGATCACCCAGTGTACTTCGCAAGTCAGAAACTATGAACAGCGGAACAGAACCACACCACGACAGAAAGGGAAGCACTAGCAATGGTGTACTCCCTCCAAAAGTTCTACCACTACCTGCTAGGAGGAATGTTCAAGTGTTTTACAGACCATTCAGCTCTGAAGTATATAGTGACCAAACTGGTTTTGGAAGGAAGGATATGCAGATGGCTCCTACTCTTTCAATAATTCACCTTCGAGGTGATAGTCAAACCTGGGCAATTGAACGTGGGACCAAACCACCTGTCAAGGCTCGAAACTAGAGAAAATGAAGGATCTCTAGATGATCAGTTGCCAAACGCTAATCTTTTCATGGTAGAAGCCATCCCAGTGTTCTTGGATCAGATCGCAACCTACCTAACCACAAGACAGTGCCCAAAGGAATATACCGCTGTACAAAAGAAACACCTAGTAGTCCAGGCCAGAGAATACCAGCTCATCGCAGGACACTTGTACAAAATCGGGTTGAACCAGATCTTACGAAGATGTGTCGTGGACCACGAGAGGGAGGCCATACTATGGGAGTGCCACTCTGGAGTTGCGGGAGGACACGTAGGATCCAAACCGACGGCTATAAAAGTATTGCAGGCAGGCTTATGGTGGCCGACGGTACACATTGACAGTAAGGAGTTCATAAAGAAATGTGATTTTTGTCAGAGAACAGGACATCCATCGCATAGATATGAGCTTCCACTACACCCAGTAAAAGCACTAAAACCATTCGAGAAATGGGCAGTTGATTTTATAGGCCCGATTGCACCTATGGCAAGAAACTCGCAGGCTCGGTATATCATCACCGCAACCGGATATTTGAAAATATGGGCAGAGGCAATTCCCGTGAAGGAATGCACAACCAACATAGCGACATGGTTCATATTTGAGAATATAATCAACCGATTTGGCTGCCCAAAAATTCTGACCAGTGATTAGGGTACGAATTTCATCAATTCCACCATTAAATTCCTGCTCGAAAGCTTCATGGTACAACATCATAGGAGCAGCCCCTACCACCCACAAGCTAATGGCACAGTAGAGGCATTCAACAAAATCCTCGAAAAGGGATTAAAAAAAATCTACAACGCTCAACGAGACGACTGGGATGAATGTATACCAGCAACTCTGTGGGCATACCGGACGACTGTCAAGAGGCTCAATAAGAAAATTCCGTTCCAACTTGTGTAGGAAAGAGAGGTCATAGTACCAGCAGAGTTTGCAATACCCAGCCTCCTAATCGCAACCTCACTCAAGCTATCAGAAGAAGAATACCTGAAGGATAGATTACAGGAGCTGTAGGTGCTGGAAGAACAGAGGTTTTTATTAGAATTCCACCAAATTGTCCAAAAAGAAAGACAAAAAGCATGGCATGACCGCCACATCAAACACAAAACTTTCAAGGTTGGTGGAAATTTTTTACTATATGACAGCAGGTACCAAAGGTTTCCAGGGAAACTGCAAGTGCATTGGCTAGGACCGTATCATGTAATCAAAATCAAAGAGTCTGGAGCAGTGCGCTTAGCACAGTTAGATGGCCAAATATTGCCAGGATGGGTGAACGACGCATGCCTCAAACCCTACCACGAGTAAGTTCTGCATTTTTTTTTTCAAATAAGCTCTCGCAACCGAGATAAGTCAGTAGGGTAGAGTAGGCTAGAATAGATCGAGTCAATAACTCTCTCACACCCAAGAAGAGCTTAGATAGGATTCCCAATAAAGATACTTTGTAGCATAAGAAAAATTCACTGTTGCGTTGCGGAGACCGCAGTGCAACTGATTGTGGTCGAGGGGATCTGGTCCAACGTGTCAGCCATGTCAGAAGGAAAAGTGTGTCGAGCATCAGTCCATCATCATTACTCATAGTACCCATGTCAATCTGTAGGATTACTGAGATTTTTAAAATAATTGCCATAATTAGCATCACCCATATTGCAATAAATTTTCCATAATAAGCCATAACCATCACCTGTCACGTCTACCCAAACCTTGAAACCACAATCAATTTTGTCAGAGAATCAGAAACAGCAAACGTAGCAAGGGAAACGTCGCTAGAGAAAGAACAAGGAAGGAGTCCAGAAGTAGGGATTCATAAGGAAAGAGGAGGAATAACACTGCAAGTGTATCAAAGGAGATCAAAGATGACCAGGGTAGCGCCAGAAGTTTTTGAGCATGGGCTTGATGAGAGGATTCACAAGATGGAATCCCTGTTAGGAAAATACGACAATGGTTCGTTGATTGATACCGACCTCACAGAATCTTTCCAATTCCCAACAATGAATAAACAGGTCTACACAGAGAATTATGCAACAGAGGCGGGACATCAAGCACAAAGAGTACTTCCAGAGTTCATAGGTGTGAAAAAATCCACCATACTGAACCTATGGAACCTTTCAGTGTTTGGCACTACGAGAGCTACAATGCATTGCACCAAGTTTTTACTAAACAGAATTCACAATGGGTTGTTCTGGCTGGGAAGAGAGATCCCAATTCACATTGAAGACATTCATAGATTGACCCGGTTGTCACAGGAGGGGAGAGACGTCTCTACAGCTTTCCAGAAGGTGTCCAAGAGAGCAAAGAAAGCAAGGGACATGGACTACTACAAAAATTATGACACCAAGAGAGGGGGAAAAGGAGCTAAGATAGACTTAATCAACAACCCAGTGATCAATTTTGTGTGTTACTTGATCGCAAGAAAAACAATGAGACATTATATAAAAGGGGAATGCACGCTAGACACTATCTCAGTTGCAAAGCATTGTCTCCAGGGGGCACAGTTGAACTGGTGCTCGTTTCTACTTAATGAGTTGTTTGAAGCATGCGAGGACAACTACAAGAGGGCCACGGGATTCATCTACGGGTACCTTGTCATGGCGTTGGCCATGTGGAAATGGAAATTTCCAGGAATAAGGTAACCATTGGAAGTGGCACGAGGCCAACCACTCGCAATGAGGTTCACACCCTGGAAAACATTAAGGGACCCTAGCTCAAAGGAGGTGACCGGGTGTTCAAGCTCTGGTACAGCCAGATGGTGGAAGTTGAGATGAGCCAACAATGAATTCCATGGACCCTGCTAGACAGCTATGCGGTGCAAATATGGTTTGGTGTTAACCATAAGCAGACTTACATCCAGCCAGCCTGCGTGCTGGAGTCAACCTTCAAGATGAGGCCGTTGAAATTCAAAATTGATGAGCAGGATTTTCATGTAGAGGTATGCTCTTGGACTGGGGTAGCAACAGAGATAAGAAGCAGAGTCTACATCTACTCGTTCGATGGCATGCTGCTAGACCCGTTTCCAGGAGAGACAACAGAGGAAGCGACGACTAGGATTTCGCGACTACAACTAACTCCAATCATCGAACAACTAAATACCAAGGTATAGAGCTTTAACCGGGTGGTCCAAACTTTAACTAATGACTCTCCTGTGTTTCCTACATTTACAGAATTTCAAGCAGGAAATGCTGCATCCTCTTCCATTCCAGTCCCCCTAGTCACCACCCTACCATTGGACTTGTTTACTTCACCACCGGTAGCAACCAAAGCTCTAGTAAGGAAAAGAAAAACCTCAAAGCCACCTCTAGCCACCCCCAAGGCTAAAAAGGTGAGAGTCGCAATGTTCAGCCAAGTCGTTGACCTGATAGGGGAAGATCAAACACAACATATGGACAGAGGGGTCCCAATCAAAGAAGAGCCCGTAATAGAACCCTAGAAGACTCAGGAGCTACCTCCCATAAACCCCTATTATTTTTTCAACGTCCATGTATCACCTCCTCACACTCACCAACCCTCAGTCACCACCTCATTCACTTCCAAAGATCACCCATTTCGCACACCCTCCACATCAGCCACCTTATCTGACCCAGCCAGGGTGCAAACTAAAACAAACGGAGATGTCGAGACCGAGGTTAACTCGGGTACAACAAAAATACCTGAGGTTAACCAAACCCTGGTTGGACCAAGTTCTTTTCAGGAACTTTGAAGGCAAGACGCATCTTTTGCTGAAGACCTAGCAACTCAAGCCGAAGAGCCGAATCCATTTCAGCAGGCAAGGCTGATACATCAGCGAGTCCAACCTAATATTAGCATAGGTAATCCCAGTGGTCCAGTGCCAGAACCAACTCAACCGCAATCACCACAAGAGCACTCAAAAAGATCTATTTCCAGTGGTCAGTCGCTCCAAGAATGACAGCCGAATCAAGATATCGCTGAAGACGAAAGTGTGCAGACCTGGGGAATGAACCAATTGTATAATTTCATTCAGAAGGCAGCGTAGCAAGCAGAGGGGTCTCACACAGAACTTCAGCAAAGGTTCGAGCAGCAAAAAGTACAGATTATCACACTTACTGAAGAGCGTGAACAACTGAGAACCGAAAAGACCCAACTCCAGGGCCAACTGGACACGGTGACCAAGGTCTTCCAGGAACTCTGGCCCATGGTGACATCCCACACAATCAGATACCAAGTGACCTGGAAAAGGACGACATATTCGGAAGGTCCATTCACGTCCGCATGGCCTATTCGAATCTCAACAGAGAAAACAAGGAGCTGAGGGCAGCATTGGAGGCTAGGCCTGCGCTGTCGGACTCAGCCGTCATTTACACAGAGCAAATCGTAGAGCGACAGACCCAGACCGCTAGGATGCAGGAAATCCTGAGTACTGCAGCTAAGGAGGCATATTAACTACTAAAGGGTCTACACGAATGCTCCACCTCTCTCGCTTTGAAGTCAGTTTCCGCAAAGCTACAACAACTATCCAAACAGATTCAGGGGGCCACAGACCCAGACAGACTCGACCAATTGTATGCTCAAGCAGAGGAGCTTGAAGTCCAGATACAACAGATTTAGGAAAATTCATCCACAGCCAAATAAGCCCTACGAGAGCTCAGGCATCCGGTGAATACCACAGCACAAGCAATACAGAAAATAGCCGCCGAGGCCAATGTCTAGATCTCAAACGTCTTCGGCAATCTACTAACCATCGCGGGAGAAGGGGAGGTCACCCAGATCACAACAGAAACAAACTTGCTTATGCAAGGATGGTAGCAAGCCATTAACAACTTCCGAGAGCTGAAAGCTTCTGCACTAACAAAGGTCCCATAGTTGGGGCCATTGTTTGGGCACGCAGAGGAAAAGGAGCTGACAGAACAGGCCACGGAGTCAAGCGGACCAATGGAAACCAAGGTGGCAGGAAACAATTGACTCAGGACAAGTCAATAGGATGTGGTCGGGGCCTGTTGGGGCCCTTGTTTTGAAATTAAACAGTTTTGTGTTGTGGAGAACAGGTAGCAGAGTGCAACCATGGTAGACAGAGAGTTGTCATGGTTGTGAAGAGGTGAAGGGAAGGTGGCACGACTGTTACGGAAGTAGGTGCAGATGGCAAAGGGAAGCGACAGAAGACAATCAGTGGGACTCCCAACAATAAGGGAAAGCAGCAAACAACCGAGAGGAAAAGAAGGAAGAACTGTCAGTCGCGATGGCGATGGAAAAAATAAGCAACCGATCAGCGGAGAGAGGAGGTTGGCTTAGTAGGGATCGGAGAGCAGGAGCCGGAGGAGAGCTCTGTTCATGTTGTTCTGTTCTCTCTCTCTCATAGTTTTGTTCTATTCTATATCTTGTACTGCGATTGTAGTCAGTTCTGCCATGCACGCTCTGAGGAGTGTTGTAATAGTCTTTTGCTGTTAATGCATCATTCTATAATATAAAGCTGATGTTCTGAGTTCTGTCATGTGTTATGGTTTAGTGGGATATACAACTATTTTGAATTTTTGTTTATTATTCTGATCAAGTTCACAAGTATTTTTATCTGTCTGGTATTTACACTTAATCGAAGTACTTAAGTTATGGATGGTTTGTGTATTTACCATACTTGATCGACACCTGACCCAACCCCAGCCTTATTAAGGTCGCGACACGCCTCGGGTGAGACACTCTGTTCGTTGGAGCAGGGTGAAAATGCCAGCTTTGTGCTATACTACTGCGGTAACCCTTGTTGGCCACCTTTCCGAACCTGGGTCTCCCCCCTGAGACCTCGTTTCTTGCCAACACATGAGATATTGTACAACACAATTGGTTGGTAAGTTGTTTATTTTTAGTAAGGTGACGGGTTCAAATCGATAGATGATTTTGTTGTTTTTATTTTTTCAATGGAATTACATTTTTTTAAATAATTAAGTCACTAGCGGTAGCCTTTCTATAGAATTCCCACAAAACTTTGTTCATTTTGTAGAGCGTGCCTGAATTGTGTCATTTTTTCGAACAATTAATTTAATTTTTAATTTTGTTTATGTTTTTTGGGTCATTATGAGGCCAAAATTTGATCATGGAAGAAGCATGATGATAGAGACTCAATTCTAAAGGCATGAAAATCCTTGATGATATATTTTTGATGTCCAAAATCGAGTTTATGTGTTTTAGGGGCTTAAGAGTTGGTTGTAGCAATTGTTGTGTATATGGATATAACAAGTTCCAAGAAGAGTTTTTTGTGACCAAATTGATGAACAAGGTTTTACAAGGTATGAACAAGATATGATAGCTTAATAGCATCATTGTGATAGCAACAAGAATAGTTTCAAAGATTTATATTGTTCGAAGAGAATGTGGATCCAGTTTGAAATATCGTGAAAAGTGGTCCACATGAATTTGAAGGAGGAGGTGGGTGCCTCCCCTGAGGTTGGTGCATCAATCAGGTTAAAACCTTCAACAAGTAGACATTTTCACATTTTTCGAGGTTGGTGCCTCAATCAAGTTGTAGCCTATAAAAAGTGGTTGCTTACACATTTTTTAGGTTGGTGCCTCTATCAAGTTGTAGCCTATAGCAAGTAGTTGCTTGCACATCTTGGGGGTGGGTGCCTCTATCTGGTTGGTACCTGCAAATCTATGTAATGAATTGAAGAAGAAGAAAAATAATTTTTGGTTTTCTCCCACAAGGGTTTTCACGTAAAAGCTTGTGTCCTCTTATGTTGATGTGATGATGGCTTATTGATGCATGGGTTCATTTATTTTTATGATGCAAATTGTTATGGTACATTGCTACATGGTTGTTAATTGATGGAATGTTTTGAAATAATAAGATTTCCTTTACAGTCATTCACCCCACCCCTCAGTGTGATCTTTGGTCTAACACATCGAAATATTATAGCCCCACATATAAATCAATATTATGTCCTTACACTTAATGTAATACCAAGATATCAAGAAAAATACCCAAAATAATTAACAAAGGAAATAATCACAAACACACCTTCCTTCTGGTCTTCGAGATGCAAATTATTTTTGTCAATTGTCTACAATTTCTTTGTGAGACGACAATAAGGACCATCACGATATTTAGATACTATAAAGTTGGATGAAAGTTGTACTTGTTTTTTTCCAAATATGGTTCAGTCCTGAGCGATATACTTACACTTGTTTCCAATTTCACTGTCAATTAACATTACCAAATGTTGGAGGGTAAAACCTCATTTTTTTCATTTTACATCAGAATATATAGAAACACCCAAAAACGACTAACACTAAAATTCCTAAAAAAAATGAAACTTCGAGGGGTATGAAAGATGACAAATATTTATGTTAATAAACAATGATTTTTTTCAATTGATGGGCCTAGGGTCGTGGATATCAAGATATTGAAACAACTTGAACATAACAATTTTTACAAAACGTCGATATGCGATATACTGAGGGCCTTTAACTCTAGGAGCTACACATTGAGTGCCCTACAACCAAGGGCAAAGATTGAGGGATTCCAGGTATCTTCATAATACTACCTCACCTCCAAAAGGAGACATGTCGATATGTCAAGGGATTAACACCTTAAGTGAAATACTTTAGCACTCTCATGACTAGGGTCTATGACCTAGTGCTAACTAGGTACACAGATATTGGTGGAAACAAAATTATTCCCTTTTAACAAATTGTTGATAAGGAAATATGTTGGGGGCCATTGGACCTCAGGTGCCACACCTTAACACCACATGACTGGAGGCTCTGAATAGGAGCTACCATATATCAAATATAAGAGAATTTGCAGAAATTGCCTTATATAATATTCCAATACACCAAGGGTCTGATAGATAGAGTGGTAGATGATAAGAATTTATTTGTCTGTTAATTGACAGAGGTGGCCTAAAACAATGTGACTTGCAAACTATTTTTTTTTTTTTTTGTAAATTCACAAACTTATATTATGTGGATATATATATGTATAAGTCATGCCAAAGGTAGACCCCTTAACCATATCTATTCTACCTGAGCAGACACCAAAATAAGAAGACTCGTCAAGGATAAAATTAGAGTGTTCCAAAATCCATAGTTGGAGTTGATAGTAGCCAGGCTCATTGTTACAATAGATACAAAAATTGGTTGTGAAAACTATAAAAACCAGATTAAAAAAAAAGGTTGCAAACATGAAAACTATAAACCATGGGTATTTTTGAGTGTATTGATGGTGGATTTACACCACAAAGATACCATACTATTAAATAACTAGAGCAAGTTGTTGAAGGTTGCTGAGAGTTGGCAGATCTTTGTCATAAAGCAGTGTTATCTCCATTCACAGCATTCTTCCATCCATAATCTATTAGAATAGGTAGATCTCCTCCATGAAAAAGAGGAGCTCATACTTGCTTGCATTGTGGTCAAATAATAATTTTCCCAACATATTCTTGACATGCCAATAAAAATCCGCTATGTATAAGTATTGATTGTGACAATCCCTTATCGTACCCAAATCCAATACCTAGTCCTCCACATTTTCTAGGTCATTGGAGTCAAGTATTTTATTTCTTTCATTAAACAATTCTTGCTTAATATCTAATAGTTTGTGATGAACCACTAGGGGGTGTTCTCATGGTATTAGTATGTTGAGGCTCTAGCTTGGGCTTGAGCATGAGAATGCTTGTTGGATCGTGCCCCCCAACTCCTCTTCTTGAATGAACTCTATCCCTAGGTATTGGGGCTGCTTTGAGAAGAGAATATAATAATCTAAAGGTAAAAGGTATGGGGAAACCAACAGGGGATAGAATGGGAGGCTGGGAGAATTAGCGAGGAGACCACAAGAAGGAGCTTAAGCGATATGGAGAGGAACTAGAATGAAGTGGGCATTAGGAAGGTGACTAACATTCACATAAATAACTAGTGCGGTGTAATAGAAACCAAATTGAAAATTGGAGATGGCAAATTTTTTTTCAGTGAGATGATATACCCTAGTGGTTCTAGACTCTAGGAACTAGAGTTTCTTGCAGTGTAAACATAGAGTCTCTTCGCCTATAATAAAGAGGAGAGTAGGATAATAATTTCTAAAGAGAGCATGAACATTATGAATCACTACTACATTTGGCGGAAATTCCGACACTTGGTTCCGACGCTTTTGACCAAATGTCGGAAATTTCCCCAAATTTTTTCCATCCCGCCCGAAACCGTCATTATACCAACGTTTATAGAAAAGTGTCGCAATACCGACACTTAGAAAGGTGTCGCAATTGCGACATTTGGAGGAAGATGTCACAATTGCAACACTGTGGCCCAAAGCGTCGCTATTGCGACGACTGCCTCCAAACGTCGCAAGTGTGACACAATGGCTAGGTGTCGCAATTGCGACGTTTGGAGGCAGTCGTCGCAATAGCGATGTTTTTTCCGCCGTCGGTATAATGACACTTATATGCGCGCTACATAAAAATATGAAACTTATATGCGCGCTACATAAAAATTCGAAACTTATATGCGCGCTACATAAAAATGATTTTATTGTTTCGTATTCGTCGCAATAGCTACATTAACGTCTGATATCACGCGCGCATTCGCCCTCCGCTCTTGCAGAACAGCATTCGTCCTCAGCATTCGCCCTCAGCTCTTGCAAAACAACATTTGCCCTCAGCATTCACCCTCAGCGTTCGCCCTCAGCTCTTGCAGAACAGCATTCGCCCTCAGCTCTTGCAAAATGGTAAGTTCTTACTGCAGGCCCTTCCTCCTATAGTAGGGTTGACTCTATTTGGGTTTTTTGGTCAATTCCATTGGATTGTGTTAGGCTGTAGGGTTCTCTCTAGATGTCAAGAATCAAGATTCAATACCCTCTATTATCTTCATCACCCAATACAAGATTTAAATTTGTTCCCAAAGAAATGCTTATTAATTTGGCAGCCATTATTTCTCCCTGCTTTAAAAACCCTACATTTAAATGAAAACAAGCATTGCATTTCAACTACAAAAATCTATTAGTGTTCAAATGTACATGTGTGCTACATTAATGTCTGATATCATGCGCGCATTCGCCCTTCGCTCTTGCCGAACATCATTCGCCCTCAGCATTCGCCCTCAGCTCTTGTAGAACAACATTCGCCCTCAGCTCTTGCAGAACAACATTCGCCCTCAGCATTTTCCCTGAGCTCTTGCAGGACAACATTTTCCCTCAACTCTTGCAGAACAACATTCGCATTCGCCCTCAGCTCTTGCAGAACAACATTTTCCCTCAGCATTCGCCCTCAGCTCTTGCAGAACAGCATTCGCCCTCAGCTCTTTCAAAATGGTAAGTTCTTACTGCAGGCCCTTCCTCCTATAGTAGGCTTGACTCTATTTGGGTTTTTTTGGTCAATTCCATTGGATTGTGTTAGGCTGTAGGGTTCTCTCTAGATGTCAAGAATCAAGATTCAATACCCTCTATTATCTTCATCACCCAATACAAGATTTAAATTTTTCCCAAAGAAACGCTTATTAATTTGGCAGCCATTATTTCTCCCTGCTTGAAAAACCCTACATTTAAATGAAAACAAGCATTGCATTTCAACTACAAAAATCTATTAGTGCTCAAATGTACATGTGTGCATCACTTGTGTAGGGTATTCCTTTTCCACTTTCACATTATCCAAGAATGTGTGCAGTATAGTTCATATTTTTTGTGATTTAGATTATCTTGAAAAGGAAAGGTAAATTATTTCCCATGGAAAAAGAAGGTTTTCCCTTTTTATAGGTTGTTTGGACTTACGTGGAAAAATTTATGGTATGCCTTTCATATTATGTAGTTTAAATTTGATTTAACAGATTATTATACATGAAAATATAATTACCTATGTGATGTCCTTCATCACTAATTAAAATTATAGGGTTTCAATTTCCTAGACTCTAACTCATCTGATGCTAAATTCTAGGTTCTCATTGGTGGATCACTCTTCCATTGATTTCCTTTCCCTCTAGATCTTGTCATACTTTAAAAGTAATCAATGATACATATATTATTTCAGGTATCCCAAAAGGCTTTATAGTAGAACATATTGTGAAGTTTTTTTGACACTTGAGGATTATTTTTAGAACTGCAACGTGGTCTATGCTATCGAGTTATATATCAAGCAACTTGTCCTTAATAACCACACTATGAGGTAGGTTCAACTAGTTTGAACTTGTTGGGACATAGCATATGAAGTTGTGTGATGAGTCCATATCACAGGTCTATTATGGTGACAAAAGTGAAGACACATAATGATAGTTATTATGTTAACATTACTAGAAACATTTTCGAAATTATCCATGCTATCAAGATGTCAAAATTCCATGCATTAGGTGTCAATACTCGTAGCTAATAGATAATAATAATAATATAAAAAAATCACAACTTTATTCTTGAAATATGATTGTTACACATTGGTAACCTAGTTCATGAGTTACTATCACCCAAAGACTACAAAACAAACTTAAAATATAAATTAAACCAACATGAGAATCCAAGTAAGGGTTTCTCGACAAAATCATGCCATAACTTGGCATTTTGAAACCCAAATTTGAATCCATCATAAGTAATACAATGCAAACTCAGATGGATTTTCAATGCATGTTTTCATGATACACTTATTCTCTGTCTAGATATCATTTTTTAAATGGAACCATTAGTCAAGCCCACAGTCCTTTTTATGTGAAAAATTTCAGCTCTATTTGAGCTCTTTTTTGCTCCACCACCTCCATAAACATATGCAAACATATATCATGATCTTGGAATTCCATTACATATATATGTGCCAATGTTCCATAATCATGCCCCATCATCAATTTAAGAAATTTCCATTGAATATCAAATTATGGAGGGGGGGAACTTTTTGCTGCAACATTTGGCTCAAAATTAGGGACCATCTCCGTACGAGGTGAATGAGAACTATAGATATTTGAAGAAGTAGATTAGTGCCTTTTCCTCTGGCCATGGAGTCATATACACTCATCCATCACAAAAATTTGTCTTTGTTCATTCTCACCTTGAAAGTTGCAAAAATTCATGCCCTAATTGAAACGACACTAAATTTGAAAGATATAATAAAAATGCAAGCTAGAAGTGCCCTATTAATATAAAGGGAAAACCTTCCTACCTACCCTAACTGAGATAAATTTTGATTGAATAGGAAACATGATATTTCCAATGGAGTTGATCCAACAACTTGTTAAATGTATGGGACTAAATCATGCATTTGATTTCCAGGGAAACATGCGCATGAAGAGAAAAAGTGCAGAATTAATGGAAAATCCATACATTCCACTTATAAAAACTACACCGAAAGGTCAAAAAATACTTAAGGCCTTAACTTAATTTGAATCCAAAAATGACAAAACAGGATTAGTGAAAACATGAGAGTGGTGTGGATGAACAACATAAATAAAAAGTGAAGATACCTTTCCCCAAGATGCCTTTGTCACCATTGTATGAAAACATGTTTTCCTTTCCCTTTATACATGCAAGTGAATGCATTATAGGTATGGTGTTTTCCCAGAATAGGAGAAGCCTACTTAAATATATCATTCGTGGATTGAATGTTTGGGTGCCTTAATGTGAAATGACATGTTTCTAGGATTGAATTCAATGCAAGGCATATTTGAAACTCTAACTCTGTCTTCCGGTGTCTTATTAGAAATTATTTCAGTTTTCATTTTGTGTTTTCAAGTTAGATATTGTTTTCAAGTTTTTACATTTATAATTTTATTACAATGTGGCAGACTGATCAGAGCAGTGCAGGAACAACCCCGAGACGGGATGATCGCGGAAAGAGGCCAGCGGAAGAACATGTAAAGTGCCAGCATTGCTCTATCTTCAGGTATTTTAGTTATTTACATAATTGAAATAATATTAATTTTGTTCAAATATGCACACACCTAGCCATGGTACGCCTGATGATTCCCTCTTTGAGGAAGAGCTTTCTTCATCCCTATCTCCAGTGTTCTTGTTGCGAAAAAAGGCACGAGATGCAAGGTCAGAATTTAATACTTTGATAGACGCGCCTCAAACACCTGAAACATAAGAGAGGATAAAACATCTTATGAGCTAGCTAGAAAGATATCAGGTAATAATAAAAAGTCAAAAGGATATTTTTTTTGTTCTGCATGAGATGAATTGTGATAGTTTGATTTTTAATTTTTACATTGACTAAACTAACAAAAAGTTCTTTTGTATGTAGCGTCTTCTGGCATTTGCTGAACCCGATGTTGGTGGTAGTGGGACACAAGGGCAAGAGATTTCCCAACAACCCTCTCGTACACCTTCTACTCCTTTAGGTGCTAGCCAAGAAACACACCCTGCCCAAGCAGACACCCAGCCAACCGCTGAACGTGTTGGCAATGATGAGCCTGATATGGCCAACTACATTATTGCGTTTCCTGGAGCTACACGTGTCAGCTCCACAGGGACCATTAATGGCACGTTGTTGGTGAACGATGAAGGTGTCCCTATAAAGCACGTACAACTCCCAGGTAAATTTTAATATTTTAACTATTTCATGTACTTTATCTAAAACATATTTATCATGATTTTTATTTTTAAATTAATGATAATATATATTTTTTTTTCTGTGTAGGAAAAAATGAGTTCTACAAGTTTCTGGAGAGCCATGCATTGGTAATTTTTGGCCCAACCATACGCATAGGGTGGAATTCCCAGAATTCCAACCTGAAAAAAGAACTTCTAGATTATCTAGAAGCCCTTTTTGGGGTCGGCACATTTGACAGAACAACGGTGGCTCGGGTAGCTGACAAATATTTGAAATATACCAGGGACACCTATAGGACGCAATTGCAATTTAACCCTAGATATGAGCGTCCTCTCGCAGTTTCAGAGAGTGAGTGGAGAGCACTCATCCATGACGGAAAAGAGAAAAGGGCAAAGAAAGAATGAAAAATGCCAACTGGACCCGCAAGGTAAATTACAACTTTAATTCAATAGCTTTAATTTTCTTTATGTCTAAAATAAAAGTGTGCTACGTCATATCTGACTTCAATCTTTTGATGCTAGGTTGCCTGACACCTCAAAGGCAACCAAAGCTAAGATTGAGAAAAAGGGCCATCACAAGCTCGGCCAGGGTGGCTACTTGAAATTAGCTGCAAGAATTGTAATTAAGTAGCTAAACATCTTATAATTAATTGTATCGCCTTCCAACGTTTTTGTAATCCTATCAAATATGATTAAAATACACAATCATATGTAATGTAGGGTGATGACTTCGGAACAGAAACTACAGAGGAAGATAAAAATATCGCTTTCCATTTCGGCTATCAAGCCGTAGTTGAACGTCGCAGAAGCTTGGGGCAGGTCCCAAGATCCAGAATGCCTGATAAGGTAAAACATTAACATTTCAATATGTTTGTTTTTGTCCATAAATTTAATGTTTAACAACTTTTTTTAAATCAGGGGAGCAACACTACCGATGAGGCAAATAACCCAGTTTTAGAGCCAGATGTAGATGATCCTCACGTGCAACCTGATCATTGTAGTGGGGACCAGGCCGACAATGCTACTATCGGTGAGGGCCGTGATGGTAATTAATTTCCACTCTATAATTTTTTCTAATTATACCTCGATGGTTGTCCTTATAATGTTTTTTTTTCAAACGACAGAGAATGTTTCCCTGAGGATCTTACCACCAGAGAGGAAGACAGGGAAATAGTCTCAACGGTGACAACTGGTGCACCAGGTAAATAATCTCATTGCAATTTTTTTTATTAATATTACCGAACTAGTTCAATGATATTTAAAAACTGACAATTAAAATTTAATATTATCTGTTTTGTAGGCGATGCCCCGTCACTGGATGAGACCAGACATCGTGACTACGCAACTAGGTCAGCGGCGACAACTGGTGCACCAGGTAAATAATCTCATTGCAATTTTTTTTTATTAATATTACCGAACTAGTTCAATGATATTTAAAAACCGACAATTAAAATTTAATATTATCTGTTTTTGTAGGCGATGCCCCGTCACTGGATGAGACCAGACATCGTGACTACGCAACTAGGTCAGCGGCGACAACTGGTGCACCAGGTAAATAATCTCATTGCAATTTTTTTTATTAATATTACCGAACTAGTTCAATTATATTTAAAAACTGACAATTAAAATTTAATATTATCTGTTTTTGTAGGCGATGCCCCGTCACTGGATGAGCCCAGACATCGTGAATACACAACTAGGTCAACAGTGCGGGTTGAAAGGCATGAAACAGGAGCAGAGCACGATGATATTGATGATGTAATTAGGAGCTTTAAAAATAGGAAGAAGAAAAAGAAAATTTGACAATGTAAAATATTGTATTATTATAAGACAAACGTTACCATACTTGGAACGCTTTTTGCGTTATATAAAAAACTCATTTATCATACTATTTTTATGTCAAGCATTAATTTCAATGTTTCCTTGCGTACTTTTTGTTGAATTGTTTTTTTATTAGTTATTGAATATTTTTTTTTATGCTCATGAAAGTAAAAAATGAAATGTAGATTGGGTATTGGGGAATTGAGAGTGATGTGAGGGGGGGGGGAGCGGCCATAAGAGCTTCCACCTTCATGTGGTTGGCCCTGTTTAGTAGAGAATAATTTATTGGAGCAATTTAATCTTGGAGAAAACCTCCCTCGATCCAGCGCAGCAACAAAAAAGTCACTGTTGACTTAGTTGCTACTCTTTCAAATCGTGGGAGGCTTGTTCCAAGTTCACGCGACTCCAATAAATTGTTCTTGAAACGAAGAGGAGCTTATTTAGGTATGTTTTGACATTTTCAACATATGTTCTAACATTATCATAAGAATGCATCTTAGAGTAAAAAATACTACATCAATTACTTGTATTTATTGTATAGATAATGATGGATTTTGATTGACTCGGCAGTGCAGGTACAAATCCTCTTGCATCATGAGCAATACAACTTGTCAACCAGGGTCATGTCCAAGATATTTTTGCTTGTGCGCTTGACCAGGTTCGTAATGTCACATTTTGTAAGTTCCTTTACAGTTCATAATTCAATATTAATCTTGTTCATGATTATTATCTAGGTTTTTGTATGTGTTTTTTCATCTATTTGATTGTAAGAAACTCTGCATGTTTCCTGTTGTTCACTATGATTTCTCCCATTACCACTCCTAGGATGAATCCGAATTTATTTTTACATAGGTTACTTTATTGTTACTATGATTTCTCCATTTACGATTTCATAGGTTACATCATGTAAAGTTGTCAATCTTAGGTTGGTGATGAGCTTTAGTTCTCCAGATTTGGGGCTTTTCTGATATTTTCTCCCTCATGTCATTCATGCATCACCTCGTTGTTTGAGCATGCCAATTGTCTACCACTTGTACCAATTGGCACATGTCAATCTCTGAGTGGTGCCACATTTCACCTATTTTCAGTGAGAGTTTAGGGTTTCTCTAACATAGCTTCAGAAATCCGATTCAGTGCCTGCTTGAATATTGTCACATAATACTCATGGTTTGGATTGATGAGCATGTTCCGAATGGTTGGTTGATTCATAAGAACCACCCATATAGTCATCTTGAGATATTTCAGAAGTTTTCTCGGGTTTCCTTTTTCACCGTTTCTAGTGGGTGGGATGGTGTGGGGTGATCCATCAATACTGGTGCTCTTGTAGTAGGGAATTTGTTTTTGGGGATATAAAGGAGCATTTGATGTAGATATCCCATTGGATGCATTCATAGATGGGCACGAGAGGTCAAGAATTTAAATTAAAAATATGCAACCTTTAGCATGGCAACCTGAAGGCCGCGAGAGACACTGGTTAAAGATTGTTTTGTGTTGGCCTTAATATAGTCGTGATTTCTTTCTATTATCTTAATGCAAATATATAGTCCTATCTCATTAAAATGAGGATTGTGGTTGTATTTCTCTTTGGTTGTTTCTCTCTTAATGCTCCAGAAGTTGCCAAAAGTTGTGATAGTTGTTTAGTTTGCGTGTTACAACTTAAAAGTGGTTTTTAGCAATGGGAGTCATGTTTTTTAAGGTTCATACTAATATGAAGATCTTGTAATTCTATATTCAAGATAAGAGAAGATGGCCTCTGCTTTGGGCAGTATGACAACAATTGCCACATCTACCTCATTGGGTAACAATGGAAAGAGGAAGAAGTTGGGTGCAATGTTTGATAATTATGGCAGACAATTGTCTTCTCTTTCAGTTTTTTCACCCATTTCCTTTAATCACTCAAGCAGAAGAGGGACTCTGAGATTACGTGACAGAGAGAAGGTATTTAATACAAGAGCTATGGAAAAGGAGTTGTACTTCAACAAGGATGGCTCAGTGACAAAAAAATTGCAGGTCAGAGAAAAAAATATGTTTAAAGGAAGGTCACCTGCACGTGAAACTTCACTGCGGTGGATCTTTCCTTGTCCACTTATATTCTATTTTAATGTGTTATTTTAATTTTTCATGGAGGGTTGTTTTGGCATATGGTCTGGCATTCAATTGCACACTTACTGAAAGCATTGTCAATTTGTCTTGCAGGCGGTGTGAACAAACTTGCCGATCTTGTTGGAGTCACCCTTGGGGCGAAGGGAAAAATGTTGTCTTGGAGAGCAAGCATGGTTCTCCGAAAATAGTTAATGATGGTGTGACAGTAGCTAAGGAGGTAATTTGTAGATGTGTGCTCTGGTTTTCTTTTTAACGTTGTATTAGTTCCTCCTCTTAAATGTCTTAGATTTGGTAGGCATAATTTGAAAACTCAAAGGTGAAAGGAAACATATTTGTTACCCAGTGGTCTACTTGGCCTATGGACTAGCCACATTAGAGTAATGCATAAAGCTTTTCACAACAATCAAAGGAAAGGGTTATGGCTGAGTCAAATTTTATTGTTCTTGACAGTGTAATGAAATGTATCTCAATGCTATGGTTTTGGCATTTTTATTGGTTGAATTAGAGGACCCAGTTGAAAATATTGGGGCCAAGTTGGTAAGGCAAGCTGCGGCAAAGACAAATTATTTAGCTGGGGATGGAACCACAACATCTGTTGTTCTTGCACATGTTGGAATATTGAAAAATTCCAAAACAATGAATGGAGAATAAATCTCCCTTCCTCTAACACACAGAAAATAAAAATTTCTTTGACAGGAGACAGAGTTTCAATACTTTGAAAACAAACTTCTATTCCCTTCAATAAATCAAAAAAAAACTATTACACTACTTCCTCACTGAGAGGGATTACAAAATTATGACTGCTACAAAACGCAGTGCATAAAACCAACTCACTGTCTGCTCAAAACAAACATACTCTGTCTCTAAAACACTCTGCTGTGTTTTTCCCTTTCGCACTGCTGTGCATACACACTTAAAAAGTTACACTCAGTTTTTCACTTTTTACACACTGCTATGTAATAAAAAATTTACGTACTGTCTATAAAAAAACTACCAAGCTTTTTCGACCTTTTTATTTTTATATGCCGGAACATATAAAACATATTATAATAAACCCTCTTTTTAAAAAAATAAAATTAAAACTAAATTCTATGGCCCACCTTTCATTTCGCATATGATATATATATATATAACATATGTTTAAAACATATGTATATATTAAACTATCAAACATTAAAGAACCCTTTCCGTCGGACTTCAAAAGTCTGAATAGATTGAATTTCAAACCAAATTCGCGTTCCAAAATGGGATGCTGACGTCTACCTAATTTTAACTCGAATTCTCAATCCAATGTGCCCTATAAAAAATTTGGGTCCGGTTTTCAGGTTTTCAGATTCCCTTCAATTTCATGCGATCCAATATTAATGCTCCACGTGTCCTCCTTTTGAATTTACAAAACTGTCGGGTAAATTTTTGGTTGGTGAATTGCGTTAATGCTGGCTGTTGTGTTTAAATACAATCCTGTACAGAAATATGGCTGTGGCCGTCTACAAAAAAAACTTGCAGGAATTTTAAATGCCGAATTAAATTTCTGGATGGCATGCAAGCAACCTCCAAAAAAAAATGTTGTTGCTGCATCCGTCCTTCTGCTGCAGCAGTTGAAGTTAAAATTCAACAGCACAAGGTTTAATAAGTGAGGGTGTAAAGGTAACTTTTTGTCAATAGTACTGGATTAAGATCATCTATTCATTTTTGTAGGGTCTTATGGTGTTTGGTTTTTTAGTTTTGGGTTGGGCTTATTGAGTCTAAGATAGTTTTTGAGTGAAAAAATTGCTATCAGGTATTAAAAATTTTGGTTCTTTTGTCAAAATTTATGAGCTTGTTAGGAAATACAAAACTGACAATGGTTGTATCTTAAATTTGTGGAAAATAATTTGAAATGAAACCTTTTGTTTAGGTTGTTGCAGCAGGTGCAAACCCCATTCAAATTACTAGGGGCATTGACAAGACAATAAAGGCCCTTGTTTCGGAACTCAAAATTTTGTCAAAGGAGGTAAACGCTTGCCTTTTGAGTAGGCTGGTTTTCCTTTTTGCCGATGGTTTGGTGTATCTAATTGAATTAGTTGCCTAAGGTATTTTTGGTTGCAAACTCCTTTCATTTTTCATACAGTATTGGCCTTGTGGAATACATTTGATTGTGTGGTCTTGTTAGATCTACAACATTTGTAGTTGTTTAGTCTTATGGCCGAGGTGCACTTTTATTATGGAAATAGTTGATGAAATATTGTCATTTAATCCTTATTGCAGGGTAGCATGTTGAGAAGTTTCTTGTGAAACATTTGGTATTCAAAATGACAATTGATCCTATACAGCATCGTGCACTTGACTTCAAAATTCATATTCAAAGTGTGCCAGAAAATTCTTGCAAAATTTCAAATATTTATGTTGTTTTAAACCATTATCTTTTTCATGTATTGGATGTTGAAAATGTGAAAAAGACTTTGGTATGAAACCAACTGGTGAATAATTTCCAGCAAAACAACCACTTCCAAGACATGATTTATAAGTAGAACAAATGTGCTTATGAAGCATAGAAAGATATCCTTGATGCATTGTCAATGTTTGGCTAGGGTTATTTTTGGAGAAAATAACTCCTTATTCCTAGAATAGTGATCTTCAATACAAGTAAATGCCAGAGAAGAGAGATCATCGTGTGACACAAAAAAACTGAAATTGGACCCCCAAGGAGAGCTGGTGTGTCTACAATCGCTCTGTCAGCATTTTCCCTTGGTGTACCCCGTTCTTTTCCTCCAGCCTGAGTCTTAATTGACTTCTTCTTTTTTCGGGTTTATTTATCAAATTCGTAGAATTTGATAAATAAATACTATCCACAATGGTTGGACTTTAATTTATATTCCCGACTTTATATTATCTCCAAGCCTTATAACCAATGTTTAACTTTCAACACTTTGTATTTACACTCCATGTTTCTTTTTAAATAAATAACTTGTAATGAACTTTCGGCTCTATATTTCACCACCCAGCCTTACAACAATCACGCTCCAGACTTATGCTAACTATCCACCAATCATTTAATTAAACAATTTCATTATACTCCGGCGCCACCTATATATATCAATAACCAATCAAACACTCGTATCGTACCTAGCTATCCTCCGCACACCTTATTTAACCTCCGGGCAAGTTGAACGTGCGACCACCGTCCGATGGCCATTCTCCAAATCAACGACTCTTGGAAATTTTGCTCGGCTTCCAACGTTGGGCTTTAACGTGCGATGGCGCGGGTTAAACGGTGGTTTTCCGGGGGTCACTTCGCCACGTGTCGCATTCCCTATGGAATCGCTCGTGAATAGGAAATACCGCCTACTCCGCAAAAGCGGTGCGATATGGGCAACCCGCTTTTGTGATTCCGCTCGTGGTTTTGGTAGAGGGCTTGACCACGGGTGAAAGTCTGGTTCCGCTATCCTTTTGTTTGTTAACTCATGTCCAATCCTCAGGTCAGGTTCCGAAAGCACAGCAATTTTGTCTCTTTATTAAGCGGGATTTTTATATTTGAACAGTTTTCACGACCCCGGTTCTCTACACAGACCTCGCCTTCGGGTGGGGTGAGTTCACAGGGTTATCCAAAAATTTACGGGAATTCAAAGATAGAAGAATGGAATTATCAGTACCCAATCGCCTCACAGTTAAACAATTCTTCACAATTAGCAGTTCGAGATAATTCAATGGAAACTAAGCTTGGAAATCATTTAACTGGAAACAATTGTTCACACACATAGGTTTATTGCAGAAATCCCCTCTCTACTCTCCTCTTCCCTCTCTACTTTTATTCATTCGAGGAATTACAATTTATATACATAACATATGGCTCTTCGGTTCCTCTGAGAGGACCGTTCTAGAAATCAAAAGGTCTAATTATAATAATTCAACTAATTGAAACTGTTCGACTCCTACAACTCTAACTAGTCTAAGTAATACATTCAGTTGAGGTATTGACACCTAGCTGTTACAACTCAAATGTTTTTGAACCCTCCTAGCCACAACATGTGGAAAAAGCTTCCTACATTGCTGGCTAGTGCCTAATGCCCTTGCATCATCGTGTGACATAAACCTATTAACAAAAGTGAACAGGGAATGATTATTAATTATGGCATACTAAGTTGTCAATGATTTTGACTATTTGTCTTTAACATGTAAAAATGTTAAATTCCAAACTTACATCATCATGGTTTGGCATCATGAGCTTGACTAATTTTCCACCATGCTCATAATTTCATTGTTGTATTCATATCTATAAACAACATTTCAAATAATAATAATAAAAGTTCTATAAGAAAAATCCAGACCTCCATGCTGCTGCTCCTTGTGAGACAAAGTCAAAATTGCATTACACAATCCGACACATAAGAATCTCCTATATCCCGGTGGTATGTATCCAAATTCTTATAATAGTGTCTTCAAGACTTATGTTGACATTTCCAATGAGATATTTAAGCAATGAAAGATGGAGCCTTCTTCATTGTTGTATATGTAACAATATTTTATTAATATAAATATTGATGGTTTTGTCTTTCTAAAAATGAAATGTAAAAATAATTTATTGTGGTCAATTGAAAAGTTTTTTTTTTAAATCTTTTCATTATGGAAGGGCAACATAGATATATGCCCTTCTAATTGAAATTCGGACCTGCCCTTCAAATTTGATCACTGTGTGGGACCTTAACAAACAATAAAACTATTCCGCCGCGCGTTATAGAAAACATATAACAAAACCTTTGTCAAAACTTCAAACAAACCCTTTAGCCGTGGGTATTTCATCACGAATTGATCATTTTACCATGTACCTTCTTCTAGAGGAATATTCTTCCACTTGATTAGGTAATTCATAATGGTTATATGTCAAAGAGATACAAAATGTTTATCTATAACTTTTTGTGGTTCAAGAATCAAGTTTCATTCTTCATCTAATTTTGGAAGTTCTATTTACATTGGCATAGTTTTTCCCAAAACCTTTTTTAGGCAAGATACATGAAAAACCTTATGAATGCAAGAAGAAGGAAAATATAACTTCTATACCACTTGTGCAATCCCATGAATAATTATTTAGGGCCATAACATTTTTGAGCTAATTCTTTATTCTTCTTTTTCTTGAATGAAGATTGCTTATAATGCTATAATCTAAAAAATACCCAATTACCCTCCTCAAATTATCTTTCACTTCAATGTTGTTCCCTTGTTGTTTTATCATGTTTCATGTCATTTGAAGGTTTTCCATAATAATTTTCAAAGTTTCTTTAGTATTTTCCATATGTGACTCTGTTTCCTATACTTTGGACTTATCTTGCAAAAGTATGAGATACTAGGAGTTGGATATCCATAAAGGGCCTTAAATGGGGAAATTTTAGTAGATGTGTGATAGGTAGTATGATAGTATCATATTACCATTCTTCCTTGAGGAACCCACTTCATCCATTAAGATTGCTTTTCTAAAGAGTAACATTGTAGATAACCTTAAAAACATTTGTTAACTATTTTTGTTTGACCATTTGATTGTGTTTGATATGTAGAACCCATGGCAGCTAGTGTTTCTCCACTCATATTAAATAATTATTTCCAAAAGTTTCTTGTTACTATTACTTTAGGAAAACCATGAAGACTATGAATTTCTTTCACAGACACTTCTGCTACTTGGCCTGTTGTTTATGTACTTTGAGCTCTACAAAAAAAAATTACAAAATTTGTCTATATAAATGACCACAAAAATGTCATACTTACCTTTATATTTCAGTAACCCTGTAATAAAGTCTATTGATATATCTTCTAGTCTTTGAATATGTATGTGGAATGGTTGAAGTAACCCTAGAGATTTTACTATCTCTCTTTTATTTATTATGCAAACCTAACCTTCTGTTACAAAATTTTGAATATCTTTCCTCATTCCTTCCAAAAATATATTTTTTGATCCTTTGAGATGTTTTAAGGAACCCAGTGTCCTACCATCAGAGAGACATGGGACTCCCTTAATATTTGTTTATTCAAATATGCTTGCGTGCATAAAAATATTCTACATTTGCACCAAAGTATATCTCTCTTTCACTCCCAATGCTCCATAGAGTTCATCCCATCCTTTATAAATTTTGGTTTTTGTTTAGTACTATTGTCATTTTTCCATTATGGCAAGCTTCTTCTAGCCACCTAGGAATAGAAAATGTAATTGGATATAAATTTGAGGCCTCTTCTATTTTAGAAAGAGTATCATGTACTAAATTTTCCTTACCCTTTTTGCAGATTATCTCAAAATTAAAACTTTGCATTTTTTCTCCTCATTTTTGTTAATCTTCCAATGAAATCCATAGCTTCAAAAATACTTTATGCTATCATGGTATATCTTGACTTTAAAGTACCTCCCAATGATATGCTATCCCCATTTTTTATTGCATGTAATATTGCTTCCATTTATTTTTCATACGTAGATTTCACCAAATATTTTCTTTGAATTCCTTGCTTTTAAAAGCCAATAATATCCCTTATTGTGTTAATGTTACGTAAATTCCTTGTCCTAGTGCCTCACACTCTACTATGAATGTTTTACCAAAAGTAGGTGCAACCGATGTTGGTGTAGAAGACATGACATCCATTGAAAGAGAGAATGCCAAAGTAGCCTCATCATTCCATATAAATGATATTTTCTTCAAGAGATATGTGAGTGGACTTGAAATGCATGCATAATTCTTAACAAATGATCAATAATATCATGTAAGTCTAAAAATTCTTCTAAGAACCTTGATTTTCTTAGGAATAGGTCATTTTGTAATAGCTTGCATCTTTTGAGGCTCCAACTTCACTCCTTCCTTTAAAACAATATGAACCAAATACTCGAATTCTTATTTCCCAAAAGCACATTTGGATATTTTTACATAAAAATGATTGTTCTCAATAATTATTTATATAAAATTTCCACATGTTTAGTGTGGTATTCCCATGATTTATTATAAATATGTGTATTATCAAAGAAAACCAACACAAATTTTATAAGATGGGATCAAACAAAATTTTTCTTAAGTCGAG